>JAWNNO010006436.1:0-441062 GCA_035044985.1 Lordiphosa fenestrarum | reverse complement strand
CCACTACAGACATATAACATCTACTTTCCTTAAACTCAAATGTCCATTTCTATAGTTCGATGGAACCTTAATGGTTACATTAACAACTATCACGAACTTCTACTTTTAATGAACACTAAAAACCCAGATGTTATATGTCTCCAGGAAACCCACCTTCCACACAAACACCTAAACATCAAAACACCTAAGTCTTATATAGGCTACTTCAAAAACTTAGAAACCAACAATGTTAGTAAACAAGGAATCGGCTTCCTTGTTAAGCGATCTCTACCTCATACATATAATCAAATTAACTCTCCAATATTGTGCGACAGCCTCTTGATTGACACCAGCCCAAAATTTACAATTGTTAATTTGTATATACCACCGGCACAAAGCTTCTCTACAGCAAATATTTTATCAATCATAAGTTCTTCAAAAGCCCCTCTGTTGCTCCTTGGGGATATCAACTCATGGAGCCCGCTCTGGGGAGCCCCAGCAGCCAACTCTCGTGGGAAGAAATTCGAAAAGGCAATATCACAAGCCAACTTAATAGTCCTAAACGATGGATCACCAACTCATTTTTCCACTCACTGTACTTTTACACATGTAGACGTTTCGATGGTTTCCCCCCAAATATCCCACAGATGCAAATGGAATATTTCGCCGGATTTACACAGTAGCGACCACTTTCCCATATCTATCACCGTAATAACCCAATTAAGCGCAGACAAGATAACCCCTATTCCAAAGTACAAAACAGACTTAGCCAACTGGGAGAAATTCCAATCCCAGGTGTCAAAACAACCTCCAACTAGAACAGTCCAGAAATGTGAACCACAAAGTAGCGTTATTAACACGAGCAATCCGTAAAGCAGCGAACAACTCCATCCCCCAAACAAAGAACATCCCACATAAGAAAACAGTTTACTGGTGGAACAGCGATCTTAGCCTCCTGCGAGATAAAAAACAAAAAAGCTGGCAACTGTACAAGCGAAATATGTCCCTAGAATCTCTGGTAGCATATAAAAGAGCCAACGCTCAGTTTAAAAGAATGTCGAAACAAGCCAAGAAAGATGCACTTCAAAACTTTACATCCCAAATTACTCCTAAGTCCACCCCACAAAGAATCTGGTCGGACGTGAAAAGCCTCACCGGTATACCCAAGCCACCACTAAAATACCTTATTGACAACCAAACCGTCCTGACCGATCAAAGAAAAATTGCCGAAGCTTTCGGAATACAATGGTCACAATACTCCGAGGACCGAAACTTCTCTAGTGATTATGTTACAAAGAAAAATCTTTCCCTTAACACACACTATGCTCCCGGTCGTCTAAAGCTAGCTGCCAGACATCTGGAAAGTCCGATCAATCCGATTGAGTTAGAAGCTACACTCCACCACGCAAAGGGCAAGACACCAGGTTTCGACCGAATATCTTACCCAATGCTCCGCAACCTCCCTCCCGAAGCCAAGCTAAAAGTTCTGGATATCTACAACGAAATCCTATCAAACGGAATATACCCACACACCTGGAATACAGCCATAGTCATACCTATCCCTAAGCCAGACAAACCGGCAAATAAAACTGAAAGCTTCCGTCCAATATCATTGATATCATGCGTAAGCAAGACCTTTGAAAAAATAATCGCTAGTCGACTAATGTGGTTTCTAAACAGGAACAAACTGATCTCCCAAAACCAAGTTGCCTTTAAACAAAAACACAGCACAATTGATGCACTACTGCAAATACAAGGATACGCGTCTGATGCTCTCTCGACCAGGAACCATGTCACTATACTGGGTACTGACTTCGAGAAAGCGTTTGACCGCGTGGGAATACACGCAGTCCTTGAACAACTTGAGCTTTGGGGGATCGGTCCAAAGGTCTTTCATGTCGTGAAAGCCTTCATGACCCAGCGCCTTTTCCGGGTTCGAGTAAACAGCACCTATTCCAATTATTTCAAGCTTTTCAAAGGCATCCCACAAGGCTCCCCATTATCAGTAGTTTTATTCACAATTGCATTTGAAAAACTCAACACCACAATACTTTCCCACAAACACATTAATCTTTCAATTTATGCAGACGACGCCATCATATACACAAAACTAAAAGACCCTCTCAAAATACAAGCATTACTGTCGAAAATATTAATAGACATCCAAAAATGGGGAGTTCTGTCGGGTGCCACATTATCAATAGAAAAGTGTAAAATATTACACATATGCAACAAACACATATGCAACATGCCTGAAATAAGTCTCGACAATAAAACAATCTCATATGTAGATAATTTAAAAATTCTTGGCATTACATTTGACAAAAAATTAAACTTCAAAACTCAATGTGAAAATCTTAGAAAAAGCCTAAATAATAGGCTTAATATAATTAAGTTCATCTCATCCAAATTCTCCCACATACACACAAATACTCTAATGAACATTACTCGGGCTCTGATATTATCGAAACTGGACTATGGGCTCCCTATCTACGGATGGAGCGCCAAAACCCACATTAAAAAAATTCAGCCTCCTTACCACGCAGCAGTTCGTCGTTGCCTTAACGCGTTTCCCACATCGCCCATCAAATGCATCTTAGCCGAGTCCGGACTCCCGTCCGTTCCAGAACGACTAGCTGAAGCCACCTACAAACTGATCCCAAAACTACAACACACACCAAACGGACTTCTTCGCAAACACTACATCAGTGCCATCAAAGCCAAAAGGTCTTATAGAGTTAAGTCTACAATCCGAAGAGTCGCAGAATTCGCCAAGGAAATTAACTCCACCAACATTCCACCTTTATCCAAGGTCAGCTGCTACCCGCCCTGGCATCTCCACAGCTCCTATACCAACACTCGATTGCACGAGCATAAAAAAGGAAATACAAGTCAAACTGTCTACAAGCAACTGTTTCTAGAAGAGAGTCAAAAATACGAAAACTGGAGTTGGCTTTTTACCGATGGTTCCTTACGTAATGGCAGGGCAGCCTTTGCGGCCGTCGACTACAACAACACTATCGTGTCCTGCGGAATATTAACAGAATGTGCATCGGTGTTTGACGCTGAAGCGCATGCAATTTTAAATGCTTGCAAAACCGCACAAGCATCCGGAAATCGCCATGTTGTCTGTACGGACAGCCTGTCCACCATCGAAGCTGTAAAAAACCTAATCGCTGGAAACGAAACCATAGCGCAAACTCGAAACCTCATAATAAAAAGTAGAGGAAAGATTGTTCTTTTCTGGACCCCCAGTCACATGGGTATCACAGGAAATGAGAACGCCGACCAGGCAGCCCGATATGCTCTATCGGCACCCCTTGTTACGATCGCACCGCTGAACGACGCATCCCTGAAGCGCAAAATTCACGAACATCTACTTGCACTAAAGATGGAAGACTGGTCCACGTTCAACCACCGGTACCGGAACTTTAATCTTAACCGTACAGGCGTAAAGATACCATCAAACATTTCCAAACCCAAATGGTCAGCATACATTAGACTCCGCATAGGGCACACAGTTATGACACATGAGCACCTACTCAAAAGATCCACAGCTCCAACTTGCAGATGCGGAGCAGTCATCACAACCGACCACATTCTCACAGACTGTCAAAACTACAATGATATCAGAGCCCGAATATTTTTAGGCACATCCCCTTCCGATAGCTTAATATTACCCACAACTCAAAACATTAATAGAATTTATACTTTCCTTAAACATTGTAAAATATTAGACAACATATAAACACATTATAGAGTCGAAGGTCCAGTCACTAGTACTCTAAGCACCACTCAAACCTCTTAGATTTAATATTGAATATTATATCTAAATTTGTAAATAAATAAAATAAATAATATTCAATATTTTTTATTGCGGGGGCGTGGCCAAAATTTGAAACAAACTTGATCTGCCTACAGACAATACTAGCTTACGTATAAAATTTGGTTGCTCTAGCTCTTCTAGTCTCTGAGATCTAGGTGTTCATACAGACGGACGGACGGACGGACGGACGGACGGACAGACGGACATGGCTATATCGACTCGGCTGTTGATGCTGATGAAGAATATATATACTTTATGATATCGGAGATGCTTCCTTCTCCCTGTTACATACATTTGCACGACTTTAGTATACCCTTTTGACTCTACGAGTAACGGGTATAAAAACTAAACGAGAGCGTAAGTTAAAGTCGGCCCTGCCCGACTTCGAAATACCCGTTACTCAGCTCAGCTCGGATAAGTATGCAACATTTTTTTAACTCGGCCATTTATTATCCGATCCTTTTGAAAATTTGTGAGATTGTAGATATTGGCCACAAAGACTACACTGCAAAATCTGAGATATCTTAAAAATTGTGGGAGTTATTCAATATTTTTTATTGCGGGGACGGGAGGGGGCGTGGCCAAAATTTGAAACAATCTTGATCTGCCTACAGACAATACTAGCTTACGTATAAAATTTGGTTGCTCTAGCTCTTCTAGTCTCTGAGATCTAGGTGTTCATACAGACGGACGGACGGATCTTACGCTCTCGCTTTAAGATATCTACTTTGATTTGATTGATCTACTTTTAACATATTTTCGCAAATGCTTTTACCTAAAAAATCATATTTTGGATATGATCATCTCTTAAAACTAGCAATAATATTATTTATGGACCAACAACCTAACGTCCGATGATTAATCATGAGCTCCTCCCAAGTGATACTGCTACATGTTTAATGTGGTCAATAACACCGTACCTACACACTTCACAAATAACTCCAACACCATGTTAGATGTTTTCTTTGTCAGCGACCCTAACAAAACTTTAATCTACGACTAGGTCTCAGCCCCAGCTTTTTTGAAACACGATCTTATCTTTTTGACTTACGAGTTGAAACTAGACTACATTGACCTTTCTTTTAAATATAGAGACCTGAAAAATATTGACTATACACTATCTTGTGTGAATTCTGTTTATGTTTACATAGACCATGTTTATTTGTTAGTCAAAAGATTGTTAGTCTTAAGTTAATATAAGTATAACAACTGAAAATATTGAAACATTGAAACTCGCTGTAGAGTTTAGTAAATGTGACTGGTCCCCTATCTACAACATTTCCACCCCCGACTCGCAACTAGCAGTATTTCACTCTAATTTTGACTACCTACTCATTACATGTGCACCACTTAAATCAAAAATAATCAAGCTATCCCAAAACCCATGGTTTAATAATTCCATTAAACGCTACATTAAACTGCGTGACGTAGCCTACGACAGGTGGAAACGTTACAAATCACCCTCTTTAGAATTCCCTCTTCAGAATTTAAAAAGCTTAGAAAAACGTCACTAAATGATAAGCTCTGCTAAAAGTGCATTCTACCACACTAAGCAAACCAGGGCAAGAGCATCGGGTCAAATCTGGAAGGAGCTCAAGAAGCTAGGTATAAGCAAAAGTGGTCTTCAACCATGTTGTGATTTGGATGTGCACATAGAGAAAAAAAAATGTCAATACTAATTTTATCTTGGCTGGTTAATTTGATATTTTGGCAAATATCTTTTTTTTCATTTCATTTCGAGACTAAAACATTTCATTTTGACCATAAAGAGAAAGGGACGTATAGAAAATGTGAAGACGGAAAGAGACAAATGGTGTTTCGATTCGAAATTTCAGGCAACGTTGCAACGTAACGAATTATTTAAGTAGGCTCTGCGGCGTATCGCCACACACTTGTCCGATGGTGCAGTCCGATAAGACGCCATTCCATTCGTGTCAAGGAGAGGTAAAGTAAATTAAATAATAAAAATTATTTGTGTTTTTCTGATTCTCTAAAATTATTAAAAGTACCAAAGATTTATAGATGTTATAGATGACGCATGTTTAAAAAAAAAAACGTTCGTTCCTGGTAGCTGACATTGGCTACCAATTTTTGCTTGTCTGTCTTCACGTGGAGGCATATATTGGAATTAAGCTACGAAAATTATGTAATAGGCGTAGGCTGAGTGGTTGGGCTATAGATGCCTTTCATTTTAATTTTGTTGGTTCGAATACTGGTGGAGACTAGTTTACTTTTCTTTTTATACTCTGTACCGTAGGTACATACAGTATTATAAGTTTGTGCAAAAGTATGTAACATCCAGAAGGAAGCATCTCCGACCCCATAAAGTATATATATTCTTGATCAGCATCAACAGCCGAGTCGATATAGCCATGTCCGTCTGTCCGTATGAACGCACAGATCTCAGAGATGGTAAAATATAGAGGTTTGACGTGTATAGGACATATGCTTCTTATGTCTGCAGGCAGATCAAGTTTATTTTCAATTTTGGCCACGCCCCCTCCCGCCCCCGCAATTTAGAAAAAACGTCATATCTCCCACAGTTTTGAAGATAGATGGCTTGTTCCTTCTGGACATATTTAGTTATTAGAATAACTTATCGATCCGCCAAAGGAATGAAGAAGATCGGATGAACGGTTTTCGAGTTCTGATCAAAAGACAAAATTTCTTGGTACAAAGTATGTTATAGTCGGGCTTGACCGACTTTCTTTCTTGTTTATTGAATTTTTATACCCTGTTCCCATTGAAAATGGGAAAAGGGGGATCATGAAGTTGTGCGAATGTATGTAACAGGGAAAAGGAAAATTTTCCGACCCCATAAAGTATATATATTCTTGATCAGCATGAACAGCCGAGTCGATATAGCCATGTCCGTCTGTCCGTCTGTCCGTCCGTCCGTCTGTCCGTCTGTCTGTCTGTATGAACGCGTCGATCTCAGAGACTATAAGAGATAGAGCCAAAAATTTTTGCACGAAGGTAGATTTATGCTGTACGCAGATCAAGTTTGTTTCTGATTTGGAAAATTCGCACCCGTCCCCCTTTTATCCCCAAAAAACCAAGACCTCCTCTAGAAATTCTACACCTAAACAACCGTCAGATCCACAATTTTCAAGTTAGAGCCTCGTGGTTTAGTATGCATCAAGCTAGGCCCAATATCTATCTATTCTGAAAAGTACAATCAGATCGGACAAAAAACACCGGAGTTATAAGCGAAACAGTAAGAGCACAACCCCCCACCCAGTTGTTGGCCAGGACTACCAAAAGTGTTGCCTACATTTAGGATGACATTTTGTCACAAAGAAATAAATGAAAACAAATGAACAGGGTATTTTGTGGTCGGGAAACTCGACTACAGCGCCCTTACTTGTTTTTTTTGTATTTTTAATAAATGTTGTTTAATCGATATTTTATTTGCCAGCAATTATTTTAAGCCTTTTCAAATTGCAATGATTTCGAAGAAGAACAAGGAGGAGAAAATCTAGGAGTTGCATATAAATATTTTAGTTCATAATTTTCCAAGAATATCACATTTTTCACGCCAGATTTGGCCAAAAATAGAATCGGCATTATGAAATCTGAAAAATGTCTTATGGGAACTTTTTCGACTCATTTCGGCTGCACGGCTCAGCTTAAATAAAAACGTTTAGACACGGGCGTCAAAAATCTGAGCATTTTCCCAACGTAGGCCGAAGCTCATTTGTAGTCAACAACGAAATGGCTATGCCGCACGATGTTGCCATGGCAACATCAGATGTCGAAAAGACAAAGACAATAACCAAATTCAATAAGGAAAATAATCCAAAGGCACAGACGATAATAAAAAAATACGAGAGCGTAAGTTAAAGTCCGCCCTGCCCGACTTCGAAATACCCGTTACTCAGCTCAGCTCGGATAAGTATGCAACATTTTTTTAACTCGGCCATTTATTATCCGATTCTTTTGAAAATTTGTGAGATTGTAGATATTGGCCACATAGACTACACTGCAAAATCTGAGCTCGATATCTTAATTGTGGGAGTTATTCAATATTTTGTATTGCGGGGGCGGGAGGGGGCGTGGTCAAAATTTGAAACAAACTTGATCTGCCTACAGACAATACTAGCTTACGTATAAAATTTGGTTGCTCTAGCTCTTCTAGTCTCTGAGATCTAGGTGTTCATACAGACGGACGGACGGACGGACGGACGGACGGACGGACGGACGGACGGACGGACGGACAGACCGACATGGCTATATCGACTCGGCTGTTGATGCTGATGAAGAATATATATAGTTTATGATATCGGAGATGCTTCCTTCTGCCTGTTACATACATTTGCACGACTTTAGTATACCCTTTTTACTCTACGAGTAACGGGTATAAAAATTACGTGTCAGCAGCACCAGGACTCGAACACACAACCTCCGTTCTATAAAGAAAACGCTCTGCACACAACGCACGCTATCGTAGACTTTGATTGTCCCTGTAAAAATGTGAGACTTAATCGGCCTTGCTTTGTTGTTGTAATTAAATTGAAACTCTAGACAGTTGTAAAACGCTTGTTCTCCATTTTTAGGCGTTTCTATTTTTAGATTTTTATAGATTCACTAGCTTTATTTACCAGCGGCTTCGATCGCTTTGCATCAATTTGTTACTTCTTTATGATGCTGGTAAAATTTTTATACTCTGTACCGTAGATACATAGAGTATTATAAGTTTGTGCAAAAGTATGTAACATCCAGAAGGAAGCATCTTCGACCCCATAAAGTATATATATTCTTGATCAGCATCAACAGCCGAGTCGATATAGCCATGCCCGTCTGTCCGTCTGTCAGTCTGTCCGTCTGTCTGTCCGTATGAACGCACAGATCTCAAAGATGGTAAGAGATAGAGATAATTGACATGTATGGGACATATGCTTCTTATGTCTGCAGGCAGATCAAGTTTATTTTCAATTTTGGCCACGCCCCCTCCCGCCCCCGCAATTTAGAAAAAACGTCATATCTCCCACAGTTTTGAAGATAGATGGCTTGTTTTTCTGGACATATTTAGTTATTAGGATAACCTATCGATCCGCCAAAAGCATGAAGAAGATCGGATGAACGGTTTTCGAGTTATGATCAAAAGACAAATTTTCTTGGTACAGAATATGTTATAGTCGGGCTTGACCGACTTTCTTTCTTGTTTTTAATGTGATGCTTTCAATATGTTTACGGAGCTGATCAAATGAAGATCAAAAGAGTTGCATACAACAACTCCGCATATTTTTTAACTTTGTGGGTTGAATTTAAAAATATTTAAAGTCACGTATTCCGTACTTATTTTTAATGTAGCTCATAAAATTCGTTTGAAGCTTGTCGCTGGAAATTAACTTTTATACAGTCTTGACCACCAATTTTCTACCCATGGTGCTGAATTTGTCGAAACAACAGTCGTTGCTCAATTTTCAATATCGTCATTGTTCTCGTTACCTTTACTGTTACCGATATCGTTATAATTTTCGTTATCGTTATCGCTATTTCTTATACTATCCTTACAAACTTAGTTTCATGTCAATCGGATGATCGGTTATTGCATTCGGAGTTTCCGGAAGTTTTCCGACCCTAGGGCCAAATTTCCAAAAAACGGAAGATCACATTAGAAATTAATTTTATTACGGTCCTTACAAACCGAGTTTCAAGTCAATCGGTAAAAAAACAGTTTTTCGGATGCATAATTTTCCTAGAGTTTTCAGAGCCTACTGCCGAATTTTCCGACATCGCAAACTGGTATCTCAAAATATCTTACTAACCATCCTTACAAAATGAGGTTCAAGTCAACCGGATGAAACTTCACTTACTATTCTTTCAAACCGAATTTCAATTCAATCGGGTTAATTATAGTTACTTAGCTTGCAGACTTTTCCGTGAATTTTTCTACTCTACGGTCAAATTTTCCAACATCGGAAAATGACATCTCGATTTATATAACTTACTATCCTTACAAACCGAATTTCAAGTCAATCTGGTGAAAAATAGGTTTTTTACATCAAATTTTCCGAGAATTTTCCTTGTGGGTGGATTTTCCAAAATCGGGAAAACACGTGTCCAATTATTTCGCATACTTTGCTTACAAACCGAGTTTCAAGTCAATCGGATGTCAAATTAACTTTTCCCCATACTAACTTTTCCGACGCTTTTGCGGGAATTTTCCGGCTCTGCGGTCAAATTTTCCAACATCTTAAAATGACATCTAAATTTACTTCACTTACTATCCTTACTAACCGAATTTTAAGTCAATCGGGGGAAAAATTCATGTTTGCATATCGAATTTTCCGGCAATTTTCCTTGTGGGTGGATCCAATTATTTCGCATACTTTGCTAACAAACCCAGTTTTAAGTCAATCGGATGGTAGATAAAATTTTCCCCATACAAACATTTCCGACGCTTTTCCGGCTTTTCCGGGTGGAATTTTCCAAAACCCCGCCTTAGTACGCACTTTCACCACATAAGGAAACTTCTGTCAAAATTTCAGCCGTCTATCTCTTATGGTTTGGGCTGCACGACGGTCACCAGTCAGTCAGTCAGTCAGGTTGAACAACTTTATATATATAGATATAGATAGGGTCGGAGATGCTTCCTCTTGCCTGTATGTCATTTGCACGATTTTAGTATACCCTTTTTACTCCACATATTCGGGCGTGTTCTACAAACCTCTAGCAACCCAAAGGCAATTATCGGTGTTCCTGAAACCTCTTTTGGTTGTTTTCAATTGATGCAATTTTTGTGGCGACATTGGGTCAATTTTTTGCCTACAAAGAGTTTTGAGTCAAATAAAATAATAAGGACCATATCTTGAATGCCTAACTAATCGAACGGCATTAATATTATTCAAGATTTTATGAGTTTTAAATACTAATAAAAATTAGCTTAAAAATATATCCAACCAAAACAACGCGAAAGTCAGCGAGCAGCAAAAATCAACTTTTAGCAAACCTGCCAACTTATTCCAAATTTGGCAAACAATTTTTTGGAGTATAAATTTTCTTTCCAAAATTTATACTTTTTACGCTAAATAGAAAGAAGTATAAATAAAACAAGATTATGTGGATAAATTATCATATTAATAAAATATGATTTAATGCAACATTTACACTACACTGAGTTTGCTATCGAAATCGTTATCGCCGCAACGCAGAATAGGTGTTTACATTAGCACAGCGTTGCGTTATGCGTTAAGAGTTAAGAAAACAGCTGAGTTTTGTTTTGGTTTTGGCAGCAGCAAGGAACTTTTTAAAAACAAAAGGAAAATGAATACAAGCGACTTATTTGTATTATTATCCGCGATGGAGCAAAATGATGCTACGATGATGCAATTTATGAATGTGGCAGGGATGAGTGAAGCAACCTTTAATTTTCTGCGCAGGCGGCCACGACGTCCTCGAAGAATTTGGACATATTGATTCTCCTAAGAATTGTTTACTAACACATAAAAAATTGTTTTATAATTTCGCCAGCCACGCTATGGATCTTTTTGGGAAGAGGATGTTCCAAATAACTCGGACGCATTTTATAAGGAATACTACCGCTTGGAAAGGGAAGCTTTTGACATCCTTGTTGGACGTCTCCCGGGTCTAAGAAAGAAGGACACTTCTTTTCGGTTAGCTGTCCTTTTAGAAAAAAAAATTGCAATAGCCCTGTACACCTTAGGGTCTTCTGCAGAGTATCGCACTGTAGGAAGACTATTTGGTGTGTCCAAAGCAGGGATGCAAACCGGTTCTGAACCGAACCGGTTCTGAACCGAACCGAACCGCTTATTCCAGCTGGTGAACCGAACCGCAAACCGAACCGGCTTCCTTTAAGAATTGCTGAACCAAACCGAAAACCACAAATAAAATCGGTTCGGTTCGGTTCAGTTCTCTGACGAGTTTTAAGACGGGACTCGCTTTCCTCTAGCCAATGATACCTATTAATTTGGGAATTTGAATCGTTTCCCTAAGATCATTTTTCTGCATTTCGTTTGACTCTACATTCTTACCGATGCTGGAACTTTTAAAGATGACTTGACGAAAATTTAAGAACAAGTAATCTTGCAAGTCTTATGTAATTGCCCTCCGATCTCTTAATATACATACCATCAATCTACATTCTTTCATCTAGTGGACAATATTTGGAATTTTCTGTAATATTTTTTCACCTTCATTCAATCCTAACCAGGGGAGTTTTTACACTTTTCTATTCTAATCTTTTCTAGCCGACATTCTCTGTTTTCGAAGATCGTTCCTCAAGGAACATATAGACGAATCCTTTGAGTCCGGACATAATATATTTGGGACAATCGTCTAAGGATTTTAAAGATATTCAAATAGGAATGCAATTTGAAAGTGAGCAAAAGTCACATGACAACAGAAATCATAATGTACCTTTGTGAACCACTGAACCGAACCGGAACCGCAGTTCAGTCAGCTCAAAAAACCATGTAATGAACCGAACCGGCGGTTCAGAAACTGTCTGAACCACTGAACCGAACCAGTCTATATATTCGAGTGGTTTGCATCCCTGGTCCAAAGCCTTCGTTTGCCGTAACCTTATGGAATTCTGCAGTGAAGTAATCGCCAAATTGGCTTACGACTATCTGCCTGCAGACTTTCTGACCCAGGAGAAGATCGCAGAAACCATTAAAGGGTTTGAGGGCCTTGGATTTCCACAATGCTTCGGAGCTATGGGTAAGAGATATGTTAATGTAATTATAAAAAATAAAACATGTATGTTAAATGTCACTCTTAGATGGCTGCCACATTGAGGTGCGTCCTAGATCTGAGAATGCAGTAGACTACCGCAACTACAAGGGTTGGTATTCAACCGTAGTATTCGCCTTGGTAGACTATCGGTAAGATAACGTTTTTTTCGTTATAAATGAACATTTTATAAGCCTTTGCTTATTCAAATAGTTACAGATTCACCTATATAAGTGTTGGTTCTCCTGGACGTTGCCATGATTCAAAAATTATTGAAAGTTCTAATTTAAAGAGAAAACTGGACGACACGGACTTGCTTCAAGAGAACGCTAAAATTATTAATGGCGTAGAAGTACCTATTGTAATTCTTGGAGATTCTGCTTTCAAATTTTCAAAAATGTAATGAGGCCTTATCATTTTCCGTGGAAGCTACTCCAGACCAACGCGCATTCAATTACAACTTGTCCAAAGTCAGGCGGGTGGTGGAGTATGCATTTGGTCATCTTAAGGCGCGCTTTCGGAGGCTCGGAAAAGGATTGGACAATAACATTGATAAAACTACACAAATAATTGCTTGCTGCTGCATATTGCATAATTTTTGCCATATGCACAACAGCTCGGTTTGCGAGAAATGGCAAATTGAAGCCGACACTATGCCGCAACAAGATCAACCCGAGTTTCAAGTTTGGCTTGGAAATATGAATGAAAGTGCTGAGACAATTAGACTAGCTTTATCAATACAGTTCGTATCTGGAAATTTAACTTAATAAACAGCTCCCATCACTTCCGTGTGGTACGGAAGATCGTCGCCCAGCTTGAGTATGTTTATCGCTTCCCCACTACGGCAGCCGCCCGACATACCAGCTCTCACAGCAGATTTTTTATGGCTCTCCCACAGTCGCCTGCCGTACGGCTGAAATTTTATAGACAGTCTAAGGTGTTGTGCTTGTGCCCAAAGATTACCCCTAACTGCTGGTGGTTAATGGAGAAGGCTCAGGCTGATGGCTGTCTTCAATCCGCCTGGCGGATGTGTGTGCTGACCGGCCAGGCCAATGGTTACCTCTTACCTGACGAACCGGTCACCTGAAGGCTTGATTTCAGCAGCACCTACCTATCACAGGAAAAAACTACGCTCATTAACTGGGTTAATTATTTTACATAATTTTATTTTGATTTATTTATTCTTTATTTATTACTCTTCAGAAGATCTAGGACACTTTTGTGGAAGTTGGCGGAATCCTCTGCCATTCTTTCCATTACCGCCAACTTTTTTTCTTCAATCTCGAGCAATTTGTCGGTCTTGTCCAATCTTCTCCGCTTTGACTGGGACGAAGACGACTCCATCATGGACTGGTCGGTACCCAAAGAGCTGCTGTGGTCGTCCTCGACATCCACATCTTCGGTGTACCGTGAAAAGTCTGCAAAAAAATGGTGCCTTTGTAAAAATGTCTGACAGAGTTTGTATTTAAATTATTACCTGTACTGTCAACAGGATCAAATTCCACTGCTTTTGACACTTGGAGGACGCAAGCCACCCTGTCAAAATACACCCAAGTTGAGGGAGTGCCAGACGGACCGACCTTAGCTAGTTCAGCTCTATAAATGTAAAAATGTTATAAAATTCATTTTTTTTTTCATTCTTCTTGTGTGAAACTGACCTGTACTTCTTAGACAAATTTTCCAATTTGTTTTTTATCTCTTGGTGAGACGGTCCATAACGTTTCATTTTTTCAGCCATCTCCTTGTGAATATGGCTGTTCTTTCGTGGTCCTCTAAATCCATCCATGTTCTCCTCCCACAGCTCCAGGAGTGTGTAGGTGGCTTCAGGTGTCCACACAAATCTCCTACAACGGGTTCAAAGTTAGTTTTATATATATATACTACATGAACTTTCTTACCTCTATTTTGATCCATATTCATGATTTCTAGCTTGAAAAGTTCCACGGCTGGTTTTTGTTGTTCTAGTGATGATAGTTGAGCGTGATAGGTAGAAATGGGCAACACTTATTGAGTAGAACGAGTAAACGCATGTGCATCCAAACGAAACTCAACTTTTTGTCACCACTAGGGCCCTATACTTTTTGTATCAGAAGATAGATGGCTTGTTCCTTCTGGACATATTTAGTTATCAGAATAACTTATCGATCCGCCAAAAAAATGGAGAAGATCGGATGAACGGTTTTCGAGTTATGATTAAAAGACTGTTCGCTGCTGCATCGCAGTAGCAGCGCTGCTTTCAGCTGCTACTGCAGCATCAAAATTTATGCTGAGCGTATAATTTTCTTGGTACAGAGTATGTTACATTCCTTCTTGTTTAAATTATCTTGCGAAGTAATTAAGTTTGAGTGCATTTAAAAATGTTGAGTTTGATAATTCAGTGAATCTCAACTAGAATAAGCATCGTCGCTGAACAGAAAAAAAACGGATAATAAAATTCAATAATATGCAAGCGGAGTTGTTTGTAAGTCTATTCATGGTTAAATTAAAGGCCAATCTGAACATGCTTGACAATAAAATGTGACACGGAAACAGCTCACAGTTATGCTGGCAGCACTGGCTGAAACAACAATGGGAGCTCTATTAAGTAGATTAGAAAACGGCCCAGTTACTATTTTTTCAGACATAGCCTCCAGTGGAAGCTATACCAAATGATTGTTCGATTTCGACTTAGCGAAATCAAGAAGAATCATAGAAAACTAATAAATACGATGTTTGTAGACGATTCCATTGAAACAAAACCTTTTGTCACTGAAACTAGTTTTTCCACAGATCGTCCCTAGGGCAGGGGTATGGGGTATGCTTTTGTCATCCTATCTGACCGGTTCCGACAAATATGCTGCGTATTAGTACTAAAAGACTTCGTGCAAAATTTTGTAACGGAGGAGATAGCATCTAGGTCGAAACAGATTGACGAACTGTTGAAGGGACAAACGCACATGGCTATATCAACTCAACCCATCATGCTGATCAAGATACACTTTATGTAGTCGGAGATGCTTCTTACTATGGGTTAAATACCCCTGGGTATAAATACAAAGCTTTGGACTTAAACAGCAGCCCAACACCAATAACCTTTTCTCAATTTCTTGCCTTGCCTTTCAGTATATCGCGTTATCCTAAAAGCAAAGTTTACAAACTTTTTAATGGCTAACTTTACAGCTGGCGGTAAAAGCTGTTGTAAGTGACCTACCTTGTCAGTTTTTAAAGTAAAAATAGTTTTCATTAGTTGTTCCGATGCGCTATCGAACCCACGACCTCTTGGACAGCTGGCACACTCACAACCCGCTGCAGCACAACCACACTAACCATCTCTGAAATCAAACGGACTGACGGACGGAGATGGCTATATCGACTTAGCTATTGATCGAGAATATAAATGTGCTGCTCAAGAATATACATGGAATATAGGGTCGCAGATGCTTTCTTCTGGCTGTTACATACACTCCATATAGCAATTGCAATTCAATATTTGGACTATTATGTATAATATGTAACATTTAAATATATGTATTTTAAAGAAACTATTGATCCATTTTATTTTGCAATTTCTTGTCGCTACATTTTTATCGAGAGCGTTGGTTGCTAAGCGCTTGAAATTAAATATGCAAGCGTGATGGGCGCATAGATCGGGCTTAGCAAACAGCATGGCAATTTCCAGGAAGTGTTGCAGAAACCATCACGCAGCACGAGACAAAAAGGCCATAATTTAGTTACCTTCGACAACGTCTACCTACGTCCGCAAATATGTACAAGTACATACCTCAGTGAGCGTTTGTCACAAATCGCTGGCACAGCTGGAGATGAGGGAAAACTCGTTTTGATTGATTTCTATCTGTGCAGGGTGCGACTTTATTCCAGTGTTCAGTCTAATTAATTCTAGAAACTAAAGACAAGTCAATGTTTGCGCTTACTGTAAAAAGACAAATTAAGTAAAGATGCGATTTTCGTCGACAATTGGTTGGATTTGCATCTTTTTTGATTTATAAATATATAAATAACATAAAAATCTGAAACTAAATAGTACTGACCGAAATGCTTACTGCTTTAATCACCATTGGTATCCACTGGCATCTATGTTTATGTACTTAGTTTTTATATACGTTATTAAAATCTCTGATACATAGGCATGTACGCAAACTCAACCATTTTCAGATGTCCCGCAGTTTTCGGTTTAACGAATCGGATCAGGATTGTTGTTGTTATCCATTGCGGCGAGGTTGTAAATCCCACTCCTCTTAAGTCCGCCTTAGGTTTTCTTAAGTGCTCAGCGTTTACCTGCATATCGGAAACTGCCTCGTAGGGGTGTGCGTGGCCTAGTGTCAGTGTCTTACTGCCATTCATACTTATTTTTGTTGAAAGAAGACTAAGAAGGCAATTCTGCAATTACCTGGAATTATGCGCATATTGGGATGCAAGCAGCGGGTAAAACTGTGAAGCGTATCGAAATGGGCATTAACGTTTACATTTCTAGCAATTTTTGTAGGCTTTCCTTCCTTGCGATTCTTCGCCCGAGATTCGGTGACATTTCTTTGTTGATTTTTCGCTTACGTACAGACCGGCCCCAAAAACATTATACAATTTGAGTTATAGGGAGCCTTTGACTTGAGCAATTCATTCTGGAAATCTGTTAATTAATTGGTTATTAAACCTCTACATAGTCACATAGAGGGGAAGTTTTAGCGCGGAGTGAGTTGGATAAGACCAATGCAACCTGTTTCTATTGTTTTTTGATGCCTCAAATTTGAATCGACAATGGCTACTAAAAGTTTCCAAAGTGTCATTATCTGATAAAGCCATTTAAGGGTTTCACTTGTGCAAATTTGTAAGCGACAGTAAACAGCAGTTCTGGCAAAAAAATAAGGGTAAGGATCAAGGCTGCAAACCGGTCTGGAACCGAACCACTAAGAGCCGGTACGGTTCGGTTATTTTGGGGTTCGTGAACCTGACCATTAACCAGGTGTCTTATATTCTTGACTCCTCGAATCAGAACCCAAACAAGACCACTTTCTCGAAAAATGAGGTTCGGTTCACCAATGTATGTCATTTTTTTACCGATACATCCCTTAATGTAAGTCTCCGGAGATTTTGGTATAAAGTTTATACAGGGTGCGCCATATAAAGTGTCGGTATGGCAACACTGAATAACTTTGACATTTACCAACCGATTGCTTTTGTTAGACATGTTTTGGAAACATCAATCTAGTACAATTTTGACCATGGAACGCTTCACACTAAAACAACGTGCCGAAATAGTGACGCTGTTCATCGAAAATAATCGTTCAATTGTGCTAACTCAGCGTGCATATCGTCGATGACCGATGAGGCCCATTTCACGCTTTCTGGTGGTGTTAATAAGCAAAATTGTCGCATATGGGGCACGGAAAATCCACACCGCATCCATGAAATACCTTTACACGACCAAAAAGTGACTGTTTGGGCCGGCGTTTGCGCCAAAACTATCAAAACCGCAAAAAGGGCACATTTTGTTGTGGCCAATAAAGGCGGCCACTTGATTGATGTTGTGTTCAATAAGTAGTCGAAATAAATTGTACAGGACCAAATTAAAGGAACAAGATCAACATATAGCAATCGGTTGTTTGTTTTTATATTTATTCAGTGTTGCCATACCGACACTTTATATGGCGCACCCTGTACTAAACCTTAATGCATTTCTTTATAATAAGTTTGTGCGAAAGTGTGTAACAGGGAGACGGAAACATTTCCGACCCTATAACGTATATATGTATATTCTTGATCAACATCAACAGCCGAGTCGATATAGCCATGTCCGTCCATCCGTCTGTCTGTTTGAGCACGTCGATCTCAGAGATTACAAGAGATATACCAAACGAAGATCAAGTTTTGAAAAATATATAGAATATACTGTACGGAGATACTTCCTTCTCCCTGGTAGATACTTTCGGACAAACTTATTATATTCTGTGTACATTTGGTGAAGAATATACAAATAGGTAATTTCAACAAGTTTCAGTCAATGATGGAAAATGTTTATATCACAATTTTATGAAAGTATCCGCAAAAAAATGTCAAAACGACAGAAATTAATTGAGATCATAAATTGAACTGTAATCCGAAACACTTATTTCGGAATGTTACCAAATTCCCTATAGGATTAGTCCCTTTTTGCTAGTTTACAAATTCGATTCGATATGCCATAAATAATTTCTTTCATCTGCTATACTCCGCGTACTTTTTAACAGAGTATACCCTAGGTCTTTGCTGCACACCCCGTTGTTCCTCGGATTTATTGAAATGCAAAGCCTTAGTAAGAAGCCATAGAAATCACAACAAGACGTCCGAGGCAGCCAAAGTCATTACTTAACAGCAGGGGGAGCGACATCCTACCATTCGAGGTCAAACCCATTCGCCTCGAATCGGTTAGACAGCAATCCGGCGAACCAGCCAGTTGGCAGCGTCTAATTGAATTCAGCACACGGCATGGACTGGAGCGGCAAAGGGAGTGAGCTATCCCCTAAGACTCTGGTTTACTGTTTCTGTTCGCCCGCCATCGTAGTGGTCGCCGCGACGGTGGCGCGAAATAAGAAACGCTTCAAGGTTATTCGAACGTGTTAAATTAGGATCAAGTCTTGTATTCGCATTCGCAACAATGGAGAAGCGAACATGATGAAAACAATGGAACGAATGCACACGAAAGCACCGAGGAACGGGCGCCCGGCTACTTGAACAGGGGGCACAGCTCGAATTACAAAAACGACAACGTCCATCTGAGTCAAAGGAAGGAAATATTGCGCCAAAAGCGGCGAAAAATCGCAAAAAAAAGGGTGGCAAGTAACATAGTCTGGCGAGACACAATCACTTCCAGTTGCCACCCTGGTGAAAGGCAGCCAGCGCTCGCGGGTCGCAATTCAAAACAATGTGGACAACAACAGCTTAAGACAGGACAGACAGGCAACACATCGCCTTGCCGTATAACTTTGACATAATGCAGCGTGACTCGAAACATCCACCCACTCAAGCCCATCGGTTCTTTGCACTAACCTGGGGCGAAGGGCTCTCATGGGAGGCACATCGCTTATCGGGACGCATAATGAGCCGCTGCCATCTTTGTCATAAGAGTCTAGAAACAAAGCGGTGAAATTCAGCGCGATTCCTTAAGCTCAGGCGCGGCCGAGTCCCAAGGACCCGCCCGTGCCCCAGCAAGTCCCTGTCTGGAGCGGGCATACAGAGAAATGTGCAAGTTTTAAAATGAGCACACACGATGAAAATCAGCGACTTAACCCCTTTATGATAATGTACTGCACGGAAGTGTTATTGTCCTGGGGACAAAAGGACACACGGCGTCAACACTAGCGGCCATAATACGCGCAAACCCTCCTCCTCCCTTAGCCGGCTCTGTAATCACAGCCAATGATGATACATTCACGCCGCCGTCCACCACCGCAACCCTAAACCCGAAACCATTTCAGTTTGGTGCGTCTTACTTATTATAGCCATATACGTATGTAAAAGTTTAAGTACATCGTAAAACCTCGGTCCCCTAGACCTAGCAATGCTTGATAATGAATCTGGAAAACAGCGAAGATTAAGAGATACATACGCGAAATCAAGACATTTTGTGATCTGAGCTATTTTAATATGGGAATGGGATCTTTCCCAAAGAACGTGAGTTCAACAATACTGTCGGTTTTAAAGTTGATTATACTTTCATTTGTATACCCTGTTCCCATTGAAAATGGGAAAAGGGGGATCATGAAGTTGTGCGAATGTCTGTAACAGGAAAAAGGAAACATTTTCGACCCCATAAAGTATATATATTCTTGATCAGCATGAACAGCTGAGTCGATATAGCCATGTCCGTCCGTCCGTCCGTCCGTCCGTGCGTCTGTCTGTCTGTATGAACGCGTCGATCTTAGAGACTATAAGAGATAGAGCCACAAATTTTCACATGAAGGTAGATTTATGCTGTACGCAGATCAAGTTTGTTTCAGATTTGGAAAATTCCACCCATTCCCCCTTTTGTCACCAAAAAACCTGGACCTCCTTTAGAAATCCTAGACCTAAAAAGCCGTCAGATCCACAATTTTCAAGTTAGAGCCTCATGGTTTAGTATACGTCAAGCTAGGCCCAATATCTATCTATTCTGAAAAGTACAATCAGATCGGACAAAAAACACCGGAGTTATAAGCGAAACAGTTGAGCTGATATGAGCCCCAGTTGTTGGTCAGGAATAGAAAAAAGTGTTGCCTACATTTAGGAGGACATCTTCTAAAATTCAAAAACACATAAATGAAAACAAATGAAGTTGATATTTTGTGGTCGGGAATCTCGAATGCAGCGCCCTTTCTTGTTTTTATTTGTGTACAATTAATTTATATACTAAGTTTGATTATAACTAAAGGAGCAATAGTGGGAGTTGTGCAGTCTTAGAATAATGCAGAACGCAATAAATCGGACCGGACATTAGAAAACTGATTGAAATGGTCAACAGTTTTAAATGCGACTTATTTTATTTATTTGGCTCAAGCACAATGCAACAAGACTATTAATGCTCTAGCCACAACGATAAATTACAAAAAAAAGAAATTTAAACTATGTTTTCCTACCTAAATGCACAATAAGCTCATATTGATTTAAAACATTTTATTATTTTTTATTTCGATTTCTTAACATTGTTTTAATTTAATATTAAACGAGAAAGCTAAGCTAACTTCGTCTGTGCCGAAGTTTTTATACCCTTGCAAGTGCTCGCTTAAATATTTTAAAAAAATACTCTTTTTCCCATATGCCCCTACTTCCTTGACTTTTTTGGCGTACTGCATATTTTGTATGGAAAAGTCGTACAGAAAAGTCGCTGATACACGAAATCCAAAGCAAATCAAAATCGACAGCAAAACACTTTCAGGAATACCACAATTGTAGTTGTCAATTGCGTTACGGATTCAGAGACCTACTGCGGTTGTAAATGAATCGAGCAGTAGAGTTAAAGGCAACATTGAGAGTTTTCTAATGTTAATCAAATTTTAGGAGGGTTTTCGCATTTATTTATTTTACAAACGTTCACTCAATTCTACAAAGTTTTTTCAAAATCAGATGAACTTGGCATAAGGCTGCCATAGGAACGATAGGTCGAAAAAGTAGTTGTGGTGAGAAAATAGTTTTATACTTCGAAAAAAGGTATACAGAAAATATAAAGTTTGTGCAAAAGCTGAAGTTCTAGGATCTGAAGGGTCCTACTGAGCCTCAGAATTGCAGCGAGGACAGCAGTAAAAACATGCAAAGAGATAAGAAACTCTGTTTTTTCAATGGCACTCATGAGTCGTGCCGCCTTTGATTATGACTCGCTGTCTCGCGTCTCATTTAAACCAGTCTTGGGCTTAAGTTATATAAATCAAAAAAAAGCTTCACGGATCATCGTGATCATCTATATCGACATGCACACCATTTTGCTCGCATCAACTCGCATCAGCATTCAATTTCAAATTTTTTATCCTCTGGATGATTTTAGATCTAATTGATATCAATAACTTCGATTCGAACGATTTCGGTAGTTAAGTAGATGTTGGGCTCTGATCTAAAGTGCGCTTTCAAATCCTCATCTCCTGCTTTCATTCGGAACGATAAAAAAGCTCGGAAAACTCCTTCTTGCTCTGACAATGCAATCTCACCCAGACAAATGTAGCACAAATTTCTGCTCAATTTTTTAAGACGAAATCTGCCCGAATACGAGCAGACAAACGATCTCGACTTCAAGCTTGTGGGCTGGGGACGCGGAGAGCGTTTTCAAAAATTGAGAAAAATTAGGCTTTTGCTTACAAATTATGCTGAGAGCTTATCGCTGCTTTGGGTGAACGCTTTGTGGCGGTGTCAGTATACTGACTGTGAGAATTTCGCTTATTAATATAATATTTTTAGTATCAATGTAATACTATAGCATCATATTGATATTAAATAGTAACTCTTGGATATTTAAATATTGATATTTTTGAAATTATATTGGAAGATCAACTCGATATTTGATCTTATTTTTTTCTGTGTAAGTGCTTGCAGTTTTCGAGGACCAGAGTTCAAGTCCCAGTTGAGGTAGGTGAAAAATAAAATTGTAAAATGATGCCTTAAAAATTAATCACAACTAAGGAAAAAGAAGTGGGGTTGGGGTGTGTGGTGGTATCTCCCGAGCCACCGCACCAAGTCTTTCAAAGAAGATCTATTCTAGGAATCAAAAATGTTTATGATTGCAACCAAGAAGATCTTTTCTTGGATCCAAGACAATCTATTCTTGATATGAAGCAGACTCAATATAAAGCCAAGAGTTTCCGTCCATGCATGATTTCGGTATTTTCTGCTTGGATCCAAGCATATTCTTTCTTACCGTACTTTTGACACCAAATCTGATTAACATCAAGCAGGATCGGCCTGATTTTTTTTCAGTGATATTACGTTTGCCTCCAGTGCTTATATTACAGAGTGTCTATGTCTCTGTATCGGAAAATTGTCTGCAGACATAAGAAGCATGTGTCCCATACATGTCAAACCTCTATCTCTTACCATCTCTGAGATATAGGCGTTCATACGGACAGACAGGCGGACAGACGGACATGGCTATATCGACTCGGCTGTTGATGCTAATCAAGAATATATATACTTTATGGGGTCGGAGATGCTACCTTCTGGATGTAACATACTTTTGCACAAACTTATAATACTCTATGAACCTACGGTACAGAGTATAACAAGAAAGAAAGTCGGTCAAGCCCGACTATAACATACTCTGTACCAAGAAAATTTGTCTTTTGATCATAACTCGAAAACCGTTCATCCGATCTTCTTCATTCCTTTGGCGGATCGATAAGTTATCCTAATAACTAAATATGTCCAGAAGGAACAAGCCATCTATCTTCAAAACTGTGGGAGATATGGCGTTTTTTCTAAATTGCGGGGGCGGGAGGGGGCGTGGCCAAAATTGAAAATAAACTTGATCTGCCTGCAGACATAAGAAGCATATAGCCCATACATGTCAAACCTCTTTCTCTTACCATCTCTGAGATCTGTGCGTTCATACGGACAGACAGACGGACAGACGGACGGTCGGACGGACGGACAGACGGACAGACGGACATGGCTATATCGATTCGGCTGTTGATGCTGATCAAGAATATATATACTTTATGGGGTCGGAGATGCTTCCTTCTGGGTGTTACATACTTTTGCACAAACTTATAATACTCTATGTACCTACGGTAAACTTGAGTCCTGGCAATTAGTGTTTAATAACCTCATGCGGCTCAGATAAGTATGCAACGTTTTTTAGCTCTGCCATTTATTATCCGATATTTATTATAACTTCAGAGATTGTAGATATTTGGCACATACACTAGCACTGCAAAATCTGAGCTCGATGTCTTAAAATTTGCAGGAGATTATATATAGCTAGGACCTGTTAGAATGGTCACTCAATAGAAAATAGAAGGGCCTTTGGGCTATATGCTTAAGTAGTTAAAATAAAATTTCAACCACCGCTCTGACTTGACGGTAAAATTTTAAAAATTTGCCATAAACTATGGAATAACTCTCTTCAAAGGCCAATTTGGGCACCTTCGGGCTTGCTGATGCTGCTCGATTGATTTTTTGAGGTGCATTAATATATGTTCTGTCACAAAAGACCCATAAACCCAGAATGGTATATCTTTAAAACAAAAGCTGATGGAGGCAAACCGAGACCAGTTTTGTAATCAGTGGACAAAACTGATCCAAAATTTTCCATTAAAGAGCAACATAGAAAAAGCGTAATTTTGTTTCCCTGTGTTATAAATTAATCATTACAAGGTTAAAAGGATTTTTTAATAAATTAATATTTTTATACTCTGTACCGTAGGTACATAGAGTAGTATAAGTTTGTACAAAAGTATGTAACAGCCAGAAGGTGGCATCTCCGACCCCATAAAGTATATATATTCTTGATCAGCATCAACAGCAAAGTCGATATAGCCATGTCAGCCTGTCTGTCTCAGAGATGGTAAGAGATAGAGGTTTGACATGTATGGGACATATGCTTATGTCTGCAGGCAGATAAAATTTATTTTCAATTTTAGCCAAGCCCCCTCCCTCCAGCGCAATTAAAACAAGTAAGGGCGCTGCAGTCGAGTTTCCCGACTACAAAATACCCTGTTCATTTATTTTCATTTATTTGTTTTTGAATTTTTGAAGATGTCATCCTAAAGGTAGGCAATACTTTTCTAGTCATGATCAACAACTGGGGGGCTGCTTTTATCAGCTCAACTGTTTCGCTTATAACTCCGGTGTTTTTGGTCCGATCTGAAAATTGTGGATCTGACGGCTTTTTAGGTCATGGATTTATAGAGGAGGTCTAGGTTTTTTGGGGATAAAAGGGGGGCGGGGTGGAATTTTTCAAATCTGAAACAAACTTGATCTGCGTACAGCATAAATCTACCTTCGTGCAAAAATTTGTGGCTCTATCTCTTATAGTCTCTGAGATCGACGCGTTCATACAGACAGACAGACGGACAGACGGACAAACGGACAGACGGACAGACGGACAGACGGACGGACGGACAGACGGACAGACGGACATGGCTATATCGACTCGGCTGTTCATGCTGATCAAGAATATATATACTTTATGGGGTCGGAAAATTTTCCTTCTCCCTGTTACATACATTCGCACAACTTCATGATCCCCCTTTTCCCATTTTCAATGGGAACAGGGTATAAAAAACGTCATATCTTACATCAGTTTAAAAGATAGATGGTTCGTTCCATCTAGACATATTTAGTAATCAGGATAACTCATCGACTCATCAAGAAATGGTGAATATCGGATGAACGGTTGTCGGTTTATGATCAAAAGACTGTTCGCTTCTGCAGCGCAGTAGCAGTGCTGCTTTCAGCTGCTACTGCAACATCAAAATGTATGCTGAGCGTATAATTTCGTTGGTACAGTATATGACATAGTCGGGCTTGACCGACTTTTTTTCTTTTTTATTTACTCAATTTGGCTTCATGGGAAAAATGTAATGTCCGCAACAGACAAAAATCATAGTTTTTAACGGAACTATTTATCAATGTTTTCTTAGCTGGATCGATATGGTCATATATTCCACTTAATTTTTTGTGTATGCAATTTGTTGGTTTATTATGCAAAATTCGCTGCATATTCACATAAGCTTCAAACTTTTTTTTAAAAATATATTAACCTTATATTGTAAAATAGGTTGGAAATTTCTTCCAAGAAATGCATTTTGCTAAAAATTTTATCAAAATATACCAGTGGGAACGCCAGCTATGTCAATTTTAACAAGCGAATTTCTGTACGAATGTAACGACTGGAACGCAGGACTAGCCCATTTGGAGTATTTTTCAGACGGCGCAGTTCAAAAAGGAAATTACTGTTTTTCATTTGCTCAATTTTTTTAAATTAGTTTAATCATACTTATAATAAAAGACCAAAAAGATAATTATCGGTGGTATAGTTTGTCGACACTACAATTCGAAAGTTTCCTCGCAGATATGAATAAACAAAAGGTACACTTTGTGAAGCTATAACAGCCGTATTTGTTATGCGATCTCAATATAAGTTCGAATCAGTCAGCTTGGAATATATCACTATCGAAAGAGTTAACTTCTTTGTCAAGCGCTTCAGTAAAAAAATAGATTTTTGCGGCAGAACTCGGGCGTATGTCCCACTGTGCCACGTCGCATCGTCACACAACTTACAATCACAGATTCGGTCCAAGTTACATAGCGTTGCCCGCAGCTAGAATATTTGCGACGAACACGACATCGCTAAGAACAGATGCAGGGTGAGGTATGACTCATGAAGCGGTGGGAAGTACCCGAAAGTAGACAGATGCGAACGCTGATGCAAGGACTCGGACACAAAGTCGATGTGTGTTTGTTCAAAGGAATACGCCACCCTGCTTGGAGACGCAAGTGGAGTGAGTGGAGCCGAAAATGGACGCCGCCAATGGCCGTGCCAGCAACAGCGAACTTGGCATCTAGCTTGTTGCAGTCAGAAAAGCTTCTAATGTTGTTGTACTCGCGCCCTTGTAGTGGGGACGGAAGTTCTCCGATTTAAGCTGGACATGGCGTGGTAAACAGCAACAGGAGACTGCAGGCAGATCCAGAGCTATCACCTCACTGCTGTTGCTATTGCTGTGTTCGACCACATGTCTGTCCATATATGGCCAAGTTTTCTCTCTAGATGTGAATAGTCGTTGTCCGTCAGCAAGGGGTCTTTCTTTGTGCCATTGTTAATGCAATGCGGGGAAAAGGGTGTACAAAGGGATGGCTATAGGCCTTTTGCCGCGAAATTGCGGCACAGAGTTGGATGGCTTGGCTTTGCTCCATGACTGCCACTTGTTTCGATCTCAAGTGGGTTGCACAGTGTGCTTCTAGACAAGGAGCAGGAGATGCGGCAGACGGTATCACCTCTATCCCGCACACACCCAAAGGTGTGCTCTATGCGCAGATTCTATGGTTCGACAGTGTCTGTTTGCCATTTGCTAAAAATCGCAATGTGTGTGTAGGTAGGGTAACTCAAAGTTTGTGCAAATGTTTTGCTGCGGCTTCTGCCGTTTCCGCGACGCACATCGTCGCAGTCGATGTCTCTTTTGCTTTGCCGCAGGGTGGAGACTGCGAATTTAAGTTGTATTGGCATGGCGTTGCGCTTTGATTGATGTAGGGAGCGCCGTAACTAGTTTTTGCTAAATCTTGTCCTGCCTGTCTTTTGGCAGAGACAGTAGCATTTGGCACTGACAACTTTACGGTAGTTGCGACGCACAGTGGGCTAGCTGATGTTCAACCACGACCTAATACACTGGTAAAACAATTCGCCCTGAAAACTAGAAATTCTCCTATTAAATCCGTCTTAAGGTGATTCACCCTAAAATTAAGAAAACTTTTTCTCATTTTTCAAATCTCAAATTTTTCTGAAACTTTGAAAGTTTTCCATACATGAAAAAATATTTTTCTTAATTTCAGGGTGAATCGCCTTAGGACGGATTTCATAGGAGTATTTTTAGTTTTCAGGTTTATGAGTGGAGAAATTTCCTTTACCTTAGGCACAAAGGGCTTTATTAATTTAAGATCAGCAAAAGCAGCTGAGTCGATGTAGCCATGATAATCTGCCAGTTTTTTTGACTCTCAACATAAACCCACAAATTTCAGATATGATAAAAACTAAGGACTCGGCTTGGCTCTTTAGGGCAGCTAAGTTAAGAGTTTATTAACCGCTGAACACTTAAAGAAATTATATCGGATTGTTTTCGAGATGTTGGCGATTAGAATCGATAATAACCTTTAATTTTTATTTAGATGCTGCTATTGCTGATTTTTTACTATTTTGCTAGTTTTTACTATTACTTGCGTCCCCATTCGAGATATTGACCTCGGCGAAATTTTGCAGAATCCCTTGGAAACCATACATACATAACTCATAATGTAAGAGTTCCAGATCGCTTAAATCTTAAACAAGTTTTTATACCCGTTACTCGTAGAGTAAAAAGGGTATACTAAAGTCGTGCAAATGTATGTAACAGGCAGAAGGAAGCATCTCCGATATAATAAAGTATATATATTCTTCATCAGCATCAACAGCCGAGTCGATATAGCCATGTCCGTCTGTCCGTCCGTCCGTCCGTCCGTCTGTATGAACACCTAGATCTCAGAGACTAGAAGAGCTAGAGCAACCAAATTTTATACGTAAGCTAGTATTGTCTGTAGGCAGATCAAGTTTGTTTCAAATTTTGGAAACGCCCCATCCCGCCCCCTCAATAATTAATATTGATTAACTCCCACAATTTTTAAGATATCGAGCTCAGATTTTGCAGTGTAGTCTATGTGGCCAATATCTACAATCTCACAAAAGGATCGGATAATAAATGGCCGAGTTAAAAAATGTTGCATACTTATCCGAGCTGAGCTGAGTAACGGGTATTTCGAAGTCGGGCAGGGCCGACTTTAACTTACGCTCTCGTTTCACTTAGACCCTTTTCTGACCAATTGGTCCTATTGCAGCCATAGGATACAGTAGTCTGATTTTGAAAGCTTTTCCCACTAAAAACCATTTTACGACTGATCGTTCCTATGGCAACGATGATTACATATCATTCCTTTCTTTGATCCGGTCAGTTCCGAAAGTTTTGTAGTGTGTTCTAAAATGAAAGCCCCATGAAAAATTTTAGCTTGATACCCTGTAGTTCTGCTGTTGTCTAGACACCACAAGGCCTAGCGACCTGCTGCATTACTGAGCGTTAATCCGTCGCTAAAGACAGGTGATGCATCACAGAGCTTAATCCAATACATAAACAATAGTGAGCATCAATCACCACACTAACGACCGGTAATGCAATGCCGCTCCGAGCGGTTCGATTTGCTGACTCCCAAATAAAATTCGTTATTCCAATTCTTGACTGGTGGTTGGTGAGGTGGCAAGTGCCCACTACGAAGTGTTAGGGGATTCGTTAACGCCGCACCGGTGCAACAAACTTCTACCTATAAAACTGTGGCTGATGTGCGATACATGTCAAACCTCTATCTCTTAGCATCTCTGAGATCTGTTTGTTCATACGGACAGACAGGGCTCGGCCGTTGATGCTGATCAAGAATATATTTATCTACTTTACATGACTATGACATACTCTGTACCAGCAAAATTTTACGCTCAGCATACCTTTTGATGCTGCAGTAGCAGCTGATAGCAGCGCTGGTAGCAGCTGATAGCAGCGCTGCTACTGCGCTGCATCAGGGAACAGTCTTTTGATCTTAACTCCTCTACAAGAATAGCTTGGACGATTTGATGCGAATCGGATAAATATATCAAATAGTTGCTCTATAACAAAATGGCCAGACGGCTACAGTAGAGACGGCGTCTATTGGTTAGCTTAGAAAATCACCCAACTTACATTGTTCAAATAAAAAACAAGTAATGACACTGTAATCAAGTGCCCCGAGTCGAAAATACCCCGTACCTTTGGATTCGTTTATTTTAACTCATTTTATAGCCGAATGTGCATACGCACTCACACAAACGCAAGCGCGCACAAACTCACGCACGCACTCACGCTCTAACTGACGATGCGATCCCTACCGCTCCAAACAAAATGGTTTTGTTTATGAACTCGCTGTTTTTTGCCCATTCTTATTGTTCCCATTTTTAATGGAAACCTGGTATATTGTTGTCCAAAAATCACTTCAAACTTATAATCTATCTATATATTAATATGCCAATCAATTTTCATATGAAAGCACATCCACCACTTTAGCATAGAAAAACCAATTGAACTACCTCAATATTTATACCATAAGTTCATCTGAGTATTTAGATGTGAACATTGCAAAACAATAGCTTTTTTTTCAAAAATTCTACGAATACACACACGCTTTACAGTTGCTATAATAATAATTATGTGTGAAGATTGTCAAAGCAACAATGTTACCCAATATAGAGTATTATTTCGTACATAGAGAGATTAGATGTGTATGTGTATGTGATTCTCTCATGTCTTGTACTTCTTCGTTAAGCAGATCAATTAGAGGTACAGACGCACATATCAATCGCTGGCATAGTTAGTCGTCAAAGAGAATGCAGAAGCATCAGTCGTGGACCGCGCTAAGCAGAACTTTATTATATTAATAAACGCATTGTATGATTCCAACCTATAAGACTCCTCGTGTTATTGATGGTTATGGGCCCTCTGTTCTACCACAAAGCCTGCCCCCATAACTGAGATCCCCCAACAGGTTATGGGCCCAGCACGGCTCCAGTGCGCGAAAAAAACAATACTTGAAAAATTATAGAAGTTTATGTTTGCAAAACCGTGAAAAATGGCGAGTGCTCTCATAAAAACGAAAAACGAACTATGGCAGTACGTGGATGGTGCTAAGTCGCGCCCTCCCTCAGCAGCGGATGAGCTCGCCGTTTGGACGAAAAAGCGCGGGCGGATATACTGTAATCAATTAGCCCATCGGAGTTAGCTGTAATCGAAGGCTGCATGACGGCTGGTGGATACTGGAGTAAGTTAAAGGAAACTTTCAAGTCAAGAGGACCGGTGCGGAAAGCATCGCTCCTGAAGAAAATCGCGTTGTCGCGGCTAAGTGAGGACGGCAACGCGCGCCAACATGTGAACGAGTTTTTCGAGGCTGTGAAACAACTCAAGGAGATTGGCGTGACCATAGGCGACGATTTGCTAGCGATTCTACTACTTTATAGTTTGCCCGAGTCCTATGAGACCTTCCGATGCGCAATGGAAGCGAGGGACGACCTTCCAAGGTCAGATGTACTTAGAGTCAAAATACTCGAGGAATCAGCAGCGCGCAAAACAAAGTGTGAACGAGAAGAGCAAACCGTTATGTTCGCAAACCGCCGAAAAGGCGGCAGAAGCGACAAGGCGCCTAGGGAAAAGGATAACAGAAATTGTTATACATGCAATCGTACGGGGCATTTAGCGCGAGACTGTCGAAGTAAGGCAAAAGGCAAAGGCGAAGAGCCAGACAGCCAAAGAGAAAATGCGAGGAGAGCTGAAGAAGCCACGCTAGCTTGCCAAGCAAATTTCGGTTTGAATAAAGCTGGTGTGTGGTGCCTAGACAGTGGGTGTACAGCGCATATGAGCTCAAATGCGGATTCATTTGAGAAAATGGCAATGATCGAAAAGACATTACATTTGGCCAACGATAAGACGACCCAGATCAGTGGAGTCGGAGACATAAGGATTGCAGTGAAGGAAAACCAAACAAAAGAGAGCATAACCCTGAGTGAAGTGCTGTATGTGCCTGACCTAAGGCAAAGCTTGTTGTCAGTCGCGCAGATAACAGACAAAGGGTATGAGGTTCATTTTCGGAAAAATGATGCGTTAATTGTGAAAAACAATAACTAGGTTTGGTTACGCGCAAAGCGAAACGGAAATCTATATTACTTGGACTGCGAAGAGCACCAAGCGAATAATATAGAAGGGAACAGTCAAAACAACATTGACTTATGGCATTACCGTATGGGACATCTGAACGAAAGAGATTTAAAGAGCACGGCCAAAAGTGGCAAGGCCTACGGAATGTGGATCAAAGGCAACGAAAAGTTGTCAAAGTGTGAGATTTGCTTGAGCGATAGGAAGAGCAACAACTGCAGGAACCGCGCCGTGGCAGAGGACGTCCAAGGCTCTTAAGGACGGGTCAGCGCGGAAGGCCACGCAAGGTCTACCAAGGGGTAGGCAACAGCAGCAGCGACGAGGCGGAAAACGCTGAGGAGCAAGATGACATCTTTGAAGAGCGCGAAATGGCGTTCACATGTGTAGATGACCCATCTACATTACAAGAAGCAAAAAGCTCTGAAGACGCTAACGCATGGGCCAAGGCGGTCAAGAACGAGTTCATGGCACAGGTTCTGAACAGAACATGGGACCTCGTGGAACGCCCAGCTGATCGCAAGGTGATTGGCAACAGAATGGTATTTCGCACAAAGGATGACGGCAGCGCTGCAGGCAAAAAGAAGGTGCGTTTGGTGGCCAAAGGATACGTACAACGACCTGGAGAAGACTATACTGACACGTATTCGCCGGTGGTGCGATTCACATCGGTGCGATTACTGGCAGCGTTAGCAGTGGAAGCTGACATGGAGATCCATCAAATGGATGTGGTGACGGCCTACTTAAATGGAGAGCTTGATGAGAGCGTTTTCATAGACATACCAGAGGGATTCTCCGATTTCATGAAAGAGCTGGAATCAGGAGCGCCCATCGGGGATAAGGAGATCCCACCAGGAATGGCATATGTCGAGGCAGCTAGAGGATGGCGTAAAGGTATGGAAGAGCTGAAAAATCCTGTCTGTGTGTTAAGGAAAGCTCTGTGTGGACTTCGTCAATCCGGCTTGCGATGGTACTGCAAGCTCACCACAAAACTACTAGAGAGTGGATTGGAACCCACTAAACAAGATCCGTGCCTATTTGTGAAGCGTCGAGGGAGTAAAATTATTTTCGTCACTATATACGTTGACGACTTGCTGTTGGCGTCAAATGATCCTGTGTGGATAGAGAGGACAAAGACAGATCTTGGCGAGGCTTTTGAGATGAAAAACATCGGCCCTGTGAGAACCTGCTTGGGCATTAAGTTCAAGCAGAACTTAGACGAGCACCGGATATTTATTTCGCAGGAGCAATACATTGGTGCCATATTGAAGAGATTTGGCATGGTCGAATGCAAGCCAGCATTGACACCCATCGAGGCGAAATGTAACCTGAGGGGTCCTGAGGCGTGAGATGAAGGCGAAATGGGGAAGTATCCTTATCAAAGTTGATGCTTTGATGTTTCTTTCAGTTACGACACGCCCAGATATTGCGTTCGCTGTGAGCTTTATGAGTCAGTTCAACAGCAATTACAATGTGGAGCATTGGAAGGCAGCGAGGCGCATCCTAAGGTACCTGAGCGGTACGAAACAATTGAGTCTGTTGTATTGGCAAACAGGCGAAGATCTACTTGGCGTTGTCGATGCAGATTGGGTAGGCGATCATCCTGTCTGGCGCAGCTGTGTGCTGGGAGGCACGTAAACAACGAACAGTGGCCCTATCGAGTACCGAGTCGGAGTACTTGGCAATGTCTGAAGCAGTCAAGGAGGCCCTATATTTGAAGGCCCTCCTAAATGGCGTTGGCAGAAGATGCGAGACGGTGCGCATTTATAATGACAATCAGAGCGCACAAAAATTGGTTACTGGCTTCGGATTTCACCCGCGTACAAAGCATATAGATGTGCGCCACCACTTCATCAAGCTGAAGGATCAAAGTGGCGACATTGATGTTGAGTATATGCAGACGGAGCAGATGCCAGCGGACGTCCTGACGAAAGGCCTTACGAGTAGTAAACATCATGGGTGCATTTCATCATTGGGCGTTACGTATATTTAAGTCAAGTATATTGTTACTTTGAGGGAGCGTGTTGCTATAATAATAATTATGTGTGAAGATTGTCAAAGCAACAATGTTACCCAATATAGAGTATTGTTCCGTATGCATAATGTACATAGAGAGATTAGATGTGTATGTGTATGTGATTCTCTCATGTCTTGTACTACTTCGTTAAGCAGATCAATTAGAGGTACAGACGCACATATCAATCGCTGGCATAGTTAGTCGTCAAAGAGAATGCAGAAGCATCAGTCGTGGACCGCGCTAAGCAGAACTTTATTATATTAATAACCGCATTGTATGATTCCAACCTATAAGACTCCTCGTGTTATTGATGGTTATGGGCCCTCTGTTCTACCACAAAGCCTGCTCCCATAACTGAGATACCCCACACTTACACATATAGGTGAGCAATGCAAAGAAGTGTTTTTATTTTTGAAACAACAAAAACGCGCACTCAGTGCACTCTCTGCTCAGTGCGCCACTTGATCCAAAAGACAAGAAATTTTTCCCTGGATTTACAGGTCGATTTTATACGTAGCTATAATATTTATTGTATTATATTAACTATACGTGATGCAAAGCCATACCAAGCTCGGCCGAGCCGAAATTACCCTGAAATTCTGCTTGTGCAAGACACTAATAGGACTAACGAATTGATGCATCACTGAATTGTCTTGTTCATAACTTGACTGTCGTTCATCCTATCTTTACCACTTCTTGGCGGTATGTAACAGGCAGAAGGAAGTACCTCAGAACCCACAAAGTATTTATATTCTTGATCATCATCAAAAGCCGAGTTGATATAGCCATGTCAGTCTGTAAATCTGACACCAACACCTAGATATCAGTAACTAGAAGTAGTGTAGACTAGTAGTGTCTGCACAACGATTCTATGGAATAACTCTCTTCAAAGGCCAATTTGGGCACCTTCAGGCTTGCTGATGCTGCTCGCTTGATTTTTTGGAGTGCATTGACATGTGTTCTGCCACATAAGACCCATTAACCCAAAAATGGAATTTTATTTTCTTTTTTCAATGATTTTTGATTCACGTGTAATCCTCCGACCAATTCGTTGGGGGCAGATTGTGGAAATGTTTTTCGACTGTGTGACGCGCTTAGCTAATTGCAGCTAGGTTTGTCAAAGTTTTATTTTAACCACGGGTATATTGGAGCTAATTTAAAAAAAATGTAGTCAAAGGCCTTATGTATAGCGAACGACTTCAATGCTCGATGCAATGTCGGTTGACTGTGGCCATAAATTCACAATGATAAAAAAAAAGCTAGAAAGCTAAGCTAACTTCGTCTGTGCCGAAGTTTATATACCCTTGCAAGTGCTCGCTGAAATGTTTTCAAAAAATACTCTTTTTCCCATTTTCCGACCGATCGTTCGTATGGGACCTATATGATATAGTCATCCGATTTGACCAAAAAATTTTAAAATTATGTGAAAGCATGTAAAACAACCAAATACCAAATTGCAGGATGCTACCATTAAAATCAAAAAAGTTTTTCTAATTAAGACTGTTTTACACACCTATCTTTTGTATGGCAGCTATACCATATAGTTGTCCGATTTAAAAAAAACTTGATAGAATTATAAAATAACATAGAAAACTTACGATTACAAAGTTTGGAGACGTTTCCATTGAATAGAAAAAAGTTTTTCTCACTAAAACTAGTTCTCCGACCGATTGTTCCTATGGCAGCTATAAGATATAGTCATCCGATCCGGTCGGTTCCGACATATTAATAGTGTACAGCAAAAAGAAGACTCTGTGCAAAATTTCAGCTTGATGGCTTTAAAACTGAGAGACTAGTTCGCGTAGAAACAGACAGACAGACAGACAGACGGACAGACGGACGGACGGACGGACGGACAGACGGACAGACGGACGGACAAAGCTCAATCGACTCAGCTCGTCACCCTGACCTAGAATATATATAGTTTATGGGGTCGGAAATGAACATTTCTATGCGTTGCAAACTTCTGGGCAAAATTATAATACCCTTTGCAAGGGTATAACAAGAAAGAAAGTCGGTCAAGCCCGACTATAACATACTCTGTACCAACGAAAATATTCGCTCAGCATATACTGTAGTGCTGCAGTATCTGCTGAACATATCCGATCTTTACCAATTCTTTGGCGGATCGATAAATAATCCTGATTACAAAATATGTCTTGAACGTACGAACCATCTTTAAAACTGTGGAAGATACGATTTTTTCGAGTTTCGTGAGCGGGAGGGGGCGTGGCCAAAATTAAAAATAAACTTGATCTGCCTGCAGATATAAAAAGTTTTTGTCCCATACACGTCAAACCTCTATCTCTTATATTATCAGACGGTCAGACCGACAGACGGATATGGCTATATCGACTCGGCTGTTGATGCTGAACAACAATATATACATATACTTTATGGGGTCGGATGGTTATGGTTCCTTCTGGCTGGTTCATACTTTAGCACACATAATATAATCTGTGTACCTCTGGTACAGAGTAGAACAATTACTGATTAGTAAACTTATTTAAAAATAGTGTTTAAGTGTTGTTATTCCTTCCAGTGATTATGTTGTTTCCAACTATACGTTAGCACTATAAAAATTTACTACATTGACACTTTTATTGACTAGTGATGCACAGAAATGGAAAAATGTTAAAGATACAAACTAAAAACAAGCACTCCAATTGAACCAAGGAGGAGACGATGGAACGTCGCGCACAATGTTACTATATATACAGTTTTACCAATCAGGCTTAATTATTAAATATATATGTCACCGGAGACAGTTGAGCTGCGTAGTTTTTGAACTGAGGAAATAAAACAAAATAATAATACTGACAAATAATAAACAACTTCTTAATTCTATAATTCCGTAGTTCAACTAGCAATCGCTGCTTTCCTTTTCAAGTTCTAAGCTTTTAATAAATTTACGATTTACGCAATTCAACAACTCCTTAGCATTACTGGGGATCGTGAATACAGATATTTTTGTACAATAGATATTTAGTGAACAAATAGTACACAGAGGGAAAACCCGTGTTCAGATAATAAGATTTTTTCATCTCAAAAGAAGCACAGAATGTTCTGTCAAATTTGTGAGAACAAATGTTCCGAATGTTCTTGAAATGAGCACAATTCAGCTCAGCACCGAAAAGTATAAGTAGCCATTCAGAAGTGCGGCTGCAGAAGTGGGCAAAAGCCTAACGATCTAACACGACCGCCGTCGCGTCGCTGCGCGCGGTGCTTCTTGGGCTCTACTCCCAGTAAGTCCGAACAATTTTTCTTTCTTAATTTGATTAAATAAGGCAGGTGGGGTGTTGTTCAAGGCGATGTCTCTGCGGACTTGGAGCTGGAACCGGACCTAGACCAGGAATTGGACCAGAAATTAGACTTGGAATTAGACCTGGAATTGGATCTGGACCCTGGACCTCTGGATCTCTGGACCTCTGGTCGTCGATACTGGATCTTGGACCCTGGACCCCAAAGTTTAAAATGTTCTCAAAAACTGAACATTTCAACTCACATCAAGATTGTGCGCTCTCAAAAAAAGTTCTCGAAGTGAGAAATTGTTCTTGAAGTGAGAAAATCCGGCCATGATTAGTTTTTGACACCGAATGTTCTCACTTTGAGTCCAATGTTCTTGGTTTTTTCCCTCTGTGTAAGTAAGTGACTTTCAAATAATTTATAGTAGTAGTAGTAGTTTTTATTTTTGTAACGAAAATAAATTAAATTTATATGAACAAGGGTAGGATGTACAAAATAATAATAAAAACTAAAAGTAATAAGTTATGGCGACTTGGTTTAAAAAAACCGTCTGTCGCGCACCTCCTCGCACCCTCAACACGTAGCCTAATACACCTGGCTTCCCGGGTCGTCCCCAGATACCAGATCGTTCAGCCATGCGGTTTGGGTTTGAGTTGAGTGCTAACATGAATTTCAACTTACTTATACTGGAATATGGAATTGGAATTTTTACTTCTCTAAGTTATATTACATTGCTTACATTGATTTAACTCTATTATATAAAAAGGTGATATAAATAGCATGGCAATATAGCCGTCTGCTTTCTAAAATTTTACAAATATGATGACATTTGATAGTCTTAAGGATTTTCAGAAGTTTTCGAAAAGTATTTTTTTTTCTGTAGCGGGTTGTATCTGTGAGGAATTTCGCCAGGCTTTTCCAATCTGATCCGTTTAAAACCATTTTTAATTCCATTTCTTTGAGCACGGCTTTGCCCCATATATTCATTCGGTACTCTCTTAATATGGGACAGGTTGAACAGAAATGAGCCACGTCTTCCCTCTCCCGTAGATTGCAAAGAGTGCATAACTCATTTATATTCTGGTTGTGGGGAAAATAATTTAGCGCAAGCATCTCTGTCCGAGCTTTAAAAAAATTTGAAATAGTCCTTTAGTACTTTAATACTTTTACTGAATGGTGTTAAGTCCTTTTTTAGCTGGAGCAGTACTGATTTTCGATCTTGTTTCTCTGCGCTTAGATCCCTGTCGACGTATATATTGGTTCCCGCAAGTTTCCTCCCTTTTTTACTACATCCGTATTTATCTTTTCAAAGTTGCAGCAAATTTCACAAGATTTTCTAGAAATAACTTTCGAGGCTACAGCCCCACTGTGCAGCGTTGACCGCACGAGTCGCTGCTTTCTACTTCGATAAAAATTCGCGACTGTGTGTATTCAACCGGAAGCGACAGCGTTTCCATCCCCTTTAAGGAATGAAGCACTGCTGTCTTCAGTAAATTCGTATTGAATTTCATCACACAGGCATGGCGATTTCGCTTTTTTAGAGGCAATTGTATACCCTTTTTAGCTATCCGTTACTCGCAGACTGATCAAATGTATGGCAGAATAACTAAAAAAAATTTAGAGGCCCAAACCAAGAACATTTTGTTCTCGTTTGAGGTACTTTTGATTCTAGAATGATTTTGGGTTGATATTAGAAACTACTGGACTTCAAGAAAGAATGTCTTGTGCTAATGATCAAAACGATTTTAAAATAGTTCAAAATATCTTTAATATATCCCGAAACAGTCTAGTAAAGTATTTCGTGATTCAAAAATTCGAACCAAAAATAAGAATTTTGTACTTACCGTACCATTGTCACCGTTCGTACCTAATTCAAGTAGAATCCTCTTGGTTTCTTCTGAGTGAATATGAAAGGAAACTAAAAGGAATTCATATTTTTGAGCCGGCAATTTAAAAACCGGTTAAATTTGAATATGCAAGCAACCAGTCAAACCGGCGTCGTTTCAGAAACGTTGAACCAAACCAAAAGCCACTAAACAAATCGGTTCGGTTCGGGTTAGTCCACTGACGAGTTTTGAGACATAAAACGCTTACTTTCGCACAATGCTACTTGTGAAATCGGGAATTTTCATCGATTCTCTAAAAATATTTTATTTGAATTTTGTATAAATTACGATTCACTGATGGACCCTCAAAAAAGGCTTCCGAGTTGACGTAACATCTAAGAATATCATGTTCCCGTATTAAAATATGGGATCCTCTTAATACATATACCTTTTTATACACTTGCAGAGGGTATATTGAAATTGTGCAGATGTTTGTAACGCATAGAGGAAGCATTTCCGACCACATGAAGTATATATAATATATTTTTGATCATGAAGAGCTGAGTCGATATAGCCATGTCCGTCTGTCCGTCTATTTCTATGCTATCTCCTCCGTCAGTTTTAAAGCTATCGCCACCAAACTTTGCACGAAGTCTTCTGGAACCGGCCGGATCGGATGACTATAACTTACAGCTGCAAACGTCTACAAACTCCGTATTTACTAGTTTTAAATGCTTCTCCATAATTATGGCAAATTTGGTTGAAATCGGACATCTATATGGTATAGCTGTCATACAAAAGTAGAGGCAGAAAAGTAGTCTTATTGGGAAAATCTTGTTTGTTATCAGTGGACATGTCCTTCAAACTAGTTAGAAAACGTGCTGCAAGGGTAAACAAACTTCGGCCGAGCCGAATATAACTTTCCTCTATTTTTTTAGAATACATTCCTAAGTATCTCATTTCCTTTATAGGGGGATATTCTTAATAATCCACGAATATAAGAATTTAACAGCTAATTAATTAATTCATATTCACTTTAGAAACCATAGTATTCGAAAAAGTGCATTCATAAAATGGAGGAGGTCTTCTGGTTTGGACAGCCGAATTTGACCTGTTTTTTAAAAAACCGTGGAAGGAAAACGCGAAAAGATTATTTAATTCTGCTCATTATATTTGGTAGGGCAATTTATTGAGAAAAATACAAAATTAAAAGAAAGGGAGTTCGTGGAGAGGTTAAAAAGATCTCGGCCTCCAAAGTATGGTCTCAAAAAAAAAGGTATGTCCAATGTCTGCACGATTGCGGGAGTATACTGCATCTCAAAAAAAAAAACAAAAGCGTGGAATTTGTATGCATGAGTACCGTTATCGTGTGTACAAAAAAAAACAAGAAAGAAAGTCGGTCAAGCCCGACTATAGCATACTTTGTACCAACGAAATTATACACTCAGCATAAATTTTGATGCTGCAATAGCAGTCTTTTGATCATAACTCGTCAACCGTTCATCTTATCTTATTTAGTTATCCTGATAACTAAATATGTCCAAACGAAACAAGCCATCTATGTTCAAATCTGTGGGAGATATGACGTTTTTTCTAAATTGCGGGGGCGGGAGGGGGCGTGGCCAAAATTGAAGATAAACTTGATCTGCCTGCAGACATAAGAAGCATATGTCCCATACATGTCAAACCTCTATCTCTTACCATCTCTTACAATCTCTGAGATCTGTGCGTTAATACGGACAGACAGACGAACAGACTGACAGACGGACAGACTGACAGACGGACAGACGGACAGACGGACAGACTGACAGACGGACAGACGGACAGACTGACAGACGGACATACGGACATGGCTATATCGACTCGGCTGTTGATGCTGATCAAGAATATATATACTTTATGGGGTCGGAGATGCTTCCTTCTGGCTGTTACATACATTTGCACAAACTTAATATTCTCTATGTACCTACGGTACAGAGTATAAACAGTAAACAATTTTTTTCGGCGAAGATCGAGGTTCACATTGGTTCTTATATCATCAAAATCGGTCCAGAACATGTTTGTAAAACATGGTTTCGAGAAAATCACGATTAAAGTTTGCAGTTGCTACGAAATTTGGGTCAACTCGGGTCACTTAAAGGGCAGTATCTTTTAAACTACTTTGAATTTTGAAAAATTCTTTGGGAAAATACTTAAAAAAAACAATTTCTATACCAGAAGACCCCCTTAAACAATTACGAGTGAATCACTGGACTAAAGCGAAACTAATGTAATAAACCGAACCGGAGGCTTAAAAAATGCTCGAACTACTAAACCGAACCTGTCCTTATTTCTGAGCGGCTTACATCCCTGCTCTTAGTGTATAAATGATAAATTTTTACTAACTAGCTGTTTTATTTAATTTTTTCGATTTAAGTTTCAGCAGGGTGCAAATCGATATTTACATTTCAATACCTCCAAACCAAGTTTTCTTCTTCTTATTATTGTTCTTTGACCTAATATAAACATCACATTCCTTGTACGATCTTGGCCGCTGCATTCAATGTCCGCCACACGCCTCTACCTTAGGCGAGCTGCCACCAGTCGGTCACACCATGCTCCACCTTGTTACCCCGTCTTCGGTCGTCCCACCACCATAATTATTTCGCACTCCGTTTGCAAACCCGTTTTGCTGGAGCTTGATCATCCATACGGGTAACATATCCTTTCCGATCTTTTTGACAATATCAGCGTCCCATTAAGCTCGTACAGTTCTCAATTCTTTCGGATGCTCCATACTGACCAGTAGGACCATCGGTTTGCAAGAGAAAATCATCACCGAATTTCCAGACTGATGTTGTTGTCGCTGGTTATAATCGTTCCGTGGTAGACAAAATCCTTAACAATGTTAAAGTTGAGGGGCTCCCATTGCAACATATTGTCCTCATTTACCACTAATTCCATGAGTTGGCTGCTTTTCTATCTCTGAAAACTCTTTGCTTACTGCCCATTTGTTTATGCCTATAATATTAATGTCATCGGGATATGGAGTTGGCGTTTGTGGCGTTGTGGCCGGTGTGGAGCAGCTGCTGGTGTGCTTGCCAACTCTGCCAGAGGTCGTGAGTTCGATCCCGCTTCGGGACATCTAATGAATAAGTTTTTTTTTTTTTATAAAAACTTATACACGTGTTTAGTCTGATATTCGCTAGTGGAGTCGAGTTATGAGGACGGAAAGTTAAATCCAAAACCGTGTTTTTCTCAAGAACGGCTCAACCGATTTGGTTGAGCCAATACGTATTGTAAGTACCCACCGCAAAAAAAACGATAAATAACGAAACTTCGAAATATCCGTTACTCAGGGCAATTAGTGTTTAATAACCTCATGCGGCTCAGATAAGTATGCAACTTTTTTTTAACTCTGCCATTTATTATCCGATCTTTATGAAAATTTGTGAGATTGTAGATATATTGCGGTTATTAAACACTAATTGCCTTGAGTAACGGTTATTTCGAAGTCGGGCAGGGCCAACTTACGCTCTCGTTTTTACTCTTAATGTCCGATATAGCTTTATAGATAAAACTTTTCCTGAATCCCTTAGCTGAAAAATAATGAAATATCTCATTCTTCGTCTGCTTTCGGTTTTTCGACGTTCTGCTGCAATTTACGTTAGGGTCGCTACTGAGCGTTTTGTAGAAAGCTCATTTTTGGTGTAATAAATGCTGGATTGTGTGCCTTTTGAGAAATGTTCGAATTTCATTCCACAAACATTATTGAATAAGTCGCGCTCTACTGCTACTTCGTTGAGTTTCTTGCTAACCACTTGAATGAGAAGAGATGCTACAGCAACTACAACAGAACAATCAAAAAATGTTGCCTTAGTATTTTTCTTTGAAACCTTCTTTGCAGTCTTCAGACATACATACATACAATTCTAAGGGCATTCCTTGGGGTCCGTTCACTTGCCCCTGCCACCTTCTTATCATTGTTGTTGCCTCGTTTCCGATATGTACTGCAATGCAGCAGGCTGAACAAATTTAGAAGGTCGCAATTGAGATTGCTAAACTGCGAGATACTCAGTGTGTGAATCATTTGTTTTGCTTTCGCTCTATTTATAAGTGCGAATTCAAAAAACTGCTGCAAATAATGAATGATAATCAAAAAAATTTTATAAATTATTTTTAACTTGAAATTAGTAAAGAAACTGCACACAGTTTATCTACCCTATGTTCCAAGGTACCTGGTAGGAAAATTGGCAACCCAGAGCGGTTATAAGTTCGTGAAAGGCGCTGACTATGTGGCTTTGAGAGTGATGTCCTTTACAGCTCACTTGTCAGCCAGCAATGTAGAACTACATATACATGTTGTTGCTGTGATGTAAAGTTCTGAAACGCGATTTGGCGCACATTTTGTGTCGTAGCCTTAAATGTGGGGGTGATAAACCAATTCAATTATGGTATGAATATGTATCGTTAATTTGAGTACACAAATTTACTGTCATTAATTAAGGTTGCGGGCCAATACGTATTTACGGGCCAAAAATAATATTTGTTATATATTTTTGTTCATAGCATTCACCAGATTCATCTGACTTACGTTTCTGACTTAAAAATATAGCTTAAGTTTTGAGGCCTAATTTCCAAATTGTCAAATTGTTGATTGATTAGGTTTTCTCAATAACAGTTTCTCCCAATATCGATAAACTCAACTCTGAAACAAAGGAAAGATGGCCTCTGTCTAAACTCTCTTGCCTTATTTATTCGTCTGCCTCTTCGAATTCCATTAAATTTGAGACACTCAAACAAACTGGACATTGAGCAAATGGATCTAAGTGAGTAATGTGCATTTCACACTAAGACCGGTAACTACCGACGAAACAGGGTTTCCACTAAAAATCTTGCAGAAATTAGCCGTTTTTTGTTTACTTTGGACTTAGATAACCTGAGCCCGACTTCACATCTCTAGATAGCAACTATGTGACAGATAAATTTATAATTCACTATGTTATTTGTAAGCTTATGTGCCATAAACGGCGATGTAGAAGACGTTAAGTCGGCACGAAGGGCCTGTATTTGACATCAACCTACAAAAACCAGAGCAAAATATAAGTATATCTGACAAAGCAGCTATATTCATTGAGAAAAATTCAATCTAAAACCAAGATTAACAGCCAGCCCGTCTGTCTGTGTGTCCTATGAACAAACAGATCTCAGAGATGGTAAGAGGTTCAACAAGTGTGGGACAAAAACTTCTTAATACTTGCAGGCGGATCCAGTTTATTTTAAATTTTTGCCACTGCAAAATTGGAATAACGTTATATCTGTAAAGATCGAATGGGCTAGGCTTTTGTTTCATACATAGTATATTTATACACAGCAAATTAATCATGATTTATACGCTTACAAGTATGCAACCTTTGTGTCTTTGTTACAACTTTGTTATTAAATATAGACATTAATAATCAGTTAAAGAAGCGTCATATTACGTATGAATATACTCCCTGTATATTTACTCAGATTGTAGGATCGATGACACAGGCCGACAAAATGGCCATCTTTGTGCAGTATCAAAATTTATGCTGAGCGTATAATTTCGTTGGTACAGAGTATGTTTTAGTCGGTTATGGAAATTTAAACAAATAGTTACTTACACTGAAAACTTTTTTGTGTACAATTAAACGGAATAAACAATGAGACGGTTCTAGTAGTTCTGGAGCCTAGAAGACAATTACCTGAAAGTTTGGCAAACAAACCGTTGAATTAAGTGGACTGTTCTGGAAAAATATTATATATAAAAATATATACATTAAGATTCACTAAGAAACACGGAGGTGCGAGTTCCATCCTCCATATATCAGGGATGCAAACCGGTTCTGAACCGAACCGGCTCTGAACCGAACCGAACAGCTTGTTTCAGTTGGTGAACCGATCCGCAAACCGAACCGGCATCCTTTCGAAATTACTGAAAAGAACCGAAAACCACAAATAAAATCGGTTCGGTTCAGTTCTCTGACGAGTTTTAACGGTAATCCCTTTGCTCTAGCCAATGATTTTTATTAATTTGGGAATTTGTAAATGTAAGACTGTAAGTTCTGCAATTGCCCGCCGATTTTCTAATATACCTGTCATCAATCTGTATTTTTTCTTTAGTAGCCAATATTTTCAATTTTCTGTAGAAGCTTCTTAACCTTAATTCAATCTTAGACGGGAGAGATTTTCTAATATAATACCTGCAGCTCTACTTTTTGGTAATGAACTTTTCAGGGCAGATTCAGGAGTGAACAGTAGAACCGAATTTAATGCCTGAATTCAAGCATATTTTAGTACTTCCCATGAAACTCATCCATGAGTTCAGTTCTGAAATCATGCCTAAAATCAACTAAGCTCATGACGTAGTAGGACATGTCAGTGTAAAAATCCCTGGCTGAAACTCATAAAAAGGATGCCATAAATTCAGGACCAGTCCTTCCATTTCAGGTCTGATTCAGGGTAAGCCTAACTTAAGGGATATGATATATTGGGTAATTAAGATGCATGGTACGTATTCTTTTCTGGGCGACATTCTCACTTTTCAAAGGGCGTTCCTCTAGAAATCCTACAAAATAAACTTTGGACATTCTTCTAAAGATTTTATAGATATTCAAATGGTGTATAAGAATTAAATTTCAAGTGTTCGAAAAGTCACATTACTACAGAAATCATAATATTTCACAATGTCCCTTTGTGAACCACTGAACCGAACCGAAACCGCGGTTCAGTAAGCTCCAAAAACCATGTAATGAACCGAACCGGCGGTTCAGAAACTATGTGAACCAGTGAACCGAACCAGTACTTATTTTCGAGTGGTTTGCATCCCTGCCATATATGTATATAAGCTTTTGCATAACAATATGAACAACAAATACCTAAACAAAGTTGGTGCTCTATGCAGAATCCCTGGTAATCTCAAAAAGAAAGAGGTGGAAATCAAGCAGAATAATATCTCATTTTAAAAATCTTATTAACGCTCCGAACACTTTGTCTGAAGAAGTTGAGAAAAAGCGTTATCGCAGAAGTAGTTTCTTAAGGCCAAATTTCTCAATGTCCGGTTTGGTGAACTTGACAGGCAGTTTATCCGAATTTGAATGTCTCATGATGTATGTGGCTTAACCGGAGGAACAAACTTAAGCGCTGCTCATCCACCGGTCAACTTTAACCGCGAGCTCAGCCCCGATGAAATTATCAACATTTTTATCGATATACAAACAGCTGGTCGCACACTTGCTTATTAAATAATAAGTAATGAAAGAAAGTACTGGGAGAGGAGATTTTCACTCTTTATCGCAAAGAATTTTAGTCAACTTTTACGCAAAACAATGACCACCAACAACCAATCGCATTAAAAAACAAGGAAGAAAGACGGTCAAGCCCGACTATAACATACTCTGTACCAACGAAATTATACGCTCAGCATAAATTTTGATGCTGCAGTAGCAGCTGAAAGCAGCGCTGCTATTGCGCTGCAGCAGCGAACAGTCTATTGATCATAACTCGACAACTGGTTATCCGATCTTCACTATTGGCGGATCGATAAGTTATCCGGATTACAAAATATGTCTTAAAGGAGATATGTGGGAGATATGACGTTTTTTCTAAATTGCGGGGGCAGGAGGGGGCGTGGCCAAAATTGAAAATAAACTTGATCTGCCTGCAGACATAAGAAGCATATGTCCCATACATGTCAAACCTCTATCTCTTACCATCTCTGAGATCTGTGGTTTCATACGGACAGACAGACAGACAGACGGACGGACGGACAGACGGACAGACGGACATGGCTATATCGACTCGGCTGTTGATGCTGATCAAGAATATATATACTTTATGGGGTCGGAGATGCTTCCTTCTGCCTGTTACATACTTTTGCACAAACTTATAATACTCTATGTACCTTCGGTACAGAGTATAATTATCAAAAATTTGTATTGTTATACTATAATACAGAAGTTTATTTTCAATTTTGGCCACGCCCCCTCAATTTAGAAAAAACGTCATATCTCCCACAATTTTGTTGTGCTTGTTCCTTTTGGACATATTTAGTTAGCAGGATAGCTTATCAAAAGAATGGCGAAGATCGGATGAATGGTTTTCGCGCTATGATCAAAAGACTGTTCGCTCTTGCTTCCAGCTGCTACTGCAGCATCAAAATTTATACTGAGCGTATAATTTCGTTGGTACAGAGTATGTTATAGTCGGGCTTGACCGACTTTCTTTCTTGTTTTAAATTAAAATTGAAAATTAAACTCAAATAACTTTTTTACCAAAACGAACTATAAGAAATATTTTTACATATATGTGATCTATGGGACTGTATGTATGTATGCACACGCCTAGTTGGACATGGAAGCATGCCAGAAGCACTTATTTCACGATTATTACTCACACGTGAGCAAGAGAAAGGCATGAAAAATCTGAAAGTCGAAATACTTTGGGATTGTTGTAGTCTTCGGGTTTTAATCGAACTCAGTACCCCCCATACTACATAGATTTTGAAGAACCAGCACATAAACACATATTTGCCCTCATGCATACATACATACGGACCAATAGCTCATATATATGTACAAACATTGGTAGTCGGTCTTTTGGTCAAAAAGTTATTTGAGTTTAATTTTTATTTTTAATTTATCAAAATAAAATTTATTTTCGGCCCAAATGAATTAATTCTTCGAATGGGAAAGTATGAACTTTGATGAATAACAAAGAAGAGTGATTGACAAAACTAAAAATGAATCTTACTTTTTCAAGTTTTTTATCTCCCCAATTTTCATGATAATTTATATACAGGGCGGTCCATCGAGTGTTTGGAATTTGAACTATTCATAACTTGAAGAAAGTTGTTTGAAAACATTAAAAACATATTTCCAAAGTGGTGAGTTCTCTACTCAAACTGTGCGAAATTTGAAAAAACATTTAATTTGTGGATCAATTCGTGAAGCGAGTTCTTGAAATTGGAATGCTGGTGGATAAACCAAACCGTGCACGTACTAGTCCGGTGCGCTCGACCGAAAACATTGCTGCGGTTGCTTAAAATGTGCGTGAACAACCATCGACGTCAACTCGCTATCGATCTCAACCTTGGCATGAAGCCATACAAAGTTCAATTGGTGCAGCAGCTAAAGCCAATTGACCATCCGAATCTTCCGAATCTTCTGCGCCCTATCTTCGAAAATCGAAGAATAAGCTGTGATCTGACACAGTTAGACTAATATCTTTGAGAAGCGGTCAAGGACTAATGTTATGCAGACAATCGTGAAACAATTGATGAGTTGAAGAACGAGATTAGAGTTTTAAACAATTGAAAATGTTCTCAAAAATTGGGTGGATCGAATGGGCTAGTCAAGGGCAAGTCAGACGTGGTGCACATTTGACCGAAATTGTTTTTCATAAATAAATGACATGAATCAACCTTTCCAATAAATGTTCAACCTTTTAACAAAATCGAGCCTTTATCTTTTTAGCAAAATTTAATTCCGATTTTTAAAAGGACCACCCTGTATTAATAGCAAAAATACAGATAAAGAAAGGTGAAACATTTTAAGTTCAGCTTTAGTCACATAGCAGCAGCAGAATTCTCTATGTCTGCCAACTTCGCATAGTGTAAATGCTTTGTTAATTGGGTGTTAAAGGCTATTAAATGTTTTTTCCCTGAGCAACCGCTGAGAATGGATGATGTAACACATTTTTTTTGCAAAGGAATAATCGTATAAAAATATAATTAACTTAGCCAGCTGTGCTCTAAAGTTACTCTTCAGTTCTACGTTTCAGCACTCAATTTTTTAGGGCTAATTCAGACCTGAGCAGTAAGAATAACTGAATTTCATTCCTGAATTCAGGCATGTTTTAGAACTTCCCATGAAACTCACCCATGTGTATTGAAAACATGCCTGAAATCAGCTAAGATCATGACTTTGTTGGTCGTGTGGGTTAAATACCAGTACCAGACCTTTCATTTCAGGCCTGATTCAGCTATGATTCAGGTCTGAGCCGAACTGAAGGTTAGTTTATTAAAAAAGAACTCATTAATTCTGTTTTTTTTTTTAATTTTGTGGAGAATTGACAAAGATAATCGAGTCAATTTTTTAATTTATGTGTAGTAAATGTCAATTTAACAGAGCGAAGGAGATTCTGTACCACCTCTGACCAAACCACCTAGTCCATGAGTGTTGGGAGCATCGTCATATCCACGTAAATAGCAAACGGCATCTACTAAACGATTAAGAATACGTAATTTTCCCATTAAAAATGGCCGTTGTGACATTTGGACATTTGGAAGGGAAAGTATCAACTGCAAAAGATGGCTAAAGACCGGGATCGAGCTATGTACTTATGCAAGCGAACTGCGTGCTTGCGCGCAATTGTTAGTTAGTAATGTGCTTGCCATGTATTTACAAATCCTTGCCGCATAAGCATATACGGTCATTCATATAGAAGTATGAACGTTTGTAGGCAGGCGCATTTGTATTCTTGCACGAACGCTTGCAAATGTTTTCGGACCTATAGCAATTAGCAACTGATTGATCCTGTACATACGTTGCGAGTGGCTGGCTCCTGTTCATATCAAGCATTGTCCATCTTAGGTCCAAAGAATATCTTAACAAAGCTCTACCAAATACATAAGATGGTGGAAGAGGGAGGAGGGGCGAGCCGAAGATACGAGAAAAACTGCATGTGTCTACGTTATTTGCATGTGGCTCGCACTCGAATGATTCTCGGAGCTGGATACAGCCTGAGCCGTACATCGCCTTCTCGTTGGAAGGACGAGCACGGAGGTGTGTGCATGTCTTGCCTTGCTCTTGCTGCATATACATAGTTTAATTTTGAAAAGGACTCGGCCGCACGTTGCTAAGAGCTTTGGCCAAAGTCATCTCTGTCGCACGTGCACAACCCACTTGCTGGCCATGCTTCTGTACGTCTTCGTCGTTCTCTGTCTAGCGCGCTGACCAGCAACAGCAGTGCTGAGCGCCAGCACGATGCAGATGCACTGAGAGCCCGACAGTGGTCAGTAGATGGTGGTCGAAAACGCTGCGTCTGCCATGGCCCTAAGGCTACCGCTTCAATTGTTTCAAATTTTCTACTTTCTCAAAACGCACTGAGCACGAGACGACAGGGGCAGGCAACGGCTGCATTTAGCTTAGATTGGAAGGACAAATGCCAGCCTGCACGCTTGCCTTCTTCTTACGCGGCATCCTGGGTAGTCCTGCATGGCAAACACACACACACAGGTAACGGTGGCTGGACAAAAGAGCTCGGACGTCGGCTCGGCTTCGGGTGTTGGCGGCGGGAGGTACATTAAAACAAAGAAGCTACGAGCTCAAATATGCAAATCATAGCAACAGAAATGACCGGGCAATGTGTACGAGCACAACTCAAAATGGCGTAGAATGAAACGTAAGGAAAAGGATTCCGAGGCGGACGAACAACACAACTTGCAAGAGCTGCGGTTTTCGTTTGCTCAAATCGCCTTAGCTTAGACAGAACTACACACACAATGAACGAAGGAAAGAGGAAGGGAGGCTGGTGTTGTCATTTTTGGGTGTGTTGAGAGGGTGCTAGGCATGCAAGGACTAACTAGCATGACCGGTCGTTGCCTGAGCTGGATAGCAAGGGATGCGGACAAAGGATTAAATTGTTTCTGTATTTACCGCATTGCTGTGAAGTATTCGACAATACATTCCCAAACCGTCAGATCTGGGGGTTCAGATACAGGTGCAGTCGAAAATGATCTTGCATGCCAATACTTTAAAAAATTTCCTGATTGAAATACGAACGAAAAAATATTCGATATTCAAAGTTGCAAGCCGAGATTCCCTCAATATCTTGGTTTCAATGTAAAATAATGTTCACATTAATGTAGTTATCCGTTAATTAATAAAAATAAGGCCATCAAACAATATTTCCACTGAGTAATGGGTAAATCTACGGACGCTAAACAGCAAGATGGAACAGAAAGCAGAGAAAAAAGCAGAGCTGAAGTGGGAAAACTCCAGCGGATGCAGAATCTCTAAAATTATGCTCAAGACAAGAGACTTAAAACTCACGCACTATTTGCTACAGCTCCAAAGAAGAGACTGTAGACTGCTCATTGGCATACTAACGGGACACTGCCTAGCAGCCGCTTATGCGATAAAACTAGAGATAACGACAGAGGACACCTGCAGGAGTGCTTGGAACCTGGAGACGCAGAAACTCTAGAACACCTCGTTTGCAACTGCCCAGCAATTCCCACGATAACATTAAAACTTCTGCACACCCCATGGATCGCTTCTTTGGAAGAAGCCGCCAAGAGGCCCCCAAAACAGTCAAAAATCCTCCTGGATTTCCAAGTCAAACATACCCAAATAACCACCCGGCCTCATTAAGGACCCTAAGGTCTATGTGTGACCCCATCTGGGGTCAGCCGGAACTACCTAACCTAACCTAATGGGTAAATCGAAGTCGACCATGGCCAACTTTCACTTACACTTTCGTTGAATATGAATACTTATGAAACTATTTTAACTTAATCCAGGGATCGTCCAACAATTATAATTTTCATAATAAAAATTACGATTTAAGTATTATTTATTGATTTTTATACTCTGTACCGTAGGTACAAAGAGAGTATATTAAGTTTGTGCAAAAGTATGTAATAGCCAGAAGGAAGCATCTCCGACCCTATCTACACATATAAAGTTGTTCAATCTGACTGACTGACTGACTGACTGACTGACTGACTGAATGACTGGTGACCGTCGTGCAGCCCAAACCATTAGAGATAGAAGGCTGAAATTTTGACAGAAGTTTCCTTATGTGGTGAAAGTGCGTACTAAGGCGGGGTTTTGGAAAATTCCACCCGGAAAAGCGTCGGAAAAGTTTGTATGGGGAAAATTTTATTTTTGATCCGAATGACTTGAAACTCGGTTCGTAAGCAAATTATGCGAAATAATTGGACACGTGTTTTCCCGATTTTGGAAAATCCACCCACAAGGAAAATTGCTGGAAAATTCGATGTGCAAAAACCTGTTTTTCACCCGATTGACTTGAAATTCGGTTTGTAAGGATAGTAAGTGATATAAATTGAGATGTCATTTTCCGATGTTGGAAAATTTGACCGTTAGGTCGGAAAATTCCCGGAAAATTCTGCATGCTTAATAACAATAATTCATCCGATTGGCTTGAAATTCGGTTTGTAAGGAAAGTAAGTGATATAAATTAAGATGTCATTTTCTGATGTTGGAAAATTTGACAGTTAGGTCGGAAAATTCCCGGAAAATTCTGCATGCTAACAAACTATATTTCATCCGATTGACCTTAAATTCGGTTTGTAAGGAAAGTAAGTGATATAAATTGGGATGTCATTTTCCGATGTTGGAAAAATTGACAGTAGGTCCGGAAAATTCCCGCAAAAGCGTCGGAAAAGTTTGTATGGGGAATATTTTATTTACCATCCGATTGACTTGAAACTCGGTTTGTCAGCAAAGTATGCGAAATAATTGGACACGTGTTTTCCCGAATTCGAAAAATCTGCCCACAAGAAAAATTCCCGTGAAAATTTGATGTGCAAAAACCAATTTTTCAGCCGATTGACTTAAAATTCGGTTTGTAAGGAAAGTAAGTGAAGTTAATTGACGTTTCATTTTCCGATGTTAGAAAATTTGACCGTAGAGTAGAAAAATTCACGGAAAAGTCTGCAAGCTTAGTAACTATAATTAACCCGATTGAATTGAAATTCGGTTTGAAAGAATAGTAAGTGAAGTTTCATCCGGTTGACTTGAAACTCATTTTGTAAGGATGGTTAGTAAGATAAATTGAGATACCAGTAGGCTCGGAAAACTCTAGGAAAATTATGCATCCGAAAAACTGTTTTTCAACCGATTGACATGAAACTAAGTTTGTAAGGATAGTATAAGAAATAGCGATAACGATAACGAAAATTATAACGATATCGGGACCAGTAAAGGTAACGAGAACAATGACGATATTGAAAATTGAAATTCAGCAACTTGGGTAGAAAATTGGTGGTCAAGACTGTATAAATGTTTAGTTTCCAGCGATAAGCTCCAAACGAATTTTATGAGCTACATTCAAAAAAAAGTACGGAATACGTGACTTTAAATATTTTTAAATTCAACCCACAGAGATAAAAAATATGCGGAAAGTTGTTTTATGCAACTTTTTTGATCTTCATTTGAAAGAAGTTCCGTAAACATTTTGAAAGCATCACATTAAAAACGAGAGCGTTAGTTAAAGTCGGCCCTGACCGACTTCGAAATACCCGTTACTCAGCTCAGCTCGGATAAGTATGCAACATTTTTTTAACTCGTCCATTTATTATCCGATCCTTTTGAAATTTGTGAGATTGTAGATATTGGCCCATAACTACACTGCAAAATCTGAGCTCGATATCTTAAAAATTGTGGGAGTTATTCAATATTATTTATTGCGGGGGCGGGAGGGGGCGTGGCCGAAACTCGAAACAAATTTGATCTGCCCTACAGACAATACTAGCTTATATCTAAAAATTGGTTGCTCTAGCTCTTCTAGTCTCTGAGATCTAGGTGTTCAGTCACAGAGCGGACGGACGGACAGACGGACATGGCTATATCGACTCTGCTGTTGATGCTGATGAAGAGTATATATACTTTATGATATCGGAAATGCTTCCCTTTGCCTGTTACATACATTTGCACTTTAGTATATCCTTTTTACTCTAAGCTTTAAATTCAAATTAACAAATTAAACTTTAAATTGCCCTAAAGAATACAAAACGAAAAAGCTAAGCTAACTTGGTCTGTGCCGAAATTTTTATACCCTTGCAAGTGCTCGCTTAAATATTTTCAAAAAATACTTTTTCCCATTTTTCGACCGATCGTTCGTATGGGAGCTATATGATATAGTCATCCGATTTGGCCAAAAATTGTGAGAATGCATGTGAAACAAACCAATACCAAATTGCAGGATGCTACCATTAAAAACAAAAAAGTTTTTCTAACTAAGACTGTTTTTCAGACCTATCTTTTGTATGGCAGCTATACCATATAGTTGTCCGCTTTTATTAAAAATTGGTCAGGTTATAAAAATACATAAAAAACCTACGATTACAAAGTTTGGAGAAGTTTCCATTGAAAAGAAAAAAGTTTTTCATACTAAAACTAGTTTTCCGACCGATTGTTCCTATGGGAGCTATAAGATATAGTCATCCGATCCGGTCGGTTCCGACATATTAATAGTGTACAGCAAAAAGAAGACTCTGTGCAAAATTTCAGCTTGATGGCTTTAAAACTGAGAGACTAGTTCGCGTAGAAACAGACAGACAGACAGACGGACGGACAGACGGACGGACTCAGCTCGTCACCCTGATCAAGAATATTTATAGTTTATGGGGTCGGAAATGAATATTTCTATGCGTTGCAAACTTCTGGGCAAAATTATAATACTCTTTGCAAGGGTATAATAAACTAGAAAACCGCCCTAAAATTTCGAAAAATAGAAAAAGACTCCGCATGTAATTCTCAAGTTTGGATTCCCTGCTTTCGGAATATAAAAGAGGCAGCTGAGTGCTTCTCATATTTGACTGCGTTATTTACTGTTCTCACGCGCGAGCTTGGTAGTCCAGTGCGATAAGATGCCTTTCGTGTTGAAGTTTCCCCGAGTTCGGGTCCCAGGCAAGTAGTGAACCAACAGAAAGACAATATCGTATAAAAATAATATATAAGGGGTCATAAGCTTCTCTGTGTTACAGTCTCCTTCCTTGAAATTTTTTTTTTCTAAAATCTAAAAAGGTTTTTCTAAAACTAGAAAATGCTTTTCTACAATTAAGAAAATATTTTCTAGCTTATGGTAAATTTTTTCTAAATTTCAGAAAGTTTTTGGGTTATTTTTAGAAATAATTTTTCTAAAATATATGGCGAATCGCCTTTGACCCCTTTTTTAGGGCAAATTTCTAAATATTAGGGCGATTTTTTTTTTTTAATTGTATATTAAATATTTGTCCATAACTACGTGAAATAAAATACCTACGAAATATTCGCTTATTATTACATATGTAAGGATTTGGTTTGTACTGCATACAGAGTTGTCACCTATACCCTTTAAGACTACAATCGTATTCGTTTTTTCCCCGTCAACTTATCAGCTACGCTTTCTTTGACAAACGAACACTCTGCCCAAGAGTCGAAACAAATTGGAACAGGCTCACCAGAATTTAATAACACTCCGATCGGTTCCGGTTGTTGTAGGGGTATTCTGAGAAACAAGCGATGCCAAATGACCAGGTTTGCCACAATTGTAGCACTTAACCTCAGCAGGAATCCTTTTCTGCGCTGGACTTCTAATCACGTGAGTTCCATTAGAGGTCGACTTAGTTCCTGATTTTCTTGCTTGACATTCCACCACTTTATGGTCTAGCTTCCCACAGTGAAAACATTTTGCGAGCGAGGACATCTTTTGCTTCTTCACATCCGGGTATGTGAAGCACTCCGGTACACTCAGAAAAAAAGCTACCGGCGCTCTAGACCAAACGGGAAAGAATTTAAGCCGTTTTGTACTTGAAATTTTTAGTATGAATCGTTCTTTGGTGTATTTAAATTGAGTACGGTACATTCTAAAACCGAAATATGACTGTTACTATTATTACAGTGAGAACAAACGTTCTTGAATCAAGAACATTTTGTACTCACAGTTAGATTAAAAATTCAAGAAAACGCTCAGTAGGAGCTCTCCTATTTCAAGTACAAAATATGTTAAATTGAGGACAAAATAGACTCATAATGCTCCACAAAGTTTTGCAACAGAAAATACGATTTATTTTTAAGCGAGTCTGTTCTTTAAATTCCCAAGTGGCTCTAACACTTTTGTTATGGAGTGATGGTAAATTTCTGAACTACAGAAGCTCTAATTTGTTTTTTGGTTATGGCCTTGGATATTTCTTTGGTTCAATACAGAGACCTTGTTCACAAATAAAGTGGGAATAGCTTTCGAATCGTATAAGCTCAAACCAAGATTATTTTGTACTTGTTTGAAATACTCTTATATTCTTTGGGTCCAAGACATTCCGGCAAAGCAAATGTGTGACAACCACCGAGAGGCGCCTCCTTAAAGAGAGATGGTAATGGCCATGACCAACGCCTTGCCTTGCAATTCGTTTTCAGATATTATCATGTCCACCGCCATATTCGGGTTGAACTTGGGCAGTGACACAGGTCCCTTTCGGCTGCTACCGTCTTCGAGGTCTGCATTGCTTTGATGAGCTCCGATAAGTTTTTGCTAATGCCCGCCGCTAGTCTTCAGATTGTTCATTATTAAATCGAACTTATTTTATTTTCGTCAAGGACCGATGTGTTCCGTGCTATGCTTTAGCCGAGACTGCGTCTATTGCCTTATTAAACTTGGCCACTACAACTTTTTCACTTTTTCCCATGAATTGTCTTTTATTATATATATCTCCGACATATACTTTATGGGGTCGGAGATGCTTCCTTCTGGCTGTTACATATTTTTGCACAAACTTGTTATACTCTATTTACCTACTGTACAAAATATAAAAACTAGGGCGTTACTCCGTCAAGAAACTGAGAACATTTCCCTACTAGTAGGGGCCCTAACTGGACACAACCATATTGGAACCACCTCTTCTGTCACTGTCCAGTTTTCGGCAGAAGACAGCTCGCGGTTCTGCTCAAATTCGTGCAACTACATATATAAATGGTTTAACGGGAACGACCCTCCTTATGGTAACAATGGGTCTCCAATGGCCTAAGTGAAGATTTGGATAGCGACTTTATTTGTTATCTGGTTGGTTTTGCGCGACTGACTCTCACAACGTGCACGAAAGTGTAATAGGAAGGAAAGTCGGTTAAGCCCGACTATAACATACTCTGACTGTGACCCACAAAAGTGTGTGTTCAGCATAAATGTATGAGCAAGTTATAAGTAAGCTGATGGAAGCAGCGCTCGATATTCACGGGTACAGAGTATAAAAATTGGCTCCCCCGAAGTTTATACATCCTTACAGATTGTACAATTTATCTAATTAAAGGTTTTAAATAAGTATCATTCATAAGATTAATTTCGCTTTAAAGAATGCTAATTGGGTGATTTCCTAAGCTGACCAATAGATGGCGCCACTATTATGATCATTTGTGTATCCGTCAGTCTTTATGAACACCTAGATCTCAGAGACTAGAAGAGCTAGAGCAACAAAATTTTAAATGTAGACCAGTATTGTCCCTCCCGCCCCCACAATAAAAAAGGTGGATCGTGTTACACTTACAATATATATTTAACTCAACCAAATCGGTTCAGCCGTTCTTGAGAAAAGCCAGTTTTTTGATTTAACTTTCCTCTCTCATAACTCCACTAGCGCGTATCAGACTAAAAATTTTGGAGAGTGAGGTTCTCATTGATGGTTATCTCATAAGTAAATTTGGTGCTGATAAGAGAGGGGCATTTCTTGTGTGCTTAATCGGCTATGCCCTTTGAAGATATCAAGCTCATCTTTTGCAGTGTAGTGAAGGTAGCCAATATCTGCAATCTCACATTTTCATAAAGATTGGATAATAAATGCCAGATAACTCTGGCTATAAAAAAACGTGGCACGCTATTTCAGCCGCATGCGCTGTTTGCTTACATAATGTTGAAATAATCATATTAATTATCATAAGGAAGGTTATTACACACTATTTCCCCTGAGTAACGGCTAAATCGAAGTCGAGCAGGGCCGACTTTAACTTACGCTCTTGCCCAGTGGCGCTGGGCTGAATGTGGTCGGACGAAATAATGCATTACGTACGAGCCACAATGTAATACATTACCTATGAGAATTTTTTTCAGCGCATTAGTAATGGCTCGAGAATTTCTGCATTACAATATGGTGAAAGAATACGCTTGTGTAATGGGGACCCGAAAGAAACTTCGGCACGTCATTACTTTCTGCATTACAAAATTCAACAAACTCATGTACCGTGCGGAAAATTTGGCCATTTCTTAAGAAAGTAAGGCAGGTTGAATTGGGTTTTTGAATGCATACAGGCGAGAGGTAATGCATTAATAATCGACAGTAATAATGAGCATTTGCGACACTGGGTGTTTAAGACGAAATCTGGTCGAATTCGAGTATTGAGGCAAGGAGAGGCACAAGCGGAGAGCGCGAGCAACAAATGGGAATAATTTTCTCTCTCGCTCTCAGCATTGCCAATGGCTGTTGCCTACAATCAAAGATTTATAGATGTTATAGATGACGCATGTGAAACAAAAAACGTTTGTTCCTGGTAGCTGACATTGGCTACGAATTTTTTCTTGTCTGTCTTCACGTGGAGGCATATATTGGAATTAAGCTACGAAATTATGTAATAGGCTTTGGCTGAGTGGTTGGGCTAGATGCCTTTCATTTTAAATTTGTTGGTTCGAAAACTGGTGGAGACTAGTTTTCTTTACTTTTTTATCTTTTTTTTATACCCGTTACTCGTAGAGTAAAAAGGGTATACTAAAGTCGTGCAAATGTATGTAACAGGCAGAAGGAAGCATCTCCGATATCATAAAGTATATATATTCTTCATCAGCGTCAACAGCCGAGTCGATATAGCTATGTCCGTCAGTCCGTCCGTCCGTCCGTCCGTCCGTCCGTCCGTCCGTCCGTCTGTATGAACACCTAAATCTCAGAGACTAGAAGAGCTAGAGCAACCAAATTTTATACGTAAGCTGGTATTGTCTGTAGGCAGATCAAGTTTGTTTCAAATTTTGGCCACGCCCCCTCCCGCCCCCGCAATAAAAAATATTGAATAACTCCCACAATTTTTAAGATATTGAGCTCAGATTTTGCAGTGAAGTCTATGTGGCCAATGTCTACAATCTCACAAATTTTCAAAAGGATCGGATAATAAATGGCCCAGTAAAAAAAATGTTGCATACTTATCCGAGCTGAGCTGAGTAACGGGTATTTCGAAGTCGGGCAGGGCCGACTTTAACTTACGCTCTCGTTTTATTTTGTATTGTTTTGTATTTTTTTTTTTGTATTTTTAATATATATTATTTAATTGATTTTTATTTGCCTGCAATTATTTTAAGCCTTTTCTTTTTTGAGATTGCGTTTTCCAATGCCCAAATGCAATGATTTCGAAAAAGAACAAGGAGAAGAAAATCTAGGAGTTGCATATAAATATTTTTGTTCATAATTTTCCAAGAATATTACATTTTTCAGGCCAGATTTGGCCAAAAATGGAATCGCCATAAGGAAATCTGAAAAATGTCTTATGGGAACATTTTCGACTCATTTCGGGTGCACGGCTCAGCTTAAATAAAAACGTTTAGACACGGGCGTCAAAAATCTGAGCATTTTCCCAACGTAGGCCGAAGCTCATTTGTCGTCAACAACGAAATGGCTATGCCGCACGATGTTGCCATGGCAACATCAGATGTCGAAAAGACGACGACTATAACCGAATTCAATAAGGAAAATAAACCAAAGGCACAGGCGATAATAAAAACGAGAGCGTAAGATGAAGTCGGCCCTGCCCGACTTCGAAATACCCGTTATTCAGTTCAATTAGTGTTTAATAACCTCATGCGTCTCGGATAAGTATGCAACATTTTTTTAACTCGGCCATTTCGGACATTTCCGATCCTTTTGTAAATTTGTGAGATTGTAGATATTGGCCACATAGACTACACTGCAAAATCTGAGCTCGATATCTTAAAAATTGTGGGAGTTATTCAACATTTTTTATTGCGGGGGCCGGAGGGGGGCGTGGCGAAAATTTGAAACAAACTTGATCTGCCTACAGACAATACTAGCTTACATCTAAAATTTGGTTGCTCTAGCTCTTCAAGTCTCTGAGATCTAGGTGTTCATACGGACGGACGGACGGACGGACAGACGGACATGGCTATATCGAATCGGCTGTTGATGCTGATCAAGAATATATATACTTTATGATATCGGAGATGCTACAATCTACAATCTCACAATTTTCAAAAGGATCGGATAATAAATGGCCGAGTTAAAAAAATGTTGCATACTTATCCGAGCCGCATGAGGTTATTAAACACTAATAGAACTGAGTAACGGGTATTTCGAAGTCGGCCAAGGCCGCCTTTAGCTTACGCTCTCGTTTATTCTTGCAAGAAGATCTATTCTCGGAATCGAATTTTTATGCTAGCAAACAAGAAGACCTTTTCATCGACCCCAGAATATTTATGCTTGATATCAAGCAGACTTAATTTAAAATCGAGCATTTTCGGGTCGGAAATCGATGCTTGATTTCATTTCCTTCTGCTTGTATCCAAACATTCCCTATCTTATCGTACCTTTGATATCGAAAATGCTTAATATCAAGCAAGATCTGCTTGTTTTTTTCTCTGAGTGTAGACACAGTCAGATTTGGCTTCTGGATTCTCTGAAAACGGGGATTGAATTATAGGACTCATGAAGAGTTATTAATTAGGCATATTGACAAAATAAAAATCAGTTTTATTTTGATCCGTTTTAAATTAGCTCAAGCTTTTTCAAACACATTCCATTTCAAGTCCCGAATCCGTTAAGCTCTGTCAAAGCTGAATTTTGAGAAAGACAATATGTCAATATACACATTGTTTTCAGATATTAATCACTTTTCTGTTTTGAATCTATTCGGTGACTTTATGAATGTAGAGACGAATGTATGTACACAAATATGTAGATCCACTCATAGCTTGGCCAGTATTTGCATATGAGTATGTATGTAGGTATATAAGCGCGAGCGCGCACACACACACATTTATCTTTTTAGAAGGCAAACTGAAAATTTTGTTTTTAAAACTGCTATTCAAAGACAATGCGAGAGGAAGCAGAGCCTCAGGCAGTGGGTGGATATGTGCTAGAAATCAAACGGACACGTTGGCGTACATACATACACGCACATATATAAACATATACAATATTCCGTCACAGACACACAGACCCCGGATTGCCCAACAAGGATAGTGACCAACGTCCAGCCCCATGCGCCTTCATCTTTCAATTCACGCGAAAATTTCCTTCGCCGACGTTGCGTACTGAGGTGTGATGAGAGTGAGGGGTGAAGGCTGGAAGGATGGAGATGAGGATGGTGCTCGTTGGTGACAGCGACGCGTGTGGGATGGGTAGGGGAGAAAGTGATTCGAGCTTAGTTGAGGAGGACGAATTCGTAATTGTGCGCACACACGCATTAGAACGGAGCAGAGACCTACAGCCGTAATGGAAGGGCTGGGTGTGGACGAGGGGGTTGGCTGCTCGCCAGAGTGGACGACAAATCGGCCGTTGTATGAACGACGGACGGTCGCATGGACAAAGGCAGCAGGCAAGGAGCTTCAGATATTAGAGAAAGTACGACGGCGAACGATGGGACGAACGAAAATGGAAAATTTTGCCATAGTGGACAATGGTCCGTCTGTTTGTCGGTCGGTATCCAGGACGGGTTGCTAGCTCTAAGGTCGGGGCACAGCAACGCCGATGAAAATCTGAAGTATATACATGCATGCACACTTTCGTACATACGTGCGTTGCCATAAACCAGCAACTCTAAATTTCCGCAGCAGCAAAATTTTCGCTAAGGATGTTGATGTGCTAGCGAAGAATGTGCGTATGTATAAGCAGCGTGTGTTTGTGTGCGTGGGGACGGCCGTCCAAGCAGGCTTTTCAGTAGAACTCGCACGGATGTGTTTCTTACCGATGCCGCCCACTCCATTCCCACTGTCCAGGTCCAGTCTCGTAGCTCGTTGCTGCTGTGCTCCGGTGCTGCTGCTGTGTGCGTGAGTCGCACACACAGGCGCTTGCTTCAAATCTTTTCTTGGCGATTTCTCAAAAGTGACAATGTTTTTGCCTTTTTCGATGTTATTATGTTCGGTGACATCAAATTGGCATATATGTAGGCATGTACATTTATATGTGAACATCTAAGCATGACTGTAGGTATATTTGAGAGCGAGTATATATAACCTTAACGTCCTCCGGCCACTGGAACATAATTACATATTACATATTCAGGCCTGTTCCCGTTTTCGATTCCGATCAGATCATGCGGAATCGAAATTGGTAGCTGTTCCCCTTTCCGAAGAACGATCAAGTAGTTACTCGATTTCAAAAGTTTTGCCTTAGTGTCACTGGAATGAAAAGTAAAAGCCAAATTTCTTGGCGACGGTCATACTTTCCATCCTGCAAGTATTTTTATTTGAACATTTCGAATATTGTGGAGATATTGAAGTAAAACCCGTCACATCCTAGACCTCAAAAACAGTCATATCTACAATTTTCAAGTTAGACCCTCGTGGTTTAGTATACATAAAGCTAGACCCAATATTTATCTATTCTGAAAAGAACATTTAGATCGGACAAAAAACACAGAAGTTATACGCGAAATAATTGAGCTGATAAGAGCACCCCCCAGTTGTTAGTCAGGACTCGAAAAAAGTGTTGACTACATTCAGGATGACAATTTAATATCTGTTTCAAAAACCGTTATATCCTTCTTCAAAATTTCAAAAACAAATAAATGAAAACAAATGAACAGGGTATTTATTTTGTAGTCGGGAAACTCGACTCCAGCAGGGCGCTTGTTTTTTCTTGAAATGAAACCGAGCTGTTCTCAATTCCGCATCAGCGCATGCGCAGTGTTGATCGAAATTGTTATTGCTATGGCTGAATAACAGTTCGATAACAATTCAACAAGAAAAATCATTCGACAAGAAAATCGGAACCGGAAACACCACACTGAAAGCGATTCGGAACTGCAATCGTATTACTATTACTATATATTTTACTATTTAATTCCACTGGGAAACGGGAACAGGACTGATTAAGAACGAGATTATAAGTCATATTACAGATTGCACAAGACTAATACACATAAACACATGATGCCACAAGCATATATTTTAGTTTATACATAGGCACTGACATGTGCAACCAATATTCAAGGTTTTAAATACTAAATAGCTTAATACGTTGCTCTCTTGAATTTTAGATCATTTGGACATTATTTCATTTTACAAATTGATGCTTTTCTTTTCTTTTCGTACAATTCATACAAATTTATGAAATCCGCCTTCGAGTCGATAGAACGATCTATATATATATGCAAATCTATCTTAATTCTAAACTCACTTAACTTTTTGTTAATAGTAAATGGTTAGATTTTCAAGTTCTTGCTTTTACTGAGACGTGGTTAAGACCCAGCATTTCTGATTCTTCAGATTTTTCCACCGAATACTCCACTTACAGATGCGATACTGCTGGGTGTGGGGTTTCGATTGCTGTGGATTCTAGCCTTTCGTCTGAACTAATACATTCTCTTCCACACCCCATGTCATCGAATTTATAAGTACTAAAATTGTTTTTTGGAACTCTTCCGATTTATTTACTGGTTCATATTTTTCTGCACAAACCGAAATCACAATTTAATTTACCTCTTCGCTGCTATCAAACATTGACGTCTTGATTGTTCTTGGAGAATTTAACTTGCCGGAGGTTAATTGGTCTACTAATGAAGAATCAAATGCGCTTCTACATTCGAAGTCCCATGGCTTTATTCATGGACTTCATGATTTTTCTTGTTGGATCCCCCAGCAATGTTGCATCTAGAATTAGCCCATTGGTTCTTCCGAAAGACTCTTTTCATCCTACATTACCATTGATTTGCCTTGTCGCGTGTATTCTGCTTCTAGAAATTTGACGGTTACAGCCCCTTGTTTCCAAAAAACTGATTTTTAAAGCTTAACAATATAATATTTCATACCGATTGGTCTTAATTGTGCACTTGTACAGATATTATTATTTTCGATGTTTGTGACCCACTTGCTCTCGCCGTCTAGATGAGACTTGGATCTCAAGGGAACCAACAAACTTAAAGAACAGGAGGTCGAGAAGTTTTAAAAAATATAAGAATTCCGGTAAATCATCAGACTTCTCCCGTTAATTGCTTGCCCATTTTAGCTTTAATGTGCTTAATGCACAATGCTATAAAGATTATCTCTACCGTTGCAGGTTTCAATTCTCGCAAAATTCTATCAATTTTGTTCCATTTGTTTAATCCACTTTGCCCTCTTCGGTGCTGGCTGGTCATGTGAAAACAAGCACTGATCAAGCAATAGCCGATCTGTTTGCGCTGTTTTTCAACTTACTCGTCTTTTAGGCACTGTGAGAATCAGCCAAACCCTTATCATTTAAATATGTCTAATTGCATTTTTAACCCGTGTATTCACCGGGCTCTGGCTGAGTGCTAAGGTTTGCATGCACTTTGTAAGCTTATTCATTAATTATTTGAGATATCTATGGAAAGAATCTTTTATTATTCCACTCCCTAAAAAAGGTAATAAGTCTGATGTTAAAAACTATATGGGTATTTCCAAGTTGTCTTCAATTTCAAAGGCTTTTGAGAGAATTTATGAAACATTTATGTTGTTCCATTCAGGGCTGCAAACCTAAGCATTTTTGCAGATATCTGGTTCGAAAATTTCAGATGCGAGGTTTTTGGGCAGGGTTTTCGTTCGATCCTTGGTTCAGCCCATGCTTGTCACAATGGTAATAAAAACAATAAAGAAAGTCAATCAAGCCCGAATATAACATACTCTGTTCTAACAAAATTATACACGCAGCATAAATTTTGATGCTGCAGTAGCAGCTGAAAGCAGCGCTGATATTGCGCTGCAGCAGCGAACAGTCTTTAGATCATAACTCGACAACCAATTCCTTCTCGGATCGATAAGTTATCCCTATTACTAAATATGTCCAGAAGGAACGAACGATCTATCTTTAAAACTGTGGGGGCGGGAGGGGGCGTGGCCAAAATTGAAAGTAAACTTGATCTGCTTGCAGACATAAGAAGCATATGTCCCATACATGTTTAACCTCTATCTCTTACCATATCTGAGATCTGTGCGTTCATACGGACAGACAGACGGACAGACTGACAAACGGACATGGCTATATCGACTCGGCTGTTGATTCTGATCAAGAATATATATACTTTATGGGGTCGGAGATGCTTCCTTCTGGCTGTTACATACTTTTCACAAACTTTATATACTCTATGTACCTACGGAACAGAGTATAAAAATCCGATCTAAATAAACCAAAATCATGACATTTTGGTCATGATAGCTAAGCCCGCCTTTTCAAAATTCATGAACATTTGTTCACGATTTCCCATGAACATTTTGTTCTCACTCATGATCGATTTGGGCTTGTTTTCAAGAATATTTTGATTTCGGTTCATGCACCGTTCGGGATTGCTTAAAAAAAACGAAAAAGCCAAGCTAACTTCGTCTGTGCCGAAGTTTTTATACCCTTGCAAGTGCTCGCTTAAATATTTTCAATAAATACTCTTTTTCCCATTTTCCGACCGATCGTTCGTATGGGAGCTATATGATAGAGCCATCCGATTTGGACAAAAACTTGTAGAATTATGTAAAAGCACGAGAAACAAATAAATACAAAATTGCAGGATGCTCCCATTAAAAACAAAAAAGTTTTTCTAGCTAAGACTGTTTTTCAGACCTATCTTTTGTATGGCAGCTATACCATATAGTTGTCCGATTTTAACAAAAGTTGGTAGGATTATAAAAAAAACATATAAACCCTACGATTACAAAGTTTGGAGACGTTTCCATTAAAAAGAAAAAAGTTTTTCATACTAAAACTAGTTTTCCGACCGATTGTTCCTATGGGAGCTATGAGATATAGTCATCCGATCCGGTCGGTTCCGGCATATTAGTAGTGTGCAGCAAAAAGAAGACTCTGTGCAAAATTTCAGCTCGATAGCTTTAAAACTGAGAGACTAGTTCGCGTAGAAACAGACAGACAGCCGGACGGACGGACAAAGCTCAATCGACTCAGCTCGTCACTCTGATAAAGAATATATATAGTTTATGGGGTCGGAAATGAATATTTCGATGAGTTGCAAATTTCTGGGCAAAATTATAATACCCTTTGCAAGGGTATAAAAAAAGAGTTGATGGTGGCGCGGCGCACGCGGGCGTCCCGCACAAACACACACACAAAACCAAATCAACCCCCACACTCTCATTACTGGTAGTGGTGTGGTGGTGTGGGACTAATTTTAGAATAACAATTACCGATTTTATTATTTACTTACCCTCAACTGGGACTTGAACTCAGGACCTCGACGAAATGTTGTAGAACACTCACTGACACCGACATCTCAGCCGACACTACCACAGCGTTTCTCGCCAAAGCATTGAATAAATCGAAATTTAAATTGTAGCGAAAGCCATTGGCATTTAAACCTAAAACCAGACAGAACGCCAGTAACCAAGTGGATGTCTCCCATTACTCTAAAACGTCGAGGTCGGAGGTTCGAGTCCCCGTTGTATATTTTATTTCTAAATTTTTTTAGTCCAGTTAGATCCGTTTCATCATACAAAATATTTTTTTAAGTCCATTGGACTATTTTTAAGCACACGAATTCCTTAAACTGTTTTACCTAACATGGAAAGTTTTAGGCTAAATTTGTAAGGCCATTATTGCGTAAAACATAAATATTACGTCATAAAAACCAGTTTCCTAAAATTCTGGGATTCACTTAAATAAATAAATGCATTGAAAATAATTAAATATTAAAATTTGAATATTTTCATGACCACCATTAATTTTTTGTGAACGGAAAAAACAGACCGGAATCATAACCATTTGGTGACGATTTTTGAACGTCATATTTTTCTCTGTGTACAAGTTATAGAGATGTGAGAGACATTACAGCTAACGCTTTTAAACCGACGCTTTTCACAATGATTGTGAAAATTGAATATTCAGTAGCATGTGAGGAGGCGCAATCTCAATCATTACCCAAACTCAGGTGGAGCCAAAAACGTGCGCATAGTTACAAGAGAGAGCTGGAAAATAGTCTGAATAACCGACATAATTTTGCTGATATGGAGAACCTAGTAGAACAAGTTAAACGTGCAGCTGAATCAATATAACCCAAATCTCGGAACACGACCTATAGAGAACCATGGTATGACGCTTAGTGCGAGGAATACCACAAATCATCTTTTGTCCACTTTCGGAATCTGACAAGAAACAACAGCACTGACACGGGAGCCAAATACACATTCACTTTCAATAGTTATAAAGCGCTATGCAACCGTAAGAAAGCTGAATACTATCACAATTTGGAAGTGGAACTCAGTTGTGCACAGGCTACCATGAACTTCTGGACTTTGGTAAAAAGGATAACTGGTTTCAAAAATAATAACAGAATCGAAGTAGATGCGACAATCATGGCAAACCGTTTTTAAAATCTCCTGAATTCGCAAGAGGCAGATAAGTTTTGCGATACCTATTATTCGTACAACTGAGTTGGATGCGCCCTTTAAGAGATCCATAGCTCAATAGCCAGCTTAAAGGATAACAAAGCGCCTAGGGAAGATAGGATTTCTGCTGAATTTGATAAAAACGCCCCACTAAACTTCGTTGAGCAATTATCGCATGCATATAATTATATTTTAAGCACAGGTGAAATTCCTGTGGCTTTTAAAACAAGCTTAATTTTTCCTATCTTCAAAAAGGATTGACGTTGCTTCTGTCTGGGACGGAAATAAAATATCAGAGAGGTTTGAAACCAATACAGGTGTCAAACAGGGCTGCATCCTCAGCCCGCTTCTGTTCTCTCTCTTTATCGATGATATATCGGAAATTCTACCTGGCGGTGTCATTATGGGCAACAGATGCATCAAAGCTTTGATGTACGCTGACGATATGTGCATTCTCTTCAATTCACCTCATGGCCTACAGGAAATGATTGATGTATTAAACAACCTTCGTCAGTTGTGGAATCTGCAAATAAATACAGCAAAGTCTAAAGTGATGGTTGTACGTAGATCTAGACGCAGATACATGAAGAGGACTCTTTAATGAAATATGTAGAATTGGAAAGGGTTACGACCTACAAATACTTGGGCGTTATGTTAACTCAGAACATGACGTTTACCACACATGGTAATGGTAAACTAAAGGATGGTAAAATGGCGATAATCTCGACCTGCAAAAGCTTGCTAAGCAAGACGGATGTAAAACCCAGCTGCAAGTACAAAGCAATCAGCAATCATGTGTGAAAACTGGATGACAATAGCGTCGCACAAAGATATCGGGAAAGGTGCCTACACTCAGAAAAAAACGACGTTCCAAATCCCAGCCAAAGCGGACTCCTTTTTCAACCAATTCGTTCCTGAATTTTCGTTCACAAGACAAGCCCGACGTTCACGGAAAAACACCGCTGTGATTGTTGCTCGCTGAGTGCTGAGTACTATAGCTGCATTCTTCACTGTCATTTATCGCAAAGTCTCACGTGAGGTCGACGGTGGAGTCGGTTGAGATGCTGCCTGTCGTGTAAAACGTGAAGTCCCTGCACTCAGAAACCGAAAACGTGTCTTTTCGTTCTCAATAGAAGGGTAAGCCCGTATTTTCTTAATCTGAGAACGAGTATCTTAATGAAAGAACGCTTTTTTTGAGACCGATTTTTAATTTTATGAACGTTCTGGTGAGTTTTGGAGAACATTTTGGGATCTATAATGGAACACTTTGTTTCTAAATCCCAGAACACTTTAAGAACATTTTGGTAGAAATTTATGAACGTTTCGAGATCACCTTTAGAACGCATTTAAACCCATTTCGTTCTTACATTTGAAACCCATAAGTACCAATCTAATAACGCTTTGGGATCATCTTAAGAACGCCATTTGAGAACTGAAATGAGGTCCGGCTATGAGAACGATTGAATGTTATTGCAGAGCAGGTTTAACCAATTAGTTTTCCAAATATATTTCAAAATTTACGAAATTTGCAAGACCTCTTTTGTTACGCTTTGCGATTCCGATTCCATTCATTTTTCTTTACAGTTTTTATACCCTTGCATAGGGTATATTGAAATTGTCCAGATGTTTGTAACGCATGACGAGCTGAGTCGATATAGCCATGTCCGTCTGACCGTCTGTCCGTCTGTTTCTATGCTATCTCCTTCGTCAGTTTAAAAGCTATCGCGACCAGACATTGCACGAAGGATGACTCTAAAATATAGCTGCCATAGGAACGATCGGTCAAAAAACTAGTTCTATTGAGAAAAACAATTTTGTTTTTAATGCAATCGTCTCCAAACTCCGTATTTACTAGTTTCTAATGCTTCTCCATAATTCTGCCAAATTTGGTCGAAATCGGACATCTATATAGTATGGCTGTCATATAAAAGTGGAGTCAGAAAAGTAGTCTTATTGTTGTTTGTTTTTAATGAATATGTCCTTCAAATTAGTTAGAAAACGTGCTGCAAGGGTATACAAACTTCGGTCGAACCGAAGTTAACTTTCCTCTATTTTATTAAATTTTGTTTTGTAGTGTGCTTTTTTCTCCCTCTGTTCTTTTCTTCGTAATGTTTTTCATCGGTTTGGGTTATTTCTCCTGTTTTTTTGGAAGGATTGGTAGTTTTACTCTTTACTAATGGTGATTGTCTGTTTCTTCTGTCAATTTCAAATTGGATTCTTTTTTCATTAATTTTTACAATTTCGTTGATTTTGTTGTTTTGTGTATTATATTCTGGAGTTCCAGAGTAAATAAATATATCTGCAGGCGTTCTTCGTGTAGTATTATGTTTAGTTTTATGATTGTAGATATATAAAATTGTTTCAAATTTATTTATTTTGATTTCTGGGTCAGTTTCGATGTTGATTCTTAATTTTGTATTTTTAGTAAGGCTCGTTTGGCTTCAAACCAATCTCTACCATTTACTTCGAATACAGGTCGATACCTGATAGGAATTGTTTATTGTCAATCATGTAGAAATCGATCACATATATTTCTCTTGGGTTGAAAACTCCAGGAGCTTTTTATACTCTGTACCGTAGGTACATAGAGTATTATAAGTTTGTGCAAAAGTATGTAAAAGTATGTATGTAAAGTATATCTGTCCGTATGAACGCACAGATCTCAGAGATGGTAAGAGATAGAGGTTTGACATGTATAGGACATATGCTTCTTATATATGCAGGCAGATAAAGTTTATTTTCAATTTTGGCCACGCCTACTCCCGCCCCCGCAATTTAGAAAAAATCGTCATATCTCCCACAGTTTTGAAGATATAGTAGATGGCTTGTTCCTTCTGGACATATTTAGTTATTATGATAACTTATCGATCCGCCAAAGAAATGAAGAAGATCGGATGAACGGTTTTCGAGTTATGATCAAAAGACAAATTTTCTTTGTACAGAGTATGTTATAGTCGGGCGTGACCGACTTTCTTTCTTGTTCATAACAAGTTTTGCATTTCTGTGTTCAGTTTTTAAAATGTTGCATATTTCGGATTCGTTGATAATATTCTGGATTAGCTTTTGGTAATCAGGTGAGAAAAATTTTTCTTTAAGAAGTATGATTGTTTTTTCAATACCTGGATGTACTAATTCTATGTGAGACTTGATAATTGTTTCTTTGAATTCGGAAAATGTTTGAAGATATTTTTGCAATTTCTGATAAGTTGTCATTAATTTTGTCATTTGGACTGATGATTTCTACACTCAGGGAAAAATACACTGATATTTTAATACTTACACTTTGACTTGAATATTTTCACCATTGATTTAGCGTTAAATATGGAGTTCATATATATTAAGAGGGCACACTTCAAATTTAATATTGGCAATAGTTAAATTTAACATGGAAATAGTTAAAAACTTTTTTTTTATTTAAAAATTTTGCCAGCCAATTTTCTTTGTAATGGAATCCAGCAGTAGAATTCTTTTAGATTTTGTTCTGAAAAACTGCGAATTATATAAATTTTAGAAAAGTTTTAACTTACTCTGCTCTGGGGGGAGTCGAACTCAGGACCTCTGGACTTGAACTCGATTGGAATGCCGTCTCAATCAGTTGTGCCATCGCGTGTGCTGGCTGGTCGACGGCTAAAATACTACATATATTGAATAGCCTACAGCTATTTATAAATATCTTTCTGGCATCTTGCAAAAATACGACTGTTTGTATTTCTCAAGTTGGAATTCCCTGCATAGGGAATATAAAAGCGGAAACTGAAATTCGCCGAATTAATATGTTTTTAGTCAATTCAATGTGGTTTTTAGTTCATTTAAATACAAAACATCCAGAAGGAAGCATCTCCGACACTATAAAGTATGTATATTCTTGAACAGCATCAACAGCCGAGTCATGTCCGTCATGTCCGTCTGTCCGTCTGTCCGTCTGTCTTTTGATCATAACTCGAAAACCGTTCATCCGATCTTTTCCATTCCTGCGGATCGATAAGTTCTTCTGATAACTAAATATGTCCAAAAGAAACAAGCCATCTATCTTCAAAACTGTGGGAGATATGACGTTTTTTCTAAATTGCGGGGGCGGAAGGGGGCGCGGCCAAAATTGAAAATAAACTTCTGCCTGCAGACATAAGAAGCGTATGTCCCATACATGTCAAACCTCTATCTCTTACCATCTCTGAGATCTGTGCGTTCATACGGACAGACAGGCGGATAAACGGAGAGACGGACAGACTGACAGACGGACATGGCTATATCGACTCGGCTGTTGATGCTGATCAAGAATATATATACTTTATGGGGTCGGAGATGCTTCCTTCTGGATGTTACATACTTTTGCACAAACTTATAATACTCTATGTACCTACGGTACAGAGTATAAAAACTGACTAAAGTGATTCTCTCGAAACGTAACTAAATGCAAGCAAATATAAAGCACAAGCATCGAGACAATTAAATGGGACTAAAATGCTTCACAATAATTGAAAATGTCCTTCTAGCTTTAAGTACTGATTGATGTTTTGCGTACTCTTGGTAAACTCTGGAAACTTACAAAATTGTGAAATGCATACATAAGTATTATTGTTGTTTTTTGCCAACCCGACCAGAAACACTATACATAAGTATATCCAAATTTTGGCGAGCATTACTTCCAAAAACTTAAGCCTATAGGCTATAGCTTAGATGGCAACTGTTGTTGGGTATTGTACCATTGATTGTGGAGTTAGAACCGAATGCACAACCATAAAGGTTATTGGGAGGTCGACTCGACTGCACAATCGAAACAACAGCTGCCAATAGTCTCTCGCACATGGACTGTTCTCACAAAATTGCATGGCCAGAGAAGCATCTCTCTTTGTTAACTGAGAGCGAACGAGAGAAAAGCAAACAGAACCAGCGATGAAGGTGCGCATCAAAACAAAGCCAGTAAAACTGACTTTATCCCAAAACCAATGACAACATCGAAGGCAGCACATGGCAACGCAACAAGGCGGTAAGCGAAGCGTGCTATAAACAACAGCATCAGCCTGAGCCACATACTATGCACCAGTGCAACTAATTTGTCTGGCAGAGCAGATCTCAGCTGCATTGCAAGAAACGCAGGGCCTCCTTCCCGCTTAAGATACACACATACATAGGTGTGGAGCCGAGATCTGCATGTGTCGCCAACGCCGGATGACTGCTTGTCATCTCGAGCGGCTCTCTTGTAATTGCTTAGCTTGAAGTCGATGGCTGTGCACGCAAAAAGAGGCAAAGACATGGTTAACGTCTCGGTCAGCCTCCCGGTCCTAGCAACGGCCAGCATTTCCAGCTGCACGCACACACAGACGCACAGCGCGCGCGTGTGTGTGTGTTGCAAGCAGCATTCGATTTCGCTCGTTTTTGCACATAAACATCATATGCGGTGGTCTCGGTCTCGCTTCGCTCAGCCAACGCACGGAGCAGCCGTCCGCAGGTCCGACACAAAAAAACAGCACATAGGCATATATGCGCTCAGACCAAGACATGGCCAGAAGAAGTAGGCCTGCTGCTTTTAAGACTAAAAAGGATGTGCGCCCCGCAAAGCCAACCGACAAGCCGCACGAGCACTTCGTCGTCGCCCTCGTCGAAGTGTCGCCGCATGAGAGTGTGTGAGTGCGAATCGTCCGGTCCTGTCCGCTCTGTCCATTCAAGTAAGCGGACAGTGCTTCTGTGTTTGTTGGGCTGGCCAATACTGAAAGCAATGGTGCTGGCAACCAAACCAGCGACGGCACAGCCGACGTCTTCGCTCCCGTCTTGGCCGTTATTAATCATTGTACATTTGGCTGTCACCGAAAAAGGCCGCGAATACGGCAAGCCACAGCTAAGGAAGAGAGTGAGAGCGCGCTCAGCGGCATCACCACTCACACAATCAACTATACGTCCTTCGTACGTAAATTGAGGCGAAAAAGAAACAAAGCGACAACTACAAAAACAAACGACTGACCATACACGTGTAAACAAACACACACACGCGCGCACTTCTCACACACACACACGTGCGCACTTCACACACACACACACACCGGGCCATCCACCTCGTGTGCGCTCGCACTCAGGAGAAATACCCACTGAGACAGAGGCGCGAGTAACGTGCGACTTTAAACTTGGCGTGGTCGTCGTGGCCTTCGCCGTCATCGCTGTACGGAAATTCGCCGCGCTAAAATCAAAATTCGCTACGTTCTGCGTTCGCTGTCTCGCGGTAGTTTGTCGCCGGACGCTAGCTGTTTAGGTTCGCAGAATAATCGTGGACGGCAGCGCGGTCACATCCTTTCGTTAGCCGGTCGTTGGAGCACGGACTTTGTTTTGTCGCGGCTTATTTTCGTGCGATGGTCAATTGATTGTGATATTTGTCAACAATGAGAAGAGTATAGAGCCGTTTCGGTGCAAATATTCAATTAAGTGCTGTGGAGTGTGTTACAAATTTAGTTGACTAACTGATAACCGTAGTCATTGTTTTAACATTGGAAAACCTTAAACTAACTTGATTTTGAGCATCGTAATTATAATTACAAAATAAACGAATAAAACTCAACCCATTTAGTCGCCAAGACTTGAAACATAAAAGTTTTCCCTGAAGGTGCAATATAAAGGTTAGTACCGATTCCTTAAGAATTCTTTAAGTATTAATTGAGCTCAGAGTACATGGTATAATTCTTAAAGCAAGTTTGGTTGTCCGAAAATGTATGTAACTTGTTAGAAGTGAAATAAAATGATCCACATGTTTGGTTGGCTGGATTGAGGTCATTCGTCTCATCCAATGAATACATTGGCAGTTTCGGTTTAGAAATCTCCCCAGTCTTTCGAGCCCACATCCAGAGCCCGTCTTCAGCGGGCTAACAAAAAAACATTTTCTCGTATTCCTGATTTGGTGACACAAAATTTTTTAACAACATTAATACAAACATTGATACGGGGCAAGTACAAGTGCTCGAAAGGAAGATAGTTGACCCCGATCCAGCTAAACAGTCACGTCGCTACACAAGCATTAGTAATCTAATACTATTTAGTGAAAGCTGGAACTATTTCTGAAATAGTTCATAAAGGAACAAAATATACTAATGGTTAAACAAATATTGATAATTTTTGTGTCGTTGTTAGGACTAGGATATATAAATGAAAAGTGAAAATTGAACCAAAGCCTAGACGTAATCAAATCTAACTTGTTTGTAATCGTATTGCAGCCCTTTATATATCAATTTCAATCATCTAGAAAATGGCGGAATATAAGTTCTAAGAATATAAGTTCGATAGAAACAACTTTTTTGTTTTAATTTTAAAACGAAAGCTTAAAAGCTTTAAAGCTAACTTCGTCTGTGCCTAAGTTTTTTTTACCCTTGCAAGTGCTCGCTTAAATATTTTCAAATAATACTCTTTTTCCCATTTTCCGACCGATCGTTCGTATGGGAGCTATATGATATAGTCATCCGATTTGGCCAAAAATTTGTAAAATTATGTGAAAGCATGTGCAACAAGCAAATACAAAATTCCAGGATGCTACCATTAAAAACAAAAAAGACTGTTTTTCAGACCTATCTTTTGTATGGCAGCTATGGCATATGGTTGACCGATTTTTATCAAACTTTGTAGAATTATAAAAAAAACATAGAAAACCTACGATTACAAAGTTTGGAGACTTTTTTATAGAAAAGAAAAAAGTTTTTCTTACTAAAACTAGTTTGCAGACCGATTGTTCCCTATGGGAGCTATTAGATCTAGTCATCCGATCTGGTCGGTTCCGACATATTAGTAGTGTGCAGCAAAAAGAAGACTTTGTGTACAATTTCAGCTCGATAGCTTTAAAACTGAGAGACTAGTTCGCGTAGAAACAGACAGACAGTCGGACGGACAAAGCTCAATCGACTCAGCTCGCCACCCTGATCAAGAATATATATAGTTTATGGGTTCGGAAATGAATATTTCTAAGCGTTGCAAACTTCTGAGCAAAATTATAATACCCTTTGCAAGGGTATAAAAATCAATCAACTAACATTGGGTGCATTCAGCAGATACTGTTTTTACCTGCTGAATTAAGGGATTGCCGATTGGAATTGGTAAATTTGAATCTTGATTGCGAAATTTGAGTCATACAAAATGTATAATTGTTGAGACCACTTACCGATTAATCGGCCGACTGTAACCCCCAAATCTGGAAATAGACGAACAAGCTAACAGAGTTCAAAGCACTCAAAAATTGTGCCAGCATTTGTTATGGTGTTACTAAACTTTTTACCAAACGTACTTAAGCCAGAAAATAACCTAAACTCAGCAGAGAATCATACGCAATCGCAAAATGTAAATTCGTTATCGTAAATCGGACTTATCTGCTGAATGTGCCCATTGCTTAATCATTATAAAATTATAGGAACTACTTTTTCGAATATTTAAATGAAATATTACACCTTGCAGATGTTAAGAAAAAGGCGAAGCTACATTAGATTTTAATGCTAAACTTCAAAAAACCAATCAATATTTCCACCTAAGGGTAGATATCACATCTCCTACATAGCTATTCTACTATTTGTAACATAAACTAACAAATAGCAAGGTAAATATTAAATAAAGAAATATTTTCTATATAGAATGGTTAATCATGTCACTTTTTGTAAAATTGAATTGGACTCGACCTCAAATTGTACGAAAATCCGATAGTCTGTTTTCTGATTTGAAGCCCCCTTCTGCTCAAAAACTTGGCTTGTGGGCTTCTAATTTTGGGAAGTCGGAACCGAACCAGAGCACATTTTTTATACCCGTTACTCGTAGAGTAAAAAGGGTATACTAAAGTCGTGCAAATGTATGTAACAGGCAGAAGGAAGCATCTCCCATATCATAAAGTATATATATTCTTCATCAGCATCAACAGCCGAGTCGATATAGCCATGTCCGTCTGTCCGTCCGTCCGTCCGTCCGTCCGTCTGTCTGTCCGTCCGTCTGTATGAACACCTAGATCTCAGAGACTAGAAGAGCTAGAGCAACCAAATTTTATACGTAAGCTAGTATTGTCTGTAGGCAGATCAAGTTTGTTTCAAATTTTGGCCACGCCCCCTCCCGCCCCCGCAATAAAAAATATTGAATAACTCCCACCATTTTTAAGATATCGAGCTCAGATTTTGCAGTGTAGTCTATGTGGCCAATATCTACAATCTCACAAATTTTCAAAAGGATCGGGTAATAAATGGCCGAGTTAAAAAAATGTTGCATACTTATCCGAGCTGAGCTGAGTAACGGGTATTTCGAAGTCGGGCAGGGCCGACTTTAACTTACGCTCTCGTTTTCTTCTATTAAGTATGTTTAATTCAGCCAAAGAGCTAGAATAGATATAAAAAATTACTAAAAGACATATCAATGATTATCTTCAACCAAGCTGAAATTTTATATCAATAACATAAAGACTCTAGACGTCCATGAATAAAATGTTTAATTCTCTTTCAATTTACATAAATGTTTTCTAAATCAGCGCAAAACAAAAATTATGACTGAACCCCGGTTCTAACCTAAGCTTCCGTTCAGCATCCCTCTGAACCCGCCCTGTGAACTCGAACCCAAAACGTTTCGAGGGTCCGAAGCCCGGAGTGAACCCCTCCCGATTTTTAGGAAGTTTGACGCCCTGCTCTTAACCATAGGGTTAGTGAAAATAATATTAAAAGGCAGAAGGAAGCGTCTGCGATCCTAAAAAGTATATTTATCGTCAACATCGGCCCAGATATCAGAGATGTAAGAGTTAGAGGTTGGGAACTTCATGCAGACAAAGTCAATTATTTTAGCCACGCTTCTTGGTTCTCCGCATTTTGAAAAAATTTCATTTCTTCCAACATTTTGTAAATAGATGCTTGGTTAGACATAAAGTAATCACTATTTGTCGGTCGTCCAAAGAATTGGTAGATCGGTTGAACGATAGCGCTGCGGCAACGCTGCTTTCTGCTGCGGCTGGAGTAGTATAATCAAGAGAGTAAATTAAAGTCGGCCCAGTACGACTTCTACGGAGAGAATATTTAATGGCCCTTCTCTATGTTAATTAAAAGAGCATTACCATTATTGATTATAACAAAAGGTATTTTTATGGATATCTTCGCTTTATATATTCCCATCTTTCTAAAAAAAAGCAAAGTATTTAACAAGGAGAAAGAAGCGTTTCCGAAACTATAAAGTACCTTTAAAAAGAAAAACAAATTTCAATGTCAATTTAATCTGGGCTGGTTAATTTAACATTTTGGCAAATCCCCTTTTTATACTCTGTACCGTAGGTACATAGAGTATATTACGTATAATAAATGTATCGATCGGATAAACGGTTGTCGAGTTATGATCAAAAGACTGTTCGCTGCTGCAGCGCTGCTTTCAGCTGCTACTGCAGCATCCAAATTTAGGCTGAGCGTTTAATTTCTTCGGTACAGAGTATGTTATAGTCGGACTTGACCGACTTTCTTTCTTGTTTTCGTATCATTTCCAAACTAAAACAGTTCATTTTGACCATTAAGAGAAAGGGACGTATAGAAAATGTAAAGATGGAAAGAGACAAATGGAAATTAATTATTTAAGAAGGCTCTGCGGAGTGTGACCACTCTCGTGGGCAATTGTGGAGTGTAATAAGACGACATTTAAATCGTGCTAAGTGACAGAAAATAATAAAATAATATAAAATTATTGATTTGTGGTTTTAGCCAAAGTACAGAATGAAGTGCAATCTGTATATCCTTCCTTATACCCAGTCATTTCCAATAGATTTTATATTTTTTCTGACATTATGACATCAAAAATATCAATTTATTTTTAAGATATTGATTTGATATGCTCGAGAATATCAGTCCGATATTTCCGATCAGGTCATTTTCCATAGTATGAGAAAATATAATATTAGGCTCCAGAGATGAAATCATAATTTTTTTCTGTGTAGCAAAAAGGCAAGATGCTTGCTCTCATGCGTTTTTGTTGTTTGTTATTCTTGAGCATCTGTCTGTCCGTCCGTCCACCTGTCCGTCCGTCCGTCTGTCTATAAAAAATAGAGCCTCAAACTATTGCATGTAGGTATGTGAATGCCATACAGATAATTTTTTTCGACATTTTGAAAAGCACCCTCTTTTAACCACAACTTTTAAGTTAGAGCCTCGTGTCCATGATGCAACAATACAAGGTGGGGCGGCATCAGTGTAATGCGTACGTTTGCCAAAAGCTTACGCTTCAAAAGTACGCACAGCACTGAACGTGAAGGTACTTTGCAGAGAACTCACACTGATGTCATCTTACCTCTCTTGTTGTATAATGCTCGTGTCTATTCTGAATAGTTTAAATAGATCGAACAAAAAAATCAAAGTGCTAAACGATACAATTTTGTTGTCATTTACATTGCCATCTACAGCGTCCGTGCGTTTGTGTGTATACCTACGGCTAAAAAACTAATGAGAACAAAAGAAAAGAAGGGAGCAGGGTTTATTGGAGTCAAGGCACTCAACTACAGCGATTTTGCTTCTTACTCTATGATAAACACACAGAGAAGCAAGTAAGGGAGCTGCAGTCGAGTGCCCCGACCCTGTTAATTTTTTTTTATTTTTTTAAGGATGTATCCACGCACACTTACACATAAGCGAGAACGCATTTCCTTAATCTCAAATCATACATTTTCCAAATCTGAAACTTGATCTGCGTACGGTATACACCTACCTTCATCCTAATGTAGTCTATGTGCCTAACCGACTTCGATATACCCGTTGCTCAGGGAAAATGGAGTTAATAACCTTTCTTGTGTTAATTAACAGAGCATTAACATTAATTTGAATATTTCAACATTAGGTAAGCAAACAGCGCATGCGGCTCAGATAGACATGCTGCGATTTTTATAACCTTTGTAGCTCTGCCATTTATTATCCGATCTATATGAAAATTTCAAAATATTTCTGCAAAAAATGAAACTTCAAAATTGTGGGAGCTACAAGCCTGCACTTAAAATTTGGATGCTCTACGTCTGCTAGTCTATATATCTATGGCTATATCGACTCGGCTATTGATTCTGATCAAGAATATATATACTATATGAGGTCGGAGATACTTCCTTCTGTCTGTTGTATACATGTAGTATATTCTTTTTACTTTACACATATACGCATCCTTGCGAACTGAAGCCTTAAACAGCGTCATGGGCTTCCAACAGGTGTGTCTTTTGGCTGCCACAAACAAAAGCAGCAGACACAGAAAACTTTTCTTTTATGGACTTCGGATTTTTCTTCATTTGAATTTTATTTCTTTTTACATTAACGCAAACGGACCTAGCAGATACGGACACACGCTCACACATACGTTTTCGCACTAGTTTCTGTCGTTGACCTCCATTCGCCAGACTGTCCTAGTCCCTTTCCCTACCACAAGCTATCCCTGTCTGTGCCTGTGTCTGAGTGAGTTCAATACGAAGCCAAAGAAACGATAAAAATAGTAAATACAATAAAATTATAATTGTATATAGGAAAATCACAAGCTTTCACACACTCTCAAACACGTCTGTATGTATCAATGTTTGTGCGAAGGTACATTCCGAAACGGTCAGACGGTTGGCCACTACAAACATATTCACATACGTTCAAACGTACATACAGATGAACGTGTATGTGGCGTCCAGAAGCAGCAGCACCAGACACAGACACCAACCGACTCTCGCACACACACGGACAAACTTGGTGTAATTCTTTTATATTTATTTCTTTCATCTTTTCTGTTGTTACTAGATTTTTTCATACACTTCTCCGCACTGTCCCAGTTCGGTTCGTGAAAAGTTTAATGGCGCGCCGGCTAGGACAAGGACGGACCTTGTACGAAAGAGAAAGTAAAAATTCTTTTGCTTTAGCTTTTGCTATGGCTACTGAATGGTAAAAGACCTTGTAATTTTTATACAGTTCTAAAAGTTTTATTCGATATGTGTTTGGTGGTGGGGTTTGGGCACCGTCGACACACTTATTTGCTGCTCCATTGGTTATGAACGATTATGTCGTCTGCATGCGCTTTGGGGAGTTGGGTGTCGAACATGTGTACCATCAACGTACATAGCTACATACATACGTTCGTACTAAGTATGCTGACATGTACATACAGAGGTGTAGGAGAATGTGCACGGAGATAGCGAAGGTTTGTGTCAAGTGCAGTATTAATGTCAAGTAAACCTATCATTAAAAATGTGCTGGTTAATTTAAGACCACTGAACTGAGCTAAGTCATTTATTTCATAAAATCCCACCAGGGGTGTACATCAGCTGAGAATTTATTGGAACCTCTAGTTCGAGCTCCAATTCTGGATTTGGCCGAACTTTTCCTCCTTTTGTACTTATTGATTCAAAAATAGTTCGAAAATTTGGAACTGCCTCATAATATTTTGTAGTTAAGTTGAACCGCTAAGCAGAACAGAAAACACACAGTGAACAATTAAATCGACTATAAATATTTTCTACACTGAAAAAATATGGCGAAGTATTGAAAGTATGATTTGATCCCTCAAATAGGATTACATTTTTAAGCATGAGTAAGCCTGAATTAATCCGAACCGGATTGTCCTAAGTACGCATTGTATATTTTGACGTGCTCTGTTAAAAATAAAGACAATTTTTACAAGAAGGAAAGTCGGTCAAGCCCGTCTATAACATACTCTGTACCAACGAAATTAAACGCTCAGCGTAAATTTTGACGCTGCAGTGGCAGCTGAAAGCAGCGTTGCTACTCATAACTTGACAACCGTTAATCCGATCTTCCCTATTCCATTCCTTTGTCGAAACGATAACTTACATTGATTAGATTATATGACTAGAGGGTACAAACCATCTATCTTTAAAACTGTGGCAGATATGACGTTTTTTCTAAATTGCGGTGGCGGGAGGGGGCGTGGCCGAAATTGAAAATAAATTTGATCTGCCTGCAGACATGAGAAGCATATGTTCCATACATGTCAAACGTCTATCTCTTACCATCTCTGAGATCTGTGCGGTCATACGGACAGACTGACAGACGGACATGGCTGGACGGACATTGATTTTAGTTTGTTATCCAAACTCAACTTTATCCCTTAGTAGGATTAAATCAAGAATTGCAATTGAGATATTGACTTAAGCTCGAAATTCATACTTAATTTGATCTTGAAATCGGCTCGAGATTCAAACTACACATTATCCGAAAAAGGATTGTTTTAAAATTACCGAGAATGGCTTTATCTCTTTGTTGAAACTTTATGTTAACTCAAATGAACTTCCCATAATAGCCCCATGCTACTTACCGGCAATTCACGAAATATTGCATTAACCACTTTAGTGTCTATTTTACTTATTTTACTTTAAAATTTCAACAAGGCATTCCCAGTTCTCAAAATAAATTTGGTGACGATTTCGTTCATTAGATAAAATAAAATTTAAATAAGCGCTTCTCAGGATTGTTCAATCCTTTCGAGCTTGTATCCTACTCATTTTGGTACGACTCGAGTTTGAGATTTCAATCCGGTGGAGATCAAAATTTCAAAAAAACGTTTGTTCAGGAGGTTACGAGCTAGAATTTATAAAGTCCAAAATGTTTTTGTGCTTTTCCAATATTGACTCCGTGACTAGATAATTAAATTTTGGGAAAAATACCAAATAATTACTACTACATAAGGAATACATTTGAAAATTAAGCAGGATACCGCAGTTAAATAACATGGTTTTAAAAATAATCTGCTTCAATTGCTGCCAGTCTAATTTTTGAGATCTGCCATAAAATACATTTGTTGACGCTAAAATAGGTAATGAAATTATAATTGTTTCGAGATAAAACTTCAGTTTTTCCAATTCTTCGAATTCGGAGCGTTAGGATTCTCATTTTATTTTCAATGGTCCAAATAAACATGTGCATTCCAAAGTCTAGATGTGGGTAGCAGAATCGCAGTTTTTTTTACTATTTTAAGTTGTAGTCTAAGTAATTGCAAGAGACCAACCTTTAAATAAATTCCTTATAAACTTCAAACTTTAGTGAAACATCATTTTGAGTAATTGAATGTTCTCCGCACTGAACAGATTTTCCATGAGCGATATTAAGTTTATTTATAACTGGTTTAGATTTGTTGGTGAGCATATTTTCATGACGCCAGGAATCAGGGATGCTTAACGGCTCTGAACTGAACCGAACCAAGCCCAACTAAAACCCGATTCATAGTCCCTTCAGAAACGATGATCTAAAGCGAAAACCAGAGGTGGGCTGCTATTTTCCTGGGGTTCGCGCGTAACAAGCTTCGTCTTGGTGTCGCATGGGCCACTTGAAAGTACTGCGCATTGTACGTCAACGTCCATATATTAAACAAGAAAGAAAGTCGGTCAAGCCCGACTATAACATACTCTGTACCAAGAAATTTTGTCTTTTGATCATAACTCGAAAACCGTTCATCCGATCTTCTTCATTCCTTTGGCGGATCGATAAGTTATTCTAATAACTAAATATGTCCAGAAGGAACAAGCCATCTACTATATCTTCAAAACTGTGGGAGATATGACGTTTTTTCTAAATTGCGGGGGCGTGGCCAAAATTGAAACTAAACTTGATCTGCCTGCAGACATAAGAAGCATATGTCCCATACATGTCAAACCTCTATCTCTTACCATCTCTGAGATCTGTGCGTTCATACGGACAGACGGACGGACGGACGGACGGACAGACGCACAGACGGACATGGCTATATCGACTCGGCTGTTGATGCTTATCAAGAATATATATACTTTATGGGGTCGGAGATGATTCCTTCTCGATGTTACATACTTTTGCACAAACTTACTATATAATACTCTATGTACCTACGGTACAGAGTATAAAAACTGTGCCAGGAATTTTTAGTTTGCTTTTTCGTTTGTTGTGTATCCAGCAACACGAACGAAATCCACACTTGCATAGATAGAGCCGTATCAATAGCGGCGTTTCGGAAGCGTGTGTGGAACGAGAAACAGCTGATATTCAGGCCAGGAATATATTGCTGACAATTATTTTGGAAGTGATTTGACAAAAGATGGAGGCATTCAATGTGCGCAAAAAAAGGACTGATAATTTTCAACCAAACGAGAAGATAGCTTTAATAAAAGCAGTGGAGGCACGACCATGTCTATGGCTTATTACAGAAAAAAAGCATTTTGACAAATTTTTTGTGAAAAGTGCTTGTTATATATGCTTGCTAACGAATGACTGTAAGAACGCTTGGACAGAGAGAGACAGAGAAGGCTCTGCTTGACAGTTTGTTTCAGTTGGGTTCCACACACTCAAAATAAATAGCAAATTCCTGGCAGGAATTTTCCGCAGTGCTGGATACAGGCCTTAATAATTAATTAAATTAAGAGGTTAAATTAATAACCTAGATCTCGGAGACTAATAGAGCTAGAGCAACTAACATTTGAATGTAGGTTTCTATTGTCCTTACGCAGATCATGTCCAATGTCTACAATATCTGAAATTTTCATAAAGATCCGATAATAAATGGTCGATGGCAGTGTTATAAAGGTTATAAAAAAAGTTTCATACTTTTTTCAGCTGCATACGCTGATTGCCTGCATAATATTTAAGTGCTCACATTTATGTTATTGATCTGTTAATTAACATAATTAGAGGCTATTAAACATTAATTCCCCCGAGTAACGGGTATATCGAAGGCGGGCAGTGCCAAGAATTTGAAATTTCTTGAAGTTCGCTTTGCGCTATTTCGGCCCTATATAAAAGTGGACTTTTGTTTCCGAACTATTGATTTCGGAAATAAGGTTCTGTGATTGGCATGCGCGACGTTTTGGTGACTGCGATAAATCAGGGTCCTGACACCACGGAACCAAGTACTATTCCCTTATAAGATCTTCATTCATTATATATAATGAATTTGGTGAACTAATCCATCAATGGTTCTAAATTGCTCTTAAATTTCATCCGGAACACTTAAAATTCGCCATTCTCTTTGAACATGCCCTCTCTTTGCTTCCATACACTGTAAGCAATTGGTTTTACTTCACTGTAGCTGCTTTTGTATATGTGCATATGTATGTACAAACGGTAGGAATGTGCGTGTGCACAAAGGAAAGAAATCATGTGTCAGTCATGCGCAAATCGTGTTTTTCATTTTAAAATTGCGCCTCCCGCTCTTTCAACCATCCAAGCTCTTTTGCATGCCTCGCACTTACTGCAGAGATGGAGGCGGAGCATATTGTCAATTTTCTTTGCCCAAGCTCCCGATGCCGTCGGCCCGGAAAAGGTATGTCCACTGGCCGTTTAAAATGCGTATTGAGGCTTCAAGCTTCATGCTGGGCAAGAGGCAAGGCACGCCATGGACGTAAAATATTTTTCGTCGGATTGATGCCTGATGCACCTGCTGGACGGCAGCAGCGCAACAGGCGAGCATTCGCATGGGCCCCCATGCGGCAATGGTTGGCGACTGGGGATGTTTCTTGCGAGCGAGCTTGCGAACGAAGCAGGTAAACAAGCTATAAATCGCCACTTCGTGCGCTCGGCTGTACTTCGGTTTCGTTTGGCTATGATTCGTATGCTGCACGTGAAGCGGCCGATGACGACGGCGAATGGCTTGTTCTTGTTGCTTATTCGTAGATTCTCGCGACGTTGGCGCTGCAATTTGGAGCAGGCGCGCCGCGGCGCGAAGGCAACGCACCAATTAGCATATTCCATTGTCTCTATGTATGTGTGTTTGGGTGAGCTCAGGTCTTTTCATTTTTGGCATCCGCATGCGACGAACCGCAGAAGCATGGGGCGTGCCGCCACTCATTTGGCTGTGTAGCTGGAGAGCGGGAGTATTATTTTGCGTGAGAATTTTTGCTATCTGCGTTGGTGTATGTATGTATGTATTTGCAAGCGCACACCTATACGGTTGTATGTGTGCGGTGTATTTACATCGCGAGTTGTCTGAAAAACTTTAAAGCGCGAGGCGATTTTATTGGAGCATCGTGCGAACATGCGACTCGCTACTCAAGCGGCCCCCATCAACCCCGGTGCAAGTACATGACGCGCGCACACGACATTCGCCATCGTTCTATATAAAAGCTATATACTTGAGGCTAGCAAATGAAAACGCGTTCTTCTGGGCACTTGATTTATGTCTTGCATTCATTTCGTGATTAATGCAGTTGCGTGTGTGTCTTAATGGTGTCCTAATTAGTCGTTGGCGAGGGGTATGAAACTTGATTCCGAAAGTTTACTTCACCGCACTTACAAATAAACATAAACCCAACCTATCCAGTCAGATATTGACAGCGAGAAGATTTGAGCCAATAGTTGTCAAGCATCATCTACAAACCCAAATGGAGAGAAAATGCTGAGCTTGGAATTTATATACTCCACAACCATCTGAGGAGATATAGATAATGGCTGGTTTTGCATATATATAGACTATCGATAGGTTGAACGAAATTTCCACTTGACATTGATTGCTGAAACTTGTTGCATTTTACGATTTGTTAAGTGTTGCTGAGCTATCGAAGAAGTCGAGTTAACCTGTATTTTCACTTGACTGATATCTCATAAAAGTTTTTCAAATGAGATATCTCAAACAAGTTGAATAGTCAATCTGAGAAGCACAAAAATATATGAGAACCTGCATGAGAAATAGGCAATCAGAGTTCACTTTTGAGTTTATGACAGCCAACTCACAGTAAACTGAGGTATTTTCCACCCATCTCAGATGAGATCTGGAAGATCTCTCTCTCTCAACCTATCGATACTCTATATTTAACATTGCAAAAACCAAAAGGCTAGCAATGATTCCAAAGCTGTTGATTTATTCGCTGATTTCTTATAACATTACATTACTTCTTCCAACTCTATATGTGATCCCAAAATTTCCGAACTTCTCTTCTTTCATTATTAAAATCGCTAAAATCTTCATTCTCTCCTGAGCCTGACAACATTCCTAGCAGTGTGCTCAAAGAGTGTTTTAGTTCTTTATGCAAACCTTTGCTAAAGCTTTTCAATCTATCACTCAATTCGTCTGTCTTCCCATCTCTTTGGAAAGAATCTTACATTATTCTTTTCCATAAAAAGGGTGGGGAAGTCGGATATTTCAAATTACAGAGGCAAAGCTATCCGCCATTCCGAAGAGATTATAACCTCCACATTGCAGCATTATTGTAAATCTATTTTGTCAACTTTCCAGCATGGTTTTATAAAGCGTCGGTCAACAACGACCTTTGCGAATTTGCTTGAATTTACTGCGCCAGTTAATGATGGATTCCTTGTGAAAAGGCAAACTGATGTCATTTACACCGACTTTAGCAAAGCCTTTGACTGTGTCAACCATGATCTTCTCCTCATTAAGCTCGATCGATTATGATTTCCCTCCTCTTTTCTGCTTTGGGCTTCGTCCTATCTAAAAGATAGAACTGAAAAAGTTCTGCTTCGTTCTAACACTTCAAAACCTGTGACTGTGACCTCTGGTGTACCTCAAGGTAGCCACCTGGGTCCTCTGTTCTTCACTCATTCATGACGTTAAACTTATTTTATCTTTCAACAACCCGATTCATTCTATTGGATTGCAAGATGATCTGAACTCCTTGCAGTCTTGGTGCTTGGTAAATCATTTGCACCTGCATTGTTCCAAGTGCATGTTTATGTCTTCCATTCCTGGTTTCCTATACGATTGGTAATGAACCGTTGCAACGTTTTTCGTCTGTCGTTGATCTTGGAATTCTGTTTGATCCCAAATTATGCTTTAATCACCTTATCTCCACTATTGTTAACAAAGCGAATGGTGTACTTGGCTTCATTAAACGATGGTCGCAGGAGTTTAATGATCCCTTCACCACTAAACTCCCTTATACTGCTTTAGTCCGTCCCGTGCTTGAATACTCTTCATCCGTATGGTGTCCGCAGTATAAAAAGCATGTTGATCTTATTGAATCAGTTCAGAAACAATTTTTACTTTTTGCCCTTCATGGCCTAAACTGGGACCCTAACCTTCGTTTGTCATCGTATTGCAGAAGACTCTTGTTAATAGACCTTCCTTCGCTAGCTAACCCTAGAACAGTTTAAAGTGTTTCTTTTCTTCATAAGTTAATTTTCGGTGACGTAGACTCTTCTGAACTCTTATGTCGCATTAAATTCTCTCTTCCTTCTAGGCCAACTAGAAACTGTTTTGCTTTAATCTTGTCTAGATGCACAACTGATTATGACCAGCATAATCGATTTCGGGTTTTATGTCAAGACTACAACGATTTTTATCACCTCCTCTCAACAGATCTCTCTCTATTCTCCTTAAAAACGTCCCTTTATACTTATTTCCGTGAAAATCTCTGGCCACTCCCAGCTGTGAATAGCTTGCCGGACTGGCTAATAAATCTTCCCCCACCGGGTCAGAGATTTTTTCGGTTGTTCATTTATTTGTATATTTATTATATTTTTAATTTTGGTTACTCTTTCATTTTATCTTTAATTATAGTTTTATGCCTTTTTTTAGCTTGTCTTCGCTTTATATATATATATGTAAGTTTATTTATTTTATTCCTCTTTGTATTTGTAAGCATGAATATTCTTATTTTTTTATTTCTTACCTCTTTACTATCTCTATCAAGCCTATTTTGGGTTTCACATAATTTATTCAATTTCAAATGAAGTTAAAATCGAACGATTTTGCGTTGGCTGTTCTGGTATTCGACTTGCAATTTGAATGTTTCAGTTGCAAATTGTTTTTCTTTTGACAACTCGCTGAACTTAATCAGTTGGATGAAACAAACAAAATACAATCTCTGCAAAAATTAATAGTGCTTTAATCAGAGCTGCAAACCGGTTTTGAACCGAACCGGTTCAAACCTGGAATTCCGACTTTCAGATTACTGTGAACCGAACCTTAAACCGAACCTCTTAAGGTATTATAGTTGAACCTGAACCCGTTCCGAACCCAAAATTTCGGTTCGGCTTAGCAACAATTATAGATTTGAACTATTTCCCACTGACTTCTTCTGTTATCCTGATAGAATTATCCACATTACTGTGGAAACACTTTTCGTATGTGGACTTAGAAATTGCATTTTACTTTAAGGGCTGTATCCAGAACTTCGAAGTTTTTATTTCGTCACAATACTTTATATAAGTAGAAACACATTGTCATTGCTTTGATGGTCATGAGCTGTATGAAAGTGTTTCTATTTATATAAAGTATTGTGCAATCCCATCCCAACCCAAAATCGAGACAATTCCCTAACAGTTTATGTCGGTTTTAAGTCGATTACTATATAAACATGTATAAAGCTTGGCTGAACCAAGGTTCGAACCAAAACTTTGGCCCAAAAACCTTCAAACTAAAAATTCTGAACCTGAACCATTGGTAAATTTTGGTTCAAACCCGCGAGCCGGAGATCCACGAAATTTTTTGAGTTTGCAGCCCTGGCTTTAATATAGCTGTTAATTATCTCGCTTTATTTTAATGGCACTTTATAAAAATCAACGAATTTACTTTTGATTCCACAGGCTCCAAGCAATGTAAATTCAACTCGAGTAATTCTATCAAATTGTGAAAAGCAGAACAGGTAGCCAAATCGAAATGAAGAAAATTTAGTGTAAGTGAAACTCTGAACAGGCCGGTATATTTGTTAAATGGCATGACTAGTTTTCTCATGTTTTTAAAAAAAAAAAAAAAACCAAAAAGACATGCCCAAACTCGACGGATCCCCCCCATTTCGGCTCCTAGCAATCGAACTGCATCATTACTTTTTTGTGGTACCACGAGCCTTTCATACGATTTTAATACCCTTGCAGATGGTATATTGAAATTGTATATATATTCTTGATCAGCATGACGAGCTGAGTCGATATAGCCATGTCCGTCTGTCCGTCCGTCTGTTCGTCTTTTTCTATGCTATCTCCTCCGTCAGTTTTAAAGTCTTCTGAAGTCTTCTGGTACAAATGCGCTGCACATTTGTCGGAACCGGCCGGATCGTATGTAGTTAGAAAAACTTTTTTGTTTTCAATGTAAACCTCTTTAAAATTGGCATATATTTATTTTAAAGGCTTTCACACAATTCTTCAAAGTTTTGTCAAAATCGAATGACGATAGGTTATAGCTGCCATATGAATGATCGGTCGAGAAACTAGTTTTAGTGAGAAAAACTTGTTTGTTTTCAGTGGATATGTCCTTCAAATAAGTTACAAAACGTGCTGCAAGGGTATACAAACTTCGGCCGAGCCGAAGTTAACTTTCCTCTATTTGTATACCCTTGCAGAGGGTATATTGAAATTGTCCAGATGTTTGTAACGCATAGAAGGAAGCATTTCCGACCACATAAAGTATATATATTCTTGATCAGCATGACGAGCTGAGTCGATATAGCCATGTCCGTCTGTCCGTCTGTTTCTATGCTATCTCCTCCGTCAGTTTTAAAGCTATCGCCTACAAACTTTGCACGAAGTCTACTGGTCCAAATACGCTGCACATTTGTCGGACCCAGCCATATAGCTGCCATAGGAACGATCGGTCGAAAATCTAGTTCTAGTGAGGAAAACTTTTTTGTTTTTAATGCAAACGTCTCCAAACTCCGTGCTTACCAGTTTTAAATGCTTCTCTATAATTCTGCCAAATTTGGTCCAAATCGGACATCTATATGGTAAGCTGAGTATAGTCAAGTATAGTCAGAAAAGTAGTCTTATTGGGAAAAACTTGTTTGTTATCAGTGGACATGTCCTTCAAAGTAGTTAAAAACATGCTGCAAGGGTATACAAACTTCGGCCAAACCGAAGTTAACTTTACTCTATTTTTTTTTTAAGTTTTGTATCAAGTTTGCCATTTCAAAGAGAACAACACATTTTTAGTCGGTTTCAAACTAGAACGGTGTAGGTTTTTCTGGTAAACTTTATTCTGCAAACTTTCTTGTTAAAAGAGCTAAAAGCTAAAGTTTTCGGAACACTTCACTCCCCGATATTGGGGCTTAGAGGGCCATTCGTGTCAATAGGTCAAAAAAAAACCAAACTAACTAACTTTGTTTTTACTTGAACTGTAGGTACATAGAGTATGTTAAGTTTGTGCGAAAGTATATAACAGCCAGGAGGAAGCATCTCCGACCACATAAAGTATATATATTCTTGATCAGCATCAACAGCCGAGTCGATATAGCCATGTCCGTCTGTCCGTCTGTCTGTCCGTATGAACGCACAGATCTCAGAGGTGGTAAGAGTTAGAGGTTTGACATATGCTTCCTTCTGGCTGTTACACTTGCACTTTAGCACAAACTTAATATACTCTATGTACCTACGGTACAGAGTATAAAAATTGCTTCTGATTCCGTAAAGGCATTCATTAACAATTGCTTTGGAGTGCAGCGGTCTGAAAATTGGCAGGCTTATGTTAACAATATGATAGCATCTTTTGAAGAAATAGGTCTTTGAAAATACATTTTCTTCATCATCATCATCAGGGCCATTTTGGACAGCAAGTTTTTACAACGTCAGATGAACATGGAGAAAGATTTTATCAAATTTCTGCTCCTCTAGAACATTAGTACAGCGGTAAAAAGTTTGGCTTATTGCTGTCTGACTTGTGTTGGAAATTAATGACCGAGAACTATGAATAGTCAATAGAGCATCATACCTTAATACATAACGAACATAAATTACAATCGACATTAACATCACATATGAACAATGTATTTAACATACAAACATAGTTTCTTTAGTTCTTTCGAAAAAAGATCAAAAATAAGTTTTCGTTTAAAACTGTCAAGCTACCAATACCCAGGTCCGGACAAAGTTGCGCCCTCAGCAAAGTACTCAAAACGTTTTGTTTCGTTTACTTTTGAAGCGTGAGGTTCTTCGCAAAAGCTCAGTACCTAAAATAAATGGGTGCTGTACCTTAATTGTTGCCTCATGGGCCCCTGCACCCAGAGAGCGGAGAGTTGAAGTTAGCTGAGCTTTCGAATATTACAACATACAAAATTCACCGCTCTACTAAGCTCTTGGCTTAGCTTGGTCAATGATGTAAAATTTGCTAATTAATTAAACGACTAAATGTAGATTTATTTTTATTTTCAGGATCCAAACTGTTTGACAACGGCTTGAAGTTGGATATTTCCAGCTATCCTCACATGAACATACGCATGGGTACGAAGGGAAGCGGCCGCTGCGTAGCTTGACCCCGAGAGACAAAATTCATGCAATTCAGCGGATACATGATGGCGAGTCTAAGGCATCTGTGGCAAGAGATATTGGCGTGCCCGAATCAACGCTGCGCGGCTGGTGCAAGAACGAGGATAAGCTGCGCTTCATGTCGCGTCAGTCGGCAGCGGATAAAATGTGCGCCGATGCGCTAGCGGATAAGTTAGATAGCTCTGGAGGACTACTAGGCCCACCTGAAAAGCGCCAACGCATTGATGCGTCCCTGCCACTTAACTTCTCCAACAAGATGAAGTTTGATGAGCTCGGGTTTAAGCGTTCACCTTTAAACAGCTTAGACTACAGTTCCAGCAAAAACTTATCCGAAATGAACTACAATGGACTTCCAGTTGACTACGCTGCCTTCAATGGAGGTGTCAAAAGCAAAGTATTTGGTGCAGATATCAACCGACCCGTCGATCCTTCTCTTAACGCCATTAGTCCTTTATCAAGCTTGACTCATCTTTCTGGTCTCACCGGCATATCTCATTCTCCCCTGGCAATTAGTTTTAACGAGCTAACCTCGAACCTAAATTTACTAGCTCAACTCAATCCAGGACTGGCTGCCATGTCGGGGCTCAACAGCTTTGCTGCAAACTCCAACACCTTGCGCAATTCAAAGCCTAGTGGGCAAGCCCAGTCGCAAGTACAGAGTCCGCGAAGTGAAAGTGCAGATAGAACATCGGGATTGTCTGTTAAAAATTGGGCAAAGCAAAAAATATCATCTACCACCCCTGGTGACACAGCTGGGAGCCTTAATCTAAGTACTCAAGACGATCCGAAGAATTGTGATATTAAGAGTCCAGGTCCTTCGATTGCACCCTCGCACGTGAGCGGTGTAATACCACTATCCAATCTGCCGGATGATCCACTTTTCTATTGGCTTAAGTCACAGCAGACAATGTTGGGGTTAAATACCCTTTATCCACCACCAGTTCCACTTGGCGTAACAAGTCCACCAATTCGATCATCAACACCACAACAGATGGGTCATCTTTCCCAAACACCACCTCTGCCTTCTGCTCCGTTAACACCGTCATCCACGCCTTCTGGCAGCCTGGACGACAAGAACACAGCTTGGTATAACTGGTGCAAGGCTTTTGGGGCCAGTTTACACTCCCTAAATCCAAACGCAGCTACGCTAGTTGCACTACAAGCAAATTCGCTGCAACACCAAGCCTCATCAACCACAGATATCTCAAATATGGCCGATATGGCCAAGCCTCCTTATGATAATATTCTTTACTCCCATCTAACGAAAGAGACTGGAACTCCGTCAGTGCACAGTGTGTCCTCGAATGAGCACAATCAAATGGACCAAAATGATGCTGCGACCGATGCAGAGCTGGACACCGAAATGGAAGCCGAGGTCGCTGGTAAGCCGGAGGATTTGTCGGCTTCAGGCAAAGCGGCTAGTTCCACAACGAGTCCGATTTTGGATTCTGGTAGAAGTGATCGTAGTCCCGAGCCCACCTGTGCGCAAATGAGTACTCAGTCTGACACAATGGAGGTGAACAGTGACGCCAATAGTCCGGGCGGGGCAGACTGCAAAGATGTGCTTAACAACATGCTTTATAAAATTGGAGGCGTTAAGTCCAGCTGCGAATCGGAGAGTAGTTTATAGGCGATAACCAGCACCACAACAACAACGATGTTAGCGCTAGCAATAACAACAATAACAACTCGAACAAAACCGATGAGGAAGAGAGATCCAAGTACTTGGACTATGACGGCGATATTGACAACGAAGATGAAGTGGCCATTCGACATGGTGAGAAGTTTCTTCAGTGGCTGGAAAAATGTAGCAATCCGCGCGGTAACTGCCGTTCAACTAATGCAGCTTAGGTTCCTGATCGCGGCTATTAAGTCTAGCAACGAGCAGCAAGTAAGCGGCAAACCACCTAAAAGCTTAGTGGAAAACGAAGACAACACCAAAGAGGACACAACTAGATACAAAATCCGTCGCCGTAAATAGGATAAGCCGAAGTTGGCGCCAGCGGAGCCAGCCACGGATAATGAAGTAATTGAGGCAGAGACAAGAGAAGATGGGCAAATCGGCAGTTCAAATGGCATCGCATGGAATAAATCGGAGCAGGGCCTTGACTCAACTCGCCGCCAGCGGTTTTCGCCGGCTATTTATCAGTCATCGGCCACTCTGCTTAGCTCGCTGTTTTTCCCTCCCTACGAATTTGTACATTGTGACCTTGACGAAGACCCAGAGGATTGCCAGATAACTGGCGAATATCAGCAGTACGATGAGCACACTTCCAGCAGCTTTGAAAATGTACAGAATAATTTGACAAGCTAGATATCATAATTAGGTGTAAGGAATGATTCGAAATAGTCCCAAGCTCATGATTACATCCATTCTGCTGCCAGAACGACGTCCTCTCCCGCGGGTTGACTGACGGGAAAGTTTTTGCTCTTATCATTTGCTTCGTGTTAGAGTTTTATTATATAAATAACTGTAATGGTAAAGTTGTAAATACAAGAATCCTGTATTTGTATCAATTATATTCAAAATATTCAACCTTAGTTAAGAGACATAATTTGATTTTCTTGATGCATTCTAGAAAATTGTTATATAGCTTGTATTTTTTGTTAAAGACTTATAGGACGAAGGGTAGGAGACAAGATGCATTTGATATAAAAAAGTTTTAAAATTTTATCACTTAAACTACTGGAAATATAACGACAAAGATGTGCTCAAAAGAAATTTCCTAAGTCGAAATTTTTGCGATATTTAAATAAAGTAAAGAATTTATCAACTTAAATGTAATAATTTTAAATATACGTTTAATAAAACTATTAGAACATTTTTTATAAATTCTTTTGGACTCTTTTCGTTTTGGATTTGCCGACCCGATCGACAAGGGCTCGAAAGTAGGTCGTTTATGTCACTTAAAAATTTCACGGCGTTGATCGGCAGCGAAAATTTAAGTAATTTTGCAACAAGCTTCGCTGCCATATTTAACATTTTAATAGTTATTCGACGAAAGGTTATGTTAACTCGGGCTGCTTTCAAGGGGGCCACACATAGGCCGAATGGACCATCACCAAATGTGCTGTATTTCAAACAGCAGCCGCCCCAAAGAAACACAGCACAGCATAGAAACATAGCTGTGAAGTTGCACTTGAAGTGTTCCACGTTGACGAATTAAATGTAAACACTTAAGTCGCAGATCCGTATATGCCTCATGAGTAGACGATTAAAGCAATCCTGGCCAGACATAACCCGTGGGCCCAGTGGTCGACTCTGCCAATCTGGCATTCAATAAGCACAATTCAAGTCGTAGATGTTTTTAAATTTCTTGAAAACTAACTTTCCGCCAATATTCATTCCGATTTTTATATATTTTTCTATTCGATAGTCACGATGTCGTGATCATGCATAACTTACGATACTTTTCAAACCATACCTAAGAACATTTTCGTGCCTTTTCAATGTGTTTTGTTTTGCGCTGAGAAAGTTAAAGCTTTGCGATTTGGTTAGACATAAGTCTTTAATTTAACCATAGTTGGTATGTATTTAATAATTAAAATGTGTGTCCTGTCTTTGTGTTTGTGAAAATGGACCATTGTGAATCGTCCTGTATCAAAATTATTGGCGCCTTTCTACGACTTAGTTTATACTTTTTACAGAAAAAATGTCAGTGTTGAGAAGCACGCTCCTTACGATACGGCCCAATGAAACAGTGCCACAAAAAAAGTTGAAGCGATTCAAAACCATGTTTTTCTCAAAATCATTGACAAAAACAATTTCAGCGATGAGGAATGTCGACAGATGAATAAACTGACTGCAAAGCTCGTCGCCAAGTTCGTCGCTGGTACTAATAATAATAAATATGTCTAGAAGGTACGAACCAGAGCTGCAAACCGGTTTTGAACCGAACCGGTTCGAACCCTGAATTCCGACTTTTAGATTACTGTGAACCGAACCTCGAACCGAACCTCTTAAGGTATTAAAGCCGAACCTGAACCAGTTCCGAACCCAAAATTTCGGTTCCGTTCAACAAAAATTATAGATTTGAACTGTTTCTCAGTGACTTCTACTGTTATCCTGATGGAATTATCCACATTACTGTGAAAACACTTTTCGTGTGTGGACTACGAAATTGCATTTTACTTTAAGGGCTGTATCCAGAACTTCGAAGTTTTTATTACGTCACAATACTTTATATAAGTAGAAACACTTTGTCATTGCTTTGATGGTCATGAGATGTATGAAAGTGTTTCTATTTATATAAAGTATTGTGAAATCCCATCCCAACCCAAAATCGAGACACTTCCCTAACAGTTTATGTCGGTTTTTAGGTCGCTTACTATATAAACGTGTATAAAGCTTGGCTGAACCAAGGTTCGAACTAAAACCTTGGCCCAAAAACCTTGAACCTCCAAATTCTGAACCTAAACCATTGGTATATTTTGGTTCGAACCCGCAAGCCGGAGATCCTCGAAATTTATTGGGTTTGCAGCCCTGGTACGAACCATCTATCTTTAAAGCTGTTGGAGATATGACGTTTTTTCTAAATTGCAGGGGCAGAAGGGGGCTTGGCCAAAATTGAAAATAAACTGGAGAGTTTCCACCATCCCTTCCATTTCTCCACTCGTCCCTCCACCCACCAACATTCCAACATTTAAAAAAATGTTTTTATTTTAAATTCATTTTTTGAATATGAATCATAGTTGAAATTAATAAGAATATACATCGATTTTAATATGCCGTCCCATCAAATATATCACCTGTATACATGAAATCAAATATGGGCATATTGAATGGAAGTTTTAAGTGAACACACTTCATATGATATGATACACTGTGGTGTATTTTTAATGGTAACGAGAAAGCTAAGCTAACTTCGTCTGTGCCGATGTTTTTAAACCCTTGCAAGTGCTCGCTTAAATATTTTCAAATAATACTCTTTTTCCCATTTTCCGACCTATCGTTCGTATGGGAGCTATATGATATAGTCATCCGATTAGGCCAAACATTTTTCAAACAAACAAATACAAAATTGCAGGATGCTACCATTAAAAAAAAAAGTTTTTCTAACTAAGACTGTTTTTCAGACCTATCATTTGTATGGCAGCTATACCATATAGTCGTCCGATTTTAATAAAACTTGGTAGAATTAAAAAAAAAACATAGAAAACCTACGATTACAAAGTCGTCCATTGAAAAGAAAAAAGTTTTTCTCAATAAAACTAGTTTTCTTACCGATTGTTCCTATGGGAGCTATGAGATATAGTCATCCGATTCGGTCGGTTCCAAACGGACAGACGGACGGACAAAGCTCAATCGACTCAGCTCGTCACCCTGATCAAGAATATAAATAGTTTATGGGGTCGGAAATGAATATTTCTATGCGTTGCAAACTTCTGGGCAAAATTATAAGACAATGGTATAAAAATTGTTAAATCAAAGTGTAGAGTTAGATTTACGTTGTTTATACTCTGTACTAGAGCTGGCAAAAAAATCGATTCTCGATCGATGTATCGATTTTTTGCCTGCGTGAGAAACATCGATATGTTTTTTGAGAGTCGATTAAGATCGTAAAAGTTCCATCACTATTTTTAGCGGCGCAACACAGCGTCTAAGGGTAAGAACAAAATTGTAAAAAACTACAATGGATCTAATTCATTTACTATTCTGTTTTAGGATAACTAATATTGGTGTTGGTGGAGTGTGCGAGAGAGGAAGATGGAAAAATATTCTGGAAACATAATATCGGCCAGGCGTGCCTCTTTAAAACCAAATAACGTCGATATGCTCCTATTTACTAATAGGAACCAGTGGCTGGAGGAGTAATTTCATTCTGTTATTATTAGTTACACAAGTCAAATGTGAAAAGAATCTCATCATTAAGAGTATTACATGAAGTGATATAATTTAAGTTATAAATGTTAAATGGAAAATAAATTTGGGTTATATGGTTTCAAATATATATATTTTTATTCTAATAAGGGCCGATTTTTCATCTATGTATATAGCTCCTACATTGTTATTTGTTGGTTTATGTGGCAGATAGTGCCATCTAGAAGATGAAATATATGCCCTAAGTATTTATTTGAGACAAATTTAAAAAATCGATTTTGATTGATTTTAATCGATGTTTTCCTAAAAATGATGTTCATGCCATCGATTTTTTGCCAGCTCTACTCTGTACCGTAGGTACATAGAGTATATTAAGTTTGTGCAAAAGTATGTAAACGCCAGAAGGAAGCATCTCCGACCCCATAAAGTATATATATTCTTGATCAGCATCAACAGCCGAGTCGATATAGCCATGTCCGTCTGTCCGTATGAACGCACAGATCTCAGAGATGGTAAGAGATACAGGTTTGACATGTATTGGACATATGCTTCTTATATCTGCAGGCAGATCAAGTTTATTTTCAATTTTGGCCGCGCCCCCTCCCGCCCCCGCAATTTAGAATAACGACATATCTCCCACAGTTTTGAAGATAGATGGCTTGTTCCTTCTGGACATATTAGGATAACTTATCGATCCGCCAAAGGAATGAAGAAGATCGGATGAACGGTTTTCGAGTTATGATCAAAGGACAAATTTCGAGTAGGCTTATCCTAATAACTAAATATGTCCAGAAGGAACAAGCCATCTATCTTGCAAAACTGTGGGAGATATGTAGTTTTTCTAAATTGCGGGGGAGGGAGGGGCGTGGCCAATATTTAAAATAAACTTGATTTGCCTGCATACATAAGAAGCATATGACCCAGGTCAAATCTCTATCTCTTACCATCGCTGAGTCTGTGCGTTCATTCGGACAGACAGACGGACATGACTCGGCTGTTGATGCTGATCAAGAATATATATACTTTATAGGGTCGGAGATGCTTCCTTCTGGATGTTACATACTTTTGCACAAACTTATAATACTCTATGTATCTACGGTACAGAGTATAAAAATAAAACATTTTTTTTTAATCAAAAAATTACTTCTGATAACTTTGGGAGTTGTTTTATATTTTTTCCGAGAAGCTTACGAGAAAGTACCCTTTTCCTTTCCCTTCCTTTTTTCCTGCATTTTCTTATATTTTTATACTCTGTACCGTAGGTACATAGATTATATTAAGTTTGTGCAAAAGTATGTACCAGCCAGAAGGAACCATCTGCGACCCCATAATGTATATATATTCTTGATCAGCATCAACAGCCGAGACGATATAGCCATGTCCGTCTGTCTGTCCGTATGAACGCACAGATATCAGAGATGGTAAGAGATACGCTTCTTATGTCTATATCTCCCACAGTTTTAAAGATATATGGTTAGTTCCATCTAGACATATTTAGTAATCAGGATTACTATCGATCCGCTGAATAGGGAATATGAATAGGGAAGATGAATAGGGCATAGTAAAAATCGGATGAGCGGTTGTCGAGCTATGATCTAAAGACTGTTCGCTGTTGCAGCGCACTAGCAGCGCAGCTTTTAGCTGCTACTGCAGCTTAAAAATTTATGCTGAGCGTATAATTTCGTTGGTACAGAGTTTGTTATAGTCGGGCTTGACCGACTTTCTTTCTTGTTTTTCTTACCTCTTCACTATCTCTATCAAGCCTATTTTGGGTTTCACATAATTTATTCAATTTCAAATGAAGTTAAAGTCGAACGATTTTGCGTTGGCTGTTCTGGTATTCGACTTGCAATTCGAATGTTTCAGTTCCAAATTGATTTTCTTTTGACATCTCGCTGAACTTAATCAGTTGGATGAAACAAACAAAATACAAACTCTGCAAAAATTAATAGTGCTTTAATCAGAGCTGCAAACCGGTTTTGAACCGAACCGGTTCAAACCTGGAATTCCGACTTTCAGATTACTGTGAACCGAACCTTAAACCGAACCTTTTAAGGTATTAAAGTTGAACCTGAACTCGTTCCGAACCCAAAATTTCGGTTCGGCTTAGCAACAATTATAGATTTGAACTATTTCCCAGTGACTTCTTCTGTTATCCTGATAGAATTATCCACATTACTGTGGAAACACTTTTCGTATGTGGACTTAGAAATTGCATTTTACTTTAAGGGCTGTATCCAGAACTTCGAAGTTTTTATTTCGTCACAATACTTTATATAAGTAGAAACACATTGTCATTGCTTTGATGGTCATGAGCTGTATGAAAGTGTTTCTATTTATATAAAGTATTGTGCAATCCCATCCCAACCCAAAATCGAGACAATTCCCTAACAGTTTATGTCGGTTTTAAGTCGATTACTATATAAACATGTATAAAGCTTGGCTGAACCAAGGCTCGAACCAAAACTTTGGCCCAAAAACCTTCAAACTAAAAATTCTGAACCTGAACCATTGGTAAATTTTGGTTCAAACCCGCGAGCCGGAGATCCACGAAATTTTTTGAGTTTGCAGCCCTGGCTTTAATATAGCTGTTAATTATCTCGCTTTATTTTAATGGCACTTTATAAAAATCAACGAATTTACTTTTGATTCCACAGGCTCCAAGCAATGTAAATTCAACTCGAGTAATTCTATCAAATTGTGAAAAGCAGAACAGGTAGCCAAATCGAAATGAAGAAAATTTAGTGTAAGTGAAACTCTGAACAGGCCGGTATATTTGTTAAATGGTTTTGTTAGCTCTAATATCGACTCTGACTACAACAGGCTGTGAATCGGGGCATAGCTGGCCGGACCGGCAAATAAAAATCCCATACCGAGTTGGAGTCGTTATACCGTTTATTTTGTAATTTTGTTAGGCAACCTTAGTAAATAAGCCATTTTATAACGTGCTTACAAATTTGTTGACAGCCTTTTTTTTGTTTTTGTTTTTGTTTGTTGAGAGAATCTTAATTTACTTGCTTACAACAAATTGTTAGAGTTGGAGGGGGAGTGTCACAAATTTGAAACCACCTTGATCTGCGTGCAGCCATTAGGAGGAATTCAGCGCATTTAACTCAGCGAAGTATGCAACGTTTTTTATAGCCTTTATAACTCTGCCCTTTATTATCCAAAAATTTGTGAGATTGTAGATAGTGGGCAGATACACTACACTGCCATATGTGCTCGATTTGTTAAAATTTGTAGAAGATATTCAACTTTCAACCAAAATTTGAAACAAACTTGATCTGAGTGCAGACAACAGAAACCTACTTTTAAAATTTCGATGCTCTAGGTCTTCTAGTCTCTGAGATCTAGGTGTTCATAAAGACAGACAGATGGACTTGGCTATATCGACTCGACTATTGATGTTGATCACCATCTTAATACTTTATGGGGTCGGAAACGCTTCCTTCATACATTTGCACGTCTTTAGTACCCCCTTGTTACTTTTCCAGTAACGGGTATAATTTGTGTAAAAAACCACCCTAAAATTTAAAAAAATATAAAAAGACACCGCTTGTAATTCTCAATTTTCAATTCACCTGCTTTCGGAATATAAAAGAGGTAGCTGAGTGCTTAGAATTTGACTGCGTTCTTGACTGTGACTCAAGCGAGTGCTTGGTGGTTGAATGCGATAAACTGCCTTTCGTGTGAAAGTGTTACCCCTAAGACCCGAGTTCAAGTCCCAGACAAGGTAAAGTTAGAAAATAAATAATGATTACTAGACATCGGATTTTAGGTATTGGTCTAAAAATCGCTAAATTTTGGAATACGACTAATAAAGAGTGATTTTTTAAGAGCTGTAGGAAAGTTTTTCAAAAATAAACACATAAAATTCAGAAAAATGCATGAAATCTTTATTTGAATCGATAGTACGGTCCATTTAATTTAATGTTTGAAGATTATTTCATGCAAATGTTGACCGTGACTGCGCCTTAAATGGTCCATCCGCTTAGTCCAATTTTGGCATACTCTTTCCAACATTTCGGCTCACCAATTAATGCTTCAATGTTGTCTTCCAATGCGTCAATTGAAGCGTCTGTATAGACATGAGCCTTAACATAGCCACACAAAAAATAGTCTAAAGGCGTTAAATCGCACGATCTAGGCGACCAATTGACCGGTCCCGAACGTGAAATAAAATGTTCACCGAACTCGCCTCTCAATAAGTCCATTGTTGCGCGTGCTGTGTGGCATGTGGCACCGTCTTGTTGAAACCACATGTCATGCAAGTCAAGCTCTTGCATTTTGGGCAAAAAAAAATTTGGATATCATCTCACGCGCTCACCATTCACAGTTACGTTACGATTCGCATCATTTTTGAAGAAGCACGGTCCAATGATGCCACCAGCCCATAAACCGCACCAAACTGTGACTTTTTCTGGATGCATTGGTAGCTCTTGCAATGCTTCTGGCTAATATTCACTCCAAAATCGACAATTCTGCTTATTTACGTACCCATTGAGCCAAATGATATATTGGCATACTCTGCCAAAATTGGACTAAGCGGATGGACCATTTGAGGCGCAGTCACGGTCAACATTTGCATGAAATAATGTTCAAGCATTAAATTATATGGACCGTACTATCGATTCAAATAAAGATTTCACGCATTTTTCTGAATTTTATGTTTTTTTTTTTTTAACTTTCCTATAGCTCTTAAAAAATCACCCTTTTTATACCCTGTTCCCATTGAAAATGGGAAAAGGGGGATCATGAAGTTGTGCGAATGTATGTAACAGGGAGAAGGAAAATTTTCCGACCCCATAAAGTATATATATTCTTGATCAGCATGAACAGCCGAGTCGATATAGCCATGACGCACAGATCTCAGAGATGGTAAGAGATAGAGGTTTGACATGTATGGGACATATGCTTCTTATGTCTGCAGGCAGATCAAGTTTATTTTCCGCAATATGGAAAAAACGTCATAACTCCCACAGTTTTGAAGATAGATGGCTTGTTCCTTCTGGACATATTTAGTTATTAGGATAACTTATCGATCCGCCAAAGGAATGAAGAAGATCGGATGAACGGTTTTCGAGTTATGATCAAAAGACAAATTTTCTTGGTACAGAGTATGTTATAGTCGGGTTTGACCGACTTTCTTTCTTGTTAAATATTGCTAATTTTTATACTCTGTACCAAAGGTACATAGAGTATAATAAGTTTGTGCAAAAGTATGTAACATCCAGAAGAAAGCATCTCCGACCCCATAAAGTATATATATTCTTGATCAGCATCAACAGCCGAGTCGATATAGCCATGTCTGTCTGTCCGTCTGTCTGTCTGTCTGTCCGTATGAACGCACAGATCTCAGATATGGTAAGAGATAGAGGTTTGACATGTATGGGACATATGCTTCTTATACTTGCAGGCAGATAAAGTTTATTTTCATTTTGCGACACGCCCCCTCCCGCCCCCTCAATTTGAGAATAACGTCATATCTCCCACAGTTTTATAGATAGAAGGTTCGAACCTTCTGGACATATTTTCTAATAAAAATTTTTGTTCGATTTGCCAAAGGAATGGTAAAGATCGGATGAACGGTAGTTAAGATATGAGCAAACGAAAATTCAATATATCTGGGCTCAGCGGCAAAACTCATACATATGGATACATACATCTGTATATATGAGCAACGCCTTCACAGCAAAGTGATAGCCAACAATATTTTAGGACAAATTTTTATTTAACGATCCATATTGGACGTTGTGGGTGTGATGACCCCGGCCCGCCAAAAATTCCACCTTTTAAATGAATTAAGTCTGCAAATATATTGTCTGAGTAATTCCAACAACGAAATCCTATACAAAACCTAACAGCTATGGCTAGCTCATTAGATCCAATTGGATTCTTGCAGCTAACTGGGACGCTCTCATTTTCCCCCTTCCCTTTCCCACATACACAATATTGAGAGAGAGAAATTAGAGATGGTCGCGGGACAAATATATCGCCCGATACCCATCTGACTACTAAGGCCCGATTTCTCAAAATCCGGTTGGTCAACTTGACAGGCAGTTTAACCGAATTTGAGTGTCTCATAATGTATGTGGCGTAACCGGAGGAACAAACTTAAACGCTGCTCATCCACTGGTCAACTTTAACCGCGAGCTCAGCCCCGATGAAACTTTCTATATTTTTATCGATATACAAACAGCTGGCCGCAAACTTGCTTTGTTTATTGTAATATTTACTGGAACACAAAACGTTTATCAATAAACGAATTTTTCAACTCTACGCCATGGAAATGCGGAAAGAGGTTTGACATGTATGGGACATATGCTTCTGCAGGCAGATCAAGTTTATTTTCAATTTTGGCCACTCCCCCTCCCGCCCCCGCAATTTAGAAAAAACGTTATATCTCCCACAGTTTTGAAGATAGATGGCTTGTTCCTTCTGGACATATTTAGTTAGCAGGATAACTTATCGATCCGCCAAAGGAATGGAAAAGATCGGATGAACGGTTTTCGAGTTATGATTAAAAGACTGTTCGCTGCTACTGCAGCATCAAAATTTATGCTGAGAGTATAATTTTCTTGGTACAGAGTATGTTATAGTCGGGCTTGACCGACTTTCTTTTTTGTTAGAGATGATCTTATCCAGAATGTGTTATTTTTATGTAAAAGCATATGCTAAAATAAGTTAAAAATAGGTAAAAACAGTCCGAATTATGTCAATTTATGCCTTTCTCAAAGTACCATTTTACATTCCGAGCTTATGTTGAAAACGCGTTGAAAACACTCGAAAGTACTACTGTTCATTGCATAATTATGGTAAATCCTTCATTTCGTACAATACTTCCGCTTGCGTACGGAACTTCCCGATTCGCATCGTTATGTTCTGACCGCATAAGGAAGAACTGATTTTGAAAATGGGTTCTGGTACGCTCTAAAAAGTTTTCTTTAAGAACGCGCAACGAAAAATAAGTTCAGTAACGAAATCGAATTAAAATAAATAAGAAAGTTGGTCATGCCCGACTATAAGGTAACCTGTACCTCCCAAAGATGTAAGTGCTGCCCATCTGTACGAAAATTGTGGACTTCAGTCTGTTTGCATTAAACTTGTGTTTCCGATTTACTGATTTGTCAACAACAGAAAATTGTTTTGAAACATTCAGTATGCATCGGTCTGTTTTCTTTACTTTCGGTCACCCATGTTATTTTATCGCGGTTTAGTAAAATAACAATCATAGCTATGCAGGTAATTAAAAAACAGGTATTTAACTTTAAAGTTACCATTTAGAACCCTCAGCTAAGAATAGCCTCTTGGCCGCTTCCTCCAAAGAAGTGAACCGTGGGGTAAGCAGAATTTTTAATCTTATAGTGGCAATTGCTGGGCAGCTGCGAATTAGATGTTCTAGAGTTTCTGCGACTCCAGGTTCCATACATTTCCTGCAGGTGTCCTCTGTTGTTATGCCTAGCTTTATCGCATGAGCGGCTGATAGGCAGTGTCCCGTTAGTATTCCTATGAGCAGCCAGCAGTCTCTTCTCTGGAGCCGTAGCAGATAGTGCGTAAGTTTTTTGTCTCTTGTCTTGCACATAATTTTAGAGATTCTGCATCCGCTGGTGTTTTCCCACCTTACCTCCGCTTCTTTCTCTGCTATCTCCTCCATCTTGCTGTTAAGCGTCTGTATGGAGATAGGTATGTTTAGTGTTTCTTCTTGGCCGAGTACGACTCCGGCTTTTGCAAGACTGTCTGCCATCTCGTTCCCGTCGATGCCCCGGTGGCTGGGAATCCAGTAGATTTGCATCTTTCTGGATCGATGCCCCGGTGGCTGGGAATCCAGTAGATTTGCATCTTTCTGGAGGTGCTGAGGGAATCTAGTGCTTCCCTACTCGCCAGGCCCTTTCTGGAGTTGATGGAGTGTCCTTGCATTGCCTTGATTGCCGCTTGGCTGTCCACGTAGATATTTATTTGGTTGTATGGTGCGTCAATTTCCGCCAACTCCGCTGCTTTCCTTATTGCGAAGACTTCCGCGTGGAATATGGAGCAGTGCTTTGGCAGTTTGTATGAGAGCTTTATTTCTGGCTCTGCACAGTATACGGCGGCTCCGACTTTTAGGTCTGTAAAGAAGTGCGATGCTTCTAGGGCCAGTCCTGTACGCCAGTCTTCTGGTCCCAATAGTGCTGATGTGCATATTGAGTTGATTTTTAGGATGATGTAGTCCGTGCTACTATTGATCTCTCTACCAACTATGCTGTGTCCATAGCTTTGTAGCGCCATAGTGCCTGCCGCACATAGACGTTGAGCGTTTTTTTGTGCCAGTAGGCGTGCTTGGATGTCCAGAGGGTTGACACCAAAGATGTGTTCTAATGCTTTGGTTGGAGTGGACCTCAGCGCCCCCGGAATACAGACCAGTGCTTGTCGCTGGGTCTTCACCATCAGCTTTAGGTATGTGGTTTCTCTCCATGGCTTGTCACCATACTGAAATGAAGAGCCAATGCATCAGACTTGGTGATAGGCCCCAAGTGCTACTCAGCATCTTCTGGGATGCATATAGAGCGTTGGCCGCCTTCTTCACTCTTCCTTCCACATTTCGCTTCCATGACAGTTTACTATCGATTACTACTCCAAGGTATTTAACGTTATTCTTTGGCTTTGGCGGTTATCTTAGGTGCTTTCCTGCGGAATTTCGTTAGCAGTTCGTTAACCACAAGGTTCCATAGAAGGGGTAACAGTACTCCGCCTTGAGGCGAGCCGCCGTGTGCCTAATTCGCAGTAGCAGCGTTCCTTTGAGCTGTTGAGCGTTGTTTAGAATCTAAACATGAGTCCACGATCCCACGACTCACATCTAGCGATAGAGATCATATGCTTAACCCATAAACATGTTGCGTAGTAATAACATAAATATGAATAGCCACATTGACAAGGGTCAGGATGTATCTGACCCCACGCGTAGGGATCCTTGAGATGCACAGGCGATGTACCCCTCCCACTAGACCGACACATATGTGTGCATATGGTAATTACCAACGCACAAGCACATCAACATACACATGCCTCGTCTTACAAACGAAGCAATAGATAAGTTAGATTTAAGGGATGATTTTAATAGAATAAAAGAAGGATCGCTCGCAAGAGCGACTCAGTATGTACAAATATTACATTACAAGCGTGCTCAATTAAAGTGTATAATTCTATACAAGCGTATAATTTTATGGTACAGAGTATGCTATAGTTGGTCTTTAAATGGTTCGGCAAACACTGTAAAATGGTTTGAAGTACGATTCTTCACTTCAATTTTCGCCATCTCTATGTTCGCCGATTTCTCAGACTGCTGCACGCCCAGTACAGGTTCAATACTTGAAATTATGTTACACTTCGCCTTAACTTAAAAGACAAGTATTTTACTCCAAAATAGGTCGAAATAGGTCGGAATATTTTCAAATATGTGTTTGGGTCGAAGATTTGCTAATATGTCAAGAATGCAAAATGAATGAGGATTCAAAATAATCTACTTTTTATGAAACAAATTTGAGCCAATCAGATATTTTGTATGACCACCCATTAAAAACATGTTTTTACCTACAATCCAAAGCAGCACTTTTTCAATTAAAGATTAAGCTAAAAGATATTAATGCGAATGAGAAAATCCTTATAAAAAACGACTCCATGAAAATCGGGAATGACTGGTTCTATTTTAACATTAATAAGGAGCTGATGTGGAACAAGGAGAAAGGATTACCCATTCTAAAAGCAAAGTTTCCCTGTTTGAACCAAGAATTTACAAACTATGAGTCACATCTAGCGTCGAGACCTTCAAAAACTTGTAAAATCCGTCAGCAATTAAATTAATAGTTTTAAGATTTTATCCTACAATATCTCTGGACCCCGCAGTAAACAATACACAGAAAATTCTTTGATTTCATAAACTCGTTTGATATTGTCTTACTTTTTGAAACCTTTGTTGATCAAAACTTTTCCAAATACGAAAGCTACTTTTACTACTACAGTATTTTCCACATTATACCAGTCTATCTTAATTGCAACAATTGGAATATAGACTTCGATGAACTATTTGACCTCTGCATGGAAATCGGGGATGAAAACATCTTAGTAACGGGAGACTTCAACGCGCGAATTGGGACTCTTCAAGGATTCACGGAAGGTGTTAATACGGCTACGGGTTATGCTTTTACACCGCGAATGTTAAAAGACAATGTCGTAAATAATAGGGACATTAAGATGATTGAAATGTGTGAGACACTGGACCTTCTAACTCTGAATGGAAAAGGGCTATGCTGAAGGACACCTCACTTTTCTCAGACATCAGTCAAGTTCAGTAATCGACTATTGCATATTGCGTGGCAAATGGCATGAATTTGTTACCGACGTCACAGTAAAAGGCGAAATATTTTCTGACCATATGCCGGTAGAAATATGTATCGAATCGAGAAGTGAGCCGTACATTAGCGGAAATGAAAATCACCTTTTACCTAAGCTCAAATGGCACGAAAGATGCGCAGGTTCTTACGCCTCCAAACTAGACAGCTTACTTTCATCACTGGATCAAGCAGAACCTGACATTGACCTGATAACACAAAGCATTTCAAAGCTGCAGGATGCATGCAAGGGCCACCCTCAACATCGTTTTCACAGTCCTGGTTTGATGCGGACTGCAAGGCGGCCCGCGAACTTATGTTTGATCTACTTCAGCTTGCTAGGATGGAAAACACACCTGACACTAGGACCAACTATCAGGAAGCAAACAGCGCTTTCAAGAACCTTTGCAAAATTAAGCTGCTGCAATACTATCAGCACTTGGAATTTGATATTGCCATGGTCAACAGGAGCAAAGAGTTTTGGGCACTAGCAAGAAAGCTAAACGGGAGCTCATCGAAAAATTGTGCTTACTGCAATTGCCAAATCTTACCTCACCACAAAACGGATGCTGTATATCTGTTTCATAGACTTCAAGGCAGCCTTTGATACCATTAACCGCAGAAGTTTACTACTAAAGCTAAGCCTCTTAGGAATATCGACACGCTTCATTAATATGATTTCAAGCCTCTACGAAGAACACATTTTTGCTGTTTGGGATGGACGACAGCTTTCATATCAGTTTCCAAATAACACTGGAGTAAAACAAGGATGCCTCCTTTGCCCACTTCTGTTTTCCCTTTATGTCGACGATGTTACAACCTACCTTCCTGGAGGCGTTTACATTAATGGTACCTCCATCAAAGCATTAATGTACGCAGATGATATGGCGCTACTAGCAGAGTCCCCCGAGACGATTCAAACCATGATAAATAAGCTCTCTGAATATTGCAAGCTATGGGGTCTACAGATTTACGTGGATAAGACGAAAGTTTAGATTGTGAAAGATGGAAGAGGGCGTAGTGCAAGGTCCGACAGATGGATTTTAAATGGCGTTGAGCTAGAAACCATAAAAAGCTTTAAGTATCTTGGCGTGACCATCACCGAAAACTTAAGCTTTAAACCTCACCTACAAGAAAAACTGCAAGACTTTAAGAAAGCAATAAACAGCACTTGGAAAAACTTTTTCGGAAAACGACTCATTTTGCCGAACACTAAATTTAAAATGTTTGAAGCACCTGTCAGATCAATAATGTGTTTATTATTCATCAAGTGCATATTCAAACTACCCCGCACTACTCCAAACTATGTACTCGACTTAGAAACCGGCCTGCCTTCCTCATTCGTGTACTGTCTGCAAAGCCACTTCACATATGTACACAGAAAAAAAAAGATCCAAAAAAGTATCCATTTGAGAGGGATATGTCTTAAATATCCTTTTAATCATCCAACGGAGCTGAAAAATCATCCCAAGGATCATCATTTTTCCATACAGGCCATACTGAAGCTCTGTTAACAGTGAATGCAGTCTCTGTAATTTGCTGAAGACGTCATGAATCTACTTGGGGTGTGCCCAATTTTATCAGAAATAAGAAGCGCCCATCTGGGAAACCGATTCCTATTGGAATCAGACGTCATCAGTTGGTTAAGCGGCCAGGACTGGATGAGACTATCCTCTTTTCTATAACAAGCGCTAAAATATAGATACTCTATTATAAAGGAATTTTTGTAATTATTTTGTAAACTAAAATTTTATATAAATTGTTTTGTCAATGCTTAAACCGAATACCATGTTTCTTGCTGTATTAAATTATTGTTTTATTTTATTGTAAGTAATGTTAAAAACCCCTTTTTGTAATGGATGACGGTTAAAAACCAAGCCTCAGTTTATATTAATAAGCACTACTACTACCTACAATCCGATGTCCAATGATTACTAATTATAATGTGATTCTCAGAAAGAAGCCTTCAATCCACCAACAGAAAAAATATATCCTTTAAAATATATATAAGGGTGTATTCTTCCTCTTCTGACTCTAGTCACCTCACTCCATTTCCTGTCTAATAGTTAGAAAATATTTGTTGTTTTCTAAAAATATAGAAAAAAGTTTAAGAAAGTCTGAGTCTTATTATAAGAAATAATTTGTATGAAATATGTGGTGAATCGCCTTTAACCCATTTTTAAGGCGAATTTTTGGGCGATTTTGGATGGATTTTTTTTTGAGTGTGGGACATGTCTGTGTTAAATTCATAGTTAAAACTCAGATGAAGGATGCCATGAATTCAAAAATGGACCTTCCATTTCAGGGCTGATTTAGGTCTGAGCCGAACTGCAGGGTTATGCCAAAGGCGGGGGGTCACACCTATGGCTAGGATGATGATGAAGCTGCGTCTTGGGGGAATGCAGTTAAAGATTATAAAACTTTTGTTCCCATTTACACAGTACAGCAGTACCTCTCGAAATCTACACGGAGAGTCTTCGCAGCCGCCAGTTTTGGCCAACAGTTTAGCTATTTAGATTTTTTGTACAGAATTAATGGTGGTTACCCTCGTTCAACTAATTGACTACACAAGTAAACTTAACAGTCCTTCTTGGCGACACTAAGACGGGTTTTACACTGTGAAGTTTGTATCATGAAGCTTTTTAAAAAGCTCATGCTTGTGGGAAAGAGGTGTAGAGGGGCAAGAGGGAAAGAGGTGTAGTAGTGCCGCTTTCCCCTCTACACCTCTTTCCTACAAACAAAAGCTTTTTCAAGAACTTCGTGAAGTTTTGCTTCACCGCACTGTGGGCCAGAAATGTCATATTTTGGCCAAAACTCTGTAATTTCTACACCAGACTAGCTTGGAAAATGAAATTTTTACAAAATGTTCTAAGTAGATTTAGCTTAACGTACATAATTTTTAAAAAAATTTATAAGATATTTATAGTTCAATTTAAAGTTGGAAAATTTTTCAACATTTTAGTTATTTAATTAAAAAAAATGTATGTAATTAGATATAAGCCAAATTTCGCAGAGTGGTATATATAAGTATACATTGTTTAAAAAAAAAACAAGAAAGAAAGTCGGTCAAGCCCGACTATAACATACTCTGTACCAAGAAAATTTGTCTTTTGATCATAACTCGAAAACCGTTCATCCGATCTTCTTCATTCCTTTGGCGGATCGATAAGTTATCCTAATAACTAAATATAACAAGCCATCTATCTTCAAAACTGTGGGAGATATGACGTTTTTTCTAAATTGCGGGGGCGGGAGGGGGCGTGGCCAAAATTGAAAATAAACTTGATCTGCCTGCAGACATAAGAAGCATACATGTCAAACCTCTATCTCTTACCATCTCTGAGATCTGTGCGTTCATACGGACAGACAGACAGACGGACAGACGGACGGACGGACGGACGGACGGACGGACAGACGGACATGGCTATATCGACTCGGCTGTTGATGCTGATCAAGAATATATATACTTTATGGGGTCGAAGATGCTTCCTTCTGCCTGTTACATACTTTTGCACAAACTTATAATACTCTGTGTACCTACGGTACAGAGTATAAAAATGTCAAAATCTGATGTCGCTTATGAGTTATCAACCCAAATTGGTACAGACTTTGACTGCCCACAAAGTAAAGAATTTTCAATGGAAGACTACAACTTCAAGGAGTTAGGGATTTTGGCTGTCTCTGAACCAAGGCTGCAAACCTTAAAAATTATCCATGAGGTTCGGTCCGGGGGCTCGAACACATTGTAAAATCCAAGGTTCGGTTCGCGGACCGTTTCTTGGAACCCCTGAACCTTGGTTCGCTTGCACATAAAAGAATAGTTTGACATTTGATTTATTAATACGTTGAAAATGAAACATATATACCTTCTATCCATAGACAGAGAAACAAATCCGTTCTTAATGTACCAAAATCATGACATTTTGGTCATGATAGTCAGCTAAGCTCGCTTTTTCGAAATTCATGAACATTTGTTCACGATATGCCATGAACATTTTGTTCTACGTCATGATCGATTTGGGCTTGTTTTCAAGAACATTTTTGATTTCGCATCATGAACCGTTCGGGCTTGTTTAAAATAAACAAGTAAGGGCGCTGCAGTCGAGTTTCCCGACCACAAAATACCCTGTTCATTTATTTTCATTTATTTGTTTTTGAATTTTTGAAGATGTCATCCTAAATGTAGGCAATACTTTTCTAGTCCTCAAATTCCACCCCGTCCCCCTTTTATACCCAAAAAACCTAGACCTCCTCTATAAATCCAAGACCTAAAAAGCCGTCAGATCCACAATTTTCAAGTTAGAGCCTCGTGGTTTAGTGTACATCAAGCTAGGCTCAATATCTATCTATTCTGAAAAGTACAATCAGATCGGACCAAAAAGTTATAAGCGAAACAGTTGAGCTGATAACAGCAGCCACCCAGTTGTTGATCAGGACTAGAAAAGTATTGCCTACATTTAGGATGACATCTTCAAAAATTCAAAAACAAATAAATGAAAATAAATGAACAGGGTATTTTATGGTCGGGAAACTCGACTGCAGCGCCCTTACTTGTTTTTTTCTTGAGTTGGCAGGACTGTTGATGACATCTGTGCCAAATTTTATGTGAATGTCATTATCAGAAATATATTTACGCTTGTGTTTGCCAAACGACCAAGAGTGCATTTTTCGATTTTTACAATGTCTGAGCAGAGAAGTGCCATCAAATTTTGTTTGCGGAATGAAATTTCGGCTGTGGAAACGTTGAGGATGTTGCGGAAGGCCTTTGGTGATTCTACCATGTCACAAAAAAATGTTTATAAGTGGTACAAAGACTTCAAAGAGGGTCGAGAACGTGTGGATGACTTTGAGCGCTCCGGACGACCATCGACGTCAACAGATGACCAACACGTCAATGAAGTGGAGGAATTAGTGCGCAAAAATCATCGGTTGACTGTTAGAGACCTTACTGATATGATCGGAATATCAGAAGGATCTGTGAAAACCATTTTGAAAGACCATTTGGGCCTACGAAAAGTCAAATCTCGTTTGGTACCGAAAGTTCTCTCGTTCTTCGTGACCATTTCGCCAAAAATTCGACGCATATCGTTCCGCAACCACCGTATTCGCCTGATTTGGCTCCGTGTGACTTCTGGCTATTCCCAAAACTCAAGAGACCACTTCGGGGAACGCGTTTCGAGTCGATTGAGGAGATAAAAGCAAAATCGAAGAAAGCGCTGATGGCTATACCGAAAAGGGATTATTTGGCATGTTTCGAGGATTGGAAAAAACGTTGGCATAAGTGTATTTTATCGGGAGGGGATTACTTTGAAGGGGATGAAATTGATTTAGAAGAATAAATAAAGATTTTTTATTTTTACAAACAAATTCACCTTACTCACCACAGTAGTATATATATTAAACAGTTTGCCTTTATATATGAAGTCTCACAGTTAAGAGTGTTAAAATCTTCTGTTCAAACTAGTTATCATACTATATCTTGGCACTTTTCATTAAAAATCCTCCACTTAGTTAAAAATGCAATCGTTTACACCAAAATTTCCAGAGATTTTCAATATTTCCCCGGATGTAACGTTGACGTTGAAAAATGACCTAAATTAGTGAACCGAACTTCATTTTTTCGAAAAAGTGGTCCGGTTCGGGTTTGGGTTCGAGGAGTAAAATATGTAAGGCTCTTGGTTCATGTTCCGGTTCGCGAACCGCAAAAAAACCGAACCGAACCGGTTCTCAGGGGTTCGGTTTAATATTTATTTTGTTTGATGCTTCCCAGTGCTACAAGGAGTTCCTTAAATTAATGCACTAGCCACAACGGTAATTTCATTAAAGATAATTTTACAGAAAATTTCTTTTTTTAATAGAATAATAAAATTAAAATGAAGACTTACAATTACTCTACATTAAACAACCGGTTTGCAGCCTTGCTCTGAAAGACGGTAACCAGGACTCTCAAAAACCGAAAATTGTGATTTACAAGTCGCTTATCATCCCAATCCTGCAATACGGCGCAGAAGCATGGACATTAACAGCAGCGGATGCGTCGGCAATGCCGTGTTTGACAGAAAAGATCTTCGGAGGATTTATGACCTCTAAAAGTAGGAGACGAAATTCGCATCCGAAACAATCGTGAGCTGTACGAGCTCTATGGGAACACTGATCTTGTCTAGCGCATAAAGCATCAGCGGCTGCGTTGGATAGGACAAATTACTCGTATGGATGACCAAGTTCCAGCGAAACAGGTGTACAAACGGAGTGCGAACGATTTATGGAATCGTTCCCCAGGGTGGAACGAGCGAAGCTGAGATTTATTGACCAAGTTCAACTGGTGGCAGCTCGCTCACGGCAGAGGAGAGTGGCGAAAGCGCATCGGGAAGGCCTTGACCGTATATCGGTTGTGATGACTACTTCAGGCCAGAGGCGAAGAACAAGACTATACACTTTGCAACTGTATAGACAGCTTACTTCTATCACCTGACACTTCCTTTTAATTGTCCACTTACCAAATTCATTTGGTCCTCTAATGGCTCATATTGGATGAAATCGGCAACAAACTTGGAAATTTCTTCTATGCTTGATATAAGCTCTGGATACACAAATGCAGTCGGCCTTATTGTGGTACACACAAACTTCTGAAAATAAGGTTCGAAATATCATTTAATTTTACATGAGAGAATATACTTGCCTGGACCCTACATTCGTTTGGTGGTGCTAGCACCATCGGCCGTCGCCTTGGATGGCTCAGTACAAACTGCTTTCGGAAATTCTCAGCATACAATAGCAACAGGCGTTCCTTTGGCGATAGTGTAAAATATGAGGGAGGATAACATTGCGGACTATCTTGGAACTCCAACGTTGTTTCCGGAAACGATAAATCGATCTTTCCGATGTTAAACGCTGGTTCACCTTCAGATAAACTGAATTCACTGTCTTCGTACTCGCACATTTCTTCTTCATCAATGTCTTCTAACTCCAGCTCTTCGGTCTCTTCAAATTCAGTGCTTCTGCGTTCCTCGATTTCCTTTAATTTGGCAGCATGACGCAGCGGGTCGATGGTGCTGGTAGCCTTTTTATACTTTTGGAATAAAACTTTCGGCATATTTGTTTCGACCCTTCTTTACGCTTGTTGTTCTTAATAATAAACACAATGTTGAGTTACTATAACAACGTTATTTGGAAAATATATGTATTTATAAATTCAATTAGAATAAATGACAGTGGGTCACATAATAGTTTACTTTGGTAAAATAAATATTTAGAGAGCTGAGCATTATCGAGATTTTTGGTCATAAGTTATGAATCATAACAGTGTGGTTTAAGAGTATTTGAACTATACACAATTTGACCGTCATACAGTAGGACCATTACAAATGAAATGAAGAGGTTGGTTAAATGATTGTACACCTGATGGCCGTGTAATGATAATCACAATCTAAATATACAAATAATCTTCAATAGTCAGTAAAATGTTGAGGTATATTTACTTAACCCTAACGTGGTATCCTTTTGATAAATATTATTGTACATTAAGCTTTAATCAGTTGTCTTATTAGTCAACACTTGCCTTTTGGTACCCTTTTAATTCAACTGTCATCGAATTTTACTTTTAGTCAATATGGACTGTCAGAATTTAGTCGGTCGGTCGGAGAAACTCGAATGGTTTCTGATGTTCTCTATTTCGCTACCTGAGAAAAGAGTATACACTGGAAAACAAATCAATCCGAAACGGGGTTGAAAACAGGGTAATCCCGGATATTCTTGAGCCGACCCCGGAAAGATTGATTTCACTCCCAAAAAACAGGATAACTTGAAGGCTGTTCCGGGATACCTCCGTTTTCAATCGCGTTTCGGATTGGTTTCAGATTATTTTTTTCTGTGTAGCTTTAAATTACTGGAAAATATCACTATTGAACTAATACTTGTAACAAATGATTTTTGCCAAAGTAACGTTTCAGTTCTGAATTTTGTAGGGCTGATTCAGACCTGGGCGGTAGGAAAAACTCAATTTCGTGCCTTTTTCATGCAATTTTTTGTTCCTTCCTCGAAACTTCAACACTGATATCATGCCCAAAATCAGCTAAGGTCATGACGAAGTCCTTCCATTTCAGGGCTGATACAGCTATGATTCAGGTCTGAGCTGAACTGAAGGGTTGTTAAACACATCTTGAACAATATGGTTTATTTCTTACATTGTCAAGTTCAAAGTCATCAGCAAATGCGATAATTTTCTCCATTGTGCTTTATAGCGTGTTTATGTAAATGTTAAACAAGTGTCGGCGATTTCACGGTGCCACGGTGAAGTCCATTAGACCTTTCAAATGATCTCGTGCTTGTTTGACTGGCGTTGTTACAATACATTTTTATACGCTTGCAGAGGGTATATTCAAATTGTCCCGATGTTTGTAACGCATAGAAGGAAGCATTTCCGACCACATAAAGTATATGCCAGCGGTGGCATAACCGATTGGGAATCCCAAAGCAGAATGCGCAAAAATATCGAGAGGCAGCGTAAAAACAGACAGTCGCCTTTGTGTGTGTGCTGTCCCCATGCCCAGTCGGTCTTTGCGTCATGTGTTGAGAAAAATCAGTACACCCGGTGGCATGATATTTCACGTAAATAGTCTCTACATGATTTTTATACTCTGTACCGAAGGTACATAGAGTATTATAAGTTTGTGCAAAAGTATGTAACATCCAGAAGGAAGCATCTCCGACCCCATAAAGTATATATATTCTTGATCAGCATCAACAGCCGAGTCGATATAGCCATGTCCGTCTGTCCGTCTGTCCGTCCGTCCGTCTGTCTGTCTGTCTGTCCGTATGAACGCACAGATCTCAGAGATGGTAAGAGATAGAGATTTGACATGTATGGGACATATGCTTCTTATCTCTGCAGGCAGATCAAGTTTATTTTCAATTTTGGCCACGCCCCCTCCCGCCCCCGCAATTTAGAAAAAACGTCATATCTCCCACAGTTTTGAAGATAGATGGCTTGTTCCTTCTGGACATATTTAATTATTAAGATAACTTATCGATCCGCCAAAGAAATGAAGAAGATCGGATGAACGGTTTTCGAGTTATGATCAAAAGACGAATTTTCTTGGTACAGAGTATGTTATAGTCGGGCTTGACCGACTTTCTTTCTTGTTTTGCATGAAATTAGCCCTTAATATATCATGAAAAACTCACACGCTATTTTCTCAGGTATTTGTAAGGCTAAAAGTCTGAAATTTCATTCGAAAACATGAATAACTCAGGGGTTTGTCAGCGAACGTCTCATGTCTTCCCACCTACGATATACAAAGTAAGTACATCTGGAGTACTAAGAAAGTAAGGAACCCGAAGGCTGATGACGTCACCTAAACGGAAACGGTTAAGACCCCTGAGATTTTCGGCGTTTCCATTGCAAAACGAAGCCGAAGGCTCAGGATTTGTCATGCCTTATTACGTGAAAAGTAAGCATGAGAAAGTACCTTTTTCATGATTAAAAGTCCGACTTGGTGGCCTTGCCGTTATTAGAGTGAGAGATACTCTCCCCGCTGCTAATAACGGTGACCAAAAAGTTTTTTTTGCATAAATGCATTTAAAGGTGGAGAGACTTCTAAGAAACGTTCAGTTGGTAGGCATTGATCTCTGATGATAGAGGGTGGTTTCTCTTGAAACAGCTGTACGATCTACCAGCCTCCTGTGTGGTGTTGTGTCTCTGCTTAAAGTTGTGCGAAAGCATTACATGACCTCGAGCCGGCTAAAAACTGCAGGTTAACTCAGTATAAAGGTCACAGAAACTCCAGTCACTTGTATATTATTATATGTATTCACAACAGTCATTATGGGGAATTTATTTTGATTGAAGGGGCATATTGGGGACATTTTGGCATTTTGGGGACTGTCCCGGCAAAATTCAGTGACTGAACAGGTATTTTGGGGACACTTTCCAAATTTATTGCTTTAGAAGGATTTTTCTTTATTTCCAAGTTTTCCGTTAAAATCTAGAGCAACAATTAAGTCAATTTAACTAAGGATGTACCTATATACTATTCAGTGCATTGAAATAATAAAGACTTAAGAATTTTTTCATTATACAGAACAAGTATTTCGGGGACGCACTTTTAATTAAATTTCCTTAATTATTGGAAGTATACATAGCATATACGATTGTTAATTTTGATTTAATATGTTCTTAACTTGTAAAAAAAAAAACCGTCAACCTGGAATTTTATTTATTTATTTATTTTATATGACTAGCTTAAAGTTATAAACTTAGGAGCTAGTAGGGGTAGCATGGCTGCTGCGGGCTTCAGCTAACTGTTTAGTAATATTTACATTTTTTATATAGGTATGTAAGTTATAATTATGTACAAAGTGTGAGTGAGATTGAGTTTGAAGTTTGTTATGGAATATACGTGATTTTGGATTTTATTTAAAACCTTTTTTATAATTTTTTTTTTTATATTTTGTGGTACAGGTTCGAGTTTTTGAGGAATTTTAGTATGTGCTTAAGGTTATCAATTGATGGGTTCATTAGGAGGTCTATTGGGTTTTTGTTTTGGAGGTTTAGTATTCGGGCAGGCGATGGACATTCTGTTAAGATGTGTTTGATGTCTATATTGGTATTGTTTTGGCAAAGTGGGCAATATTTGGAAAGGTTTTTATACTCTGTACCGAAGGTACATAGAGTATTATAAGTTTGTGCAAAAGTATGTAACAGGCAGAAGCAAGCATCTTCGACCCCATAAAGTATATATATTCTTGATCAGCATCAACAACCGAGTCGATATAGCCATGTTCGTCTGTCCGTCCGTCCGTCTGTCCGTCTGTCCGTCTGTCCGTCTGTCCGTCTGTCTGTCTGTCTGTCCGTATGAACGCACAGATCTCAGAGATGGTAAGAGATAGAGGTTTGACATGTATGCTTCTTATGTCTGCAGGCAGATCAAGTTTATTTTCAATTTTGGCCACGCCCCCTCCCGCCCCCGCAATTTAGAAAAAACGTCATATCTCCCACAGTTTTGAAGATAGATGGCTTGTTTTTTCTGGACATATTTAGTTAGCAGGATAACTTATCGATCCGCCAAAGGAATGGAGAAGATCGGATGATCGGTTTTCGAGTTATGATCAAAAGACTGTTCGTTGCTACTGCATCAATACTGCGCGTATAATTTTCTTGGTACACAGTATGTTATAGTCAGGCTTGACCGACTTTCTTTCTTGTTTTTATCACGTCTTGACGCACTTTTACCCAAGTTTTTCGGGAAAGCTAACAACCAAATGTACTAAGTCCAAGTTTTATATTTATAAAGAAAAAAATTATTATATTGGACGCCCAGCAGATAAATCCGATTTACGATTACTGATTTATTATTGCCGATTTTACCTGCTGAATACAATGATTGCCGATTTCGATTGGTAAATATGACAATCATGTTTGCTGAGATGGAATCATACAAAATCTATGATTGGTAAGGCCGTTTATTGATTGCTCGTCCAACTGTTCACCCCAAAACTGAAAACAGACTGACAAACTGACAGCGGCAAAAGCCCTTAAAAATTGTGCATTAAATGAGTTGACTAAATGTACTAAAGCCAGAAATTAGCCTAACTTAGCAGTCAGTGACAATCAGCAGAGAATCATTAGCAATCGAAAATCGTAAGTCAGTAATCGTAAATCGGATTTATCTGCTGAAAACGCCCAATGTCCAGATGTTTGTAATGCATAGAAGGAAGCATTTCCGACCACATAAAGTATATGTATTCTTAATCAGCATGACGAGCTGAGTCGATATAGCCATGTCCGTCTGTCCGTCTGTCTGTTTCTATGCTATCTCCTCCGTCAGTTTTAAAGCTATCGAGACCAAACTTTGTCTACTGGTCCAAATACGTTGCACATTTGTCGGAACCGGCCGGATCGGATGACTATAACAAATAGCTGCAATAGGAACGAACGGTCGAAACCTAGTTCTAGTGAGAAAAACTTTTTGTTTTTAATGCAAACGTCTCCAAACTTCGCATTTACTACTTTTCAATGCTTTTCCATAATTCTGCCAAATTTGGTCGAATTCGGACATCTATATAGTATAGCTGACAGAAAAGAAGTCTTATTGGGAAAAACTTGATTGTTATCAGTGGACATGTCCTTCAAATTAGTTAAAAACGTGCTGCAAGGGTATACAAACTTCGGCCGAGCCGAAGAGAACTTTCCTCTATTATTACAATTGACGTGCCACAGCCGCCTGGCGGCAGCGCCAGCGGCAACCAAGTCTGACCAAATGAAAGTCGGGTGTGATTCCACGTGGTGCAAATTTGGGCAAATTTGGGATTTGCAATCACGTGGTTACAGAATCGAACTTGGTTAGTTTAGTATAATAAAGACTTAATAATATACACGTGTTTTCAGCGAGAGCTCCAAAATTGAAAAGAAATATGAAATAAGAATCTGCGTCGGCCATGCTGCTGCTCGCGCTTGGAAAGCTCTTTAAAACAACGGGATCCTTCCAGTCCTTTGTATGTTTAGAGTTGCCACCTCTGTTAAAGAGCGCTGTTAATGCCAGCCGCACTAGGTTTGGCGATACTTTCTAATTTTAAAGGCAGCCGTAACAACTTGCGTCAAACTAAAGTTGAATTGGCTTACTCCCACGTCGGGATCCACAAAAAGAAGTTTCTGAAAGTGTCTTACTAGACTATTTGAATCCGTCTGGATTTAGCTTCGAGATGACGCCCCGTTTAAGCTACGCACCAATGTCCAAAACGATTTGCTACCTTTTATGCCTGCTATTTATTTTTCTACACTCAAAAAATTTAATTTCTAATTTTTAGAAATTCGCCCTAAAATAATTTCCCTTTCTTGTTTTTAGACAGTTTTTTCTTAAACTTAGAAAAAACAACCCTAAAAAAGATTTTTTAGAAAATAATTTCTTAAATTTAGAAATATGATTTGATTTGTCTTAAATTTAGGGTAATTTTTCTAGATTTTTCCCTAATTAATTTCACAAATTAAGGGCGAATTCGCCCTTGAATTTAGAAAAAAATAGATTGCACTGTGTCTTAAAAAAGGGCGAATTTAGACAAGCCATTTAGAAATTCGCACTAAAATATAGAAAAAAAATCTAGAAAATCGACCTAAAAAATATGTACTTTTTAGTTTAATGTGTGAAGCTGAGAACATCGTTAATGCCCGACCTCTCACACATATTGCTCTAGACGACCCGACAGATGAACCTATATCCCCTAATCACTTTCTTATAGGTTCTGCCAATTCCAGCCAAACGCCACACCCTCAAGAAGAAATGTTCCAGCCGACTAGAAAGGACTGGCGCATTGTACAGCAGCTTGCGCATTCGTTTTGGCGTAAGTGGCTTAATGAGTATCTCCCGGACTTGTGAAGACGCACAAGGTGGTACCATCCTGTACCACCACTTGCTGAAGGAGATATCGTTCTCATCTGCGACGCTGCTGTCCACCGATCCCAGTGGAAAAAGGGAAGAATTGTTGCAGTTATGGCCGGACGAGACGGCCAGGTACGGTCTGCAACTGTGAAGACATCCGCTGGAGTATTTCGTCGCCCAGCATGTATGCTGGCAAAGCTGGATTTGAGTGTATCTAAGAAGGATTAGATTCACGGTGGCGGGGATGTTGCGGAGGATTCCGCTTGATTTTGAATTTATCGTCTAATTTGAAACTGCCGCCTAAGTTAAATAGGTAACCGCCTTATTTAAATATATTGTTTCGTTCTCAAGTTCCCATTGTAATGTTAATTCAATTAATGTTAAATACGGTCACTTTAGAAATAAGTTATGGTTTGTATCGATGAATATGAGTTAGTCTTTGAAAAGCGGCGGAGAGAAACGAAGCGTATGTATCTACTTATTATTTTGTTGCATTTTGTAATTGAAATTATTTCATAGGAAATAAAACCTCTTGAAAACTCTGTTCAAATCACACACATCAAGAAAACTGAAGTCGTTTTATCCGCATATCTCCCCCGTTCGGAAACAACAGGTGGCTTGTGGGAAACTGGTGTGAAAAGCTTCAAGGCGCTTTTTTACAAGGCCACTTCCTTCTTCAAGTACACTTTCGCAGAACTATCGACCTTGTTATCAAAAATCGAAGCTTGTCTGAACTCAAGACCAATTTCGCCTATATCTGAGGATACGACTGATCTATTGGCCATAAGTCCAGGCCATTTCCTAATTGGTGGTCCTCTTCTAAGCATAGCAGAGCCGGAAATTAAGGAGACTGCTATTTTCATCATTAATCGATGGCAACGCCTCAAGGCTCTGAACCAACAATTCTGTTTCCGTTGGAAGGAAGAGTATCTGAAGGAGTTGCACAAATGGAATAAGAGGCAACTACCAAGGAGAAACCTCCAAGCGGGCGATATGGTTGGCAGTTCCAGCAAACCTATCCTGGTGCTGATGATAGAGTCCGTGTGGTAGATGTCCTGACCACTCGCGGTACCATAACGAGGCCAGTGGCCAAGCTTATCCTACTCTCCATAGAGCCCAGTGTCCACGTCCTGGAGTCCCACTAACATACGTGTTTTATGGTCTATGTATCTTTATCCACCATGATAATACTCCATTTAACATTTCATCACAGATTTTTATCATGACACATCGCCCCAGGTGCAGCTCAGACTCAAACCAATCGCCACAAGGGAGTGAACTCGTTCCGTTTTCGGGTCTGTTGTGGAGTCCATGCCCTAAGGAAATGCCAGCGATTGCGGAAACTTAACGTTGAAAAGCGCCGCAGGGCAGTACTTATTAATAAGGCCAAGGACACGCTCACTCGAACCCAGGAATCGTTCTCCAGGACCCAGGGAATGCTTGCCACCAGCGACATCGCGCTCTTGATCCGCTGCCCCCACAACGTCACTCGCTTCGCTTCTTCAGCTGAAGAGCACCAGTATCCTTCCAACGGCACTGGTGTTGATTGACTCAGGCGACAAGACCTTCGAGATTTGCGCACTTATTGATCCGTGCAGTCCCTTAAGTCGCATCTATGCATCTTTGGCAACGGCCCTTGGGTTTTCCGTCATTCGCATTGGTGCCGAAGGTGCTTGTACAGCCTTTATCCGTTCCAAGATAGATTAGGGCGTAAATCTTGGAAGTCGTTTTAAAGGCTGAGCCTCAGCTTCAAACAAGGACGCCTTCCAAACCGGTGGGCGAGCACATCAAAGAGGAGTTTTCCAACATCAAGCTGGCCAATGCGTTCTTCAATCAGCAAAGAACGGTTTCTCTTGTGCTGGGTGCAGATGTCTACCAAGACACTAAACGGTCGGGAGTAATCGCAGGCCACGATGGCTTGCCTGTGGCGCAGAACAATGTGTTCGGGTGGGTCCTTTCCGGTACCTGCACCCGATGAATCTCCGTTCATCTGATTTTTTCCTCAGCGCGGACTCATCCACTCCTTGTAATCCTCTTCCTTTCACCATTATATTGCAAGAGGGGAGGATGTTTATGCCGCAAAGTATACTGCACAACAGACTGGCTCATATCCACCACCCGAGCTTTGACACTTTAGCATAAGCTTAGCATAGGCTAGAATTAAGTTCTCTTGTGTAGTTTTAGTTAAAAATATAAAGTGAAAAGACACACACGTACATGAAACCGCCCCACATAAAATAAACATATACGAAAATCCACAGTTTCAAGACATTGTTAAAACTATCAAAAACGGAGAAACACTGAGCAAACAAAACATTATATGCCCGCTACAAACACACATTGTTTCACATGCTTTCACATAATTTTACAAATTTTTGGCCAAATGCGATGACTATATCATATAGCTCCCATACGAAAGATCAGTCGGAAATTGGAAAGAAAAGTATTTTTGGAAAATATTTAGGCGAGCACTTGCAAGGGTATAAAAACTTCGGCACAGGCGAAGTTAGCTTAGCTCTTTCGTTTTGTTTTCAGTTTTGATTGCCCTGATATGGCACATTTCATATCAACTCAGTCATTCAGTTTTTATACTCTGTACCGTAGGTACATAGAGTATATTAAGTTTGTGCAAATGTATGTAACAGCCAGAAGGAAGCGTCTACGACCCCATAAAGTATATATATTCTTGATCAGCATCAACAGCCAAGTCGATGAAGCCATGTCCGTCTGTCCGTCTGTCAGTCTGTCCGTCTGTCTGTCCGTATGAACGCACTGATCTCAGAGATGGTAAGAGATAGAGGTTTAACATGTATGGGACATATGCTTCTTATGTCTGCAGGCAGATCAAGTGTATTTTCAATTTTAGCCACGCCCCCGCAATAAGGAAAAAACGTCAAATCTCAGACACTTTTAAAGATAGATCGTTCGTTATTTCTGGACATAATCAGTAATCGGGATAACTTATCGATCCGCCAAGAAATAGTAAAGATCGGATGAACGGTTGTCGAGTTATGATCAAAAGACTGTTCGCTGCTGCAGCGCAATAGCAGCGCTGCTTACAGCTGTTACTGCAGCATCAATTTATGCTGAGTGTGAGTTTCTTTCTTGTTTTTATACCCGTTACTCGTAGAGTAAAAAGGGTATACTAAAGCCGTGCAAATGTATGTAACAAGCAGAAGTAAGCATCTCCGATATCATAAAGTATATATATTTTTCATCAGCATCAACAGCCAAATCGATAGAGCCATGTCCGTCTGTCCGTCCGTCCGTCCGTCTGTATTAACACCTAGATCTCAGAGACTAGAAGAGCTAGAGCAACCAACTCTTAGATGTAAGCCAGAATTGTCTAAGCTATCGAGCTCAGCTCATTTTGCAGTATAGTGCATGTGGCCAATATGTACAATCTCACAAATTTTCATAAAGATCGGATAATAAATGGCAGAGTTAAAAAAACGTTGCATACTTATCTGAGCCGCATGATCTTGCCTTGGTATTTCGAAGTCGGACAGGGCCGACTTTAACTTAAGCTCTAGTTTTTTTTTAGTTTTGTATGGCTATTATATTGAAGTATTATAGATAGATAAAAAACCCCAAAATTTTGTTTCCCTACCTATAGTTCTCCAGATAATCCGGAAAACACATAAAACGTTTAAAAAATTATAACTTTTGAAAGGTGTAACGGATTTGATCGAATCAAAAACCTCTTATGCTATTTTCTCGTCAACTTTTCGGAAAAAATATACAACAACTCCCAAAGTTATCAGATGTAATTTTTTTGACTTAACAAAAATTGTTTTTTTTTTATATTTTCTTCAAGAGGGCAACTCGATATTTCATTGGAATATTTTTTCTTCGACAGAGCATATTTTTATGCAGACAGCCGGAAAGCTCGGGAATCAATTTTCTTATATACCCAATTGTTGGCGATTGACTGATTTTTATCAAACCCAAACCAAAACCGAAAACCACAAATAAAATCGGTTCGGTTCGGTTCAGTTCTCTAACGAGTTTAAAGACGGGACTCGCTTTCCTCTAGCCAATGATACTTATTAATTTGGGAATTTGAATCGTTTCCCTAAGATAATTTTTCTACATTTCGTTTGACTCTCTAAATTCTTACCGATGCCGGAACTTTTAAGGATGACTTGACGAAAATTTAAGAACAAGTAATCTTGCAAGTCTTCTGTAATTGCCCTCCGATCTCTTAATATTCATACCATCAATCTACATTCTTTCATCTAGTGGACAATATTTGGAATTTTCTTTAATATTTCTTCACCTTAATTCAATCCTAACCAGGGGAGTTTTTACATTTTTCTATTCTAATCTTTTCTAGCCGACATTCTCTGTTTTCGAAGATCGTTCCTCAAGGAAAATATAGACGAATCCTTTGAATCCGGACATAAGATGTTTGGGACAATCTTCTAAGAATTTTAAAGATATTTAAATTGGAATTCAATTTGAAAGTGTGCAAAAGTCACATGACAATAGAAATCATAATGTACCTTTGTGAACCACTGAACCGAACCGGAACCGCGGTTCCGTCAGTTTAAAAAACCATGTAATGAACCGAACCGTCGGTTCAGAAACTGTCTGAACCACTGAACCGAACCAGTCCTTATATTCGAGTGGATTGCATCCCTGATTTTTATACTCTGGGTACATAGAGTATATTAAGTTTCTGCAAAAGCATGTAACAGCCGGAAGGAAGCATCTCCGACCCTATAAAGTATATATATTCTTGATCAGCATCAACAGCCGAGTCGATATAGCCATGTCCGTCTGTCCGTCTGTTTGTCTGTATGAACGCACAGATCTCAGAGATGGTAAGGGATAGAAGTTTGACATGAATGGGACATATGCTTCTGCAGGCAGATCAAGTATATTTTCAATTTTGGCCACACCCCCTCCCACCCCGCAATTTGGAAAAAAACGTCATATCTCCCACAGTCTTAAAGAAAGATGGTTCGTACTTTCAAGACATATTTAGTAATTAGGATTACTTATCGAACTGCCAATGGTTCGTGGTGATGAAGATCGGATGAACGGTTGTCGAGTTATGATCAAAAGACTGTTCACTGCTGCAGAGCAGTAGCAGCGCTGCTTTCAGCTGCCACTGCAGCATCAAAATTTATGCTTAGAGTATAATTTCGTTGGTACAGAGTATGTTATAGTCGGGCTTGACCGACTTTCTTTCTTGTTCAAATATTATGAACCAAATGTCCCAAAAAATTAACAATTTATCAATTTGGTGCTTAGCCCTGTTCATCGCGATACAATACTATAATTACCCTTGAACGTTTTAATGGAGGCTGATCATTGTCGCTTTCATCACTCTTGAAATTTTCATTTATGGGAGAGCTGCAGATTTCAGATAGTTCTTGGGATTCGTTGTTAATTGAACTATTGGTATCGAGTGGGTGAAATGATCGACCTGATCGCAAAGATTGTAACATGTAACGGGTATAAATTTATACACCTGTAGGGAACTGATGGTCGATATCCAAGAACGGAGTACGCGCTGGCTTCAACGGCTGTGGCTCGTCGGCAAAAGGGGTGGGTTCTTTAAGGTTAACCGGAGGTTAAATTGTTCCGAGGTTACATTCAATTAATAGAATTGGCGTACTATTTTTATACAAGGGAACAGGAGAGGGAAGAGGGAAGGGGAAGGCTCAATATACGAAAACAAACGAAGATTAGAGAAAGTAATAGACCCTCTATTACTTATTAATTTAATCAGGACTAATTTTAGAAGTTTGCACCGATGTTGGATTGCGAACGCCCTCCATACCTAGATCCTGTGTTGTCATTTTATAGAAGATTAATTTTATGCAGGATCCCTAAACTAGTCCTTGTTTGGCTACCCTATCTCAATTTGGTTTCAAAAATAACAAAAGATTTAAGCTAGCATGACAAAAGTATTAAACAATTTATAATACGAGTTTGACATTATGGATGTTAGGCCTAATATATGAAGTGTCTACAAGTGTATATGAGTTGCTGAAAGGTAGGGTATATAATATATAAAAATAAAGCATGATAAAAAATATATTATATGGACATGCATATAGATATTTTATAAAACTAACTGAATAAATTATAATTTAAAGGCAAAAATAAATAAAGGAAAAATATACGCATTGATTAAAGGCAGTGTGAAATTTAAAACAAATATTTTGTAGGCATGAACTTATTATTTTCGGTTATTTTTGAAATATGGCTAGGAATCGTTTTAGTCTGATTTTGAGCATCTACTTCCGAGTCGCCAATGTGACTTGAACCACTGATCGGAGGGGCTTTTACTAAAACATTTAATCGGTTCTGGGATTTGGATGCGTCAGGATGGGCTTGCTTGACGAATCCCTCTTTTGGTTTTCCGAGGGATTACATTTGCTGCATTTGGGCTTGTAGGTATTTTTAGCTCCACACCCATAGCAAAATATACTCCTCTTTGCCAGGCAAACGTCAAAACGGTTACCCGTTTTGTCACAATTTCAGCATAGCAGCTTTCTACGCTGTATCTCAGAGATACTCTCATCTTCTATTTCCTCGTCTTCGCTCATTATTTTTGACACATTTGGTTTCACAAATTTTGTCCGTGGAAAGGACAAATTGGTATCTCGACAAAAGTTCTCGTGTTTCCGATTTTTTTCTCTTAACTCATTTCTGTTACAAATTTTGACTTGTAATAATTCATATCGCAGCGTACTCTTAACGTTGCGCTTTAAAATATCAACGATCTTTTGTTCACTGACATCGTGTGTAAGTCGAGATAGTAATTCTTCTACGCTTGATTGGTAATCCTCAAAGGATTCGTTGTGTCTCTGACGTCTTCTCCTTATTAATTCCCACAAATCAAAGTCGTTTTTAGCATCGTCAAATCTTTGTCTGTAGGAACTGTAGGAATTCGTCAACTTGCATGGCATCTTTCGGTCCATTGAATTTTAAACGCCAACTAACTAAAATACTAGCAGCTTTCTCCGGCGCTATTCTGTTACCAAATCCATGTGTCGTTCCTATTTCCTGGTTATCAGCGAATTGAGAACTGTTAATTCTACCTTCTTCCGCCGAATTGTGAGCGCTTGCACTACACTGATTCTGACTTCTGGAAGGACTTACGTTGCAGCCGAGGTTTAGAGCTCCTATCTGTGCTGGTAGGGACTCCTCTATAGATGCTTTAGTCAAAGATCCGATCTCAGACACCATAGGATTTTGTTGTTCTTGAATGGCTGACTGTATGTAGTTGGCAAGGCTCTCGCCTCCAACCGAATGATTTCCCAGGCTTCCTAAAGACAATCTACTTTCGGCCAGGTCAAAAACATTACGTGATTGTGATCTGGTTTGCATGGTGCGTTTTTGGTATGCACCCCGTCCTTTATGGCATCTACTCCCTCCCTGTGTCTTTTGCTTAGATAGTACTTCTGACTGTAATTCGACTGACAGGTTATTTCCCTCATAGCTTATCTGTTGAGTACTAATAGGTAAATTACAAGTAGGGCAGCAACTATTAAGTTTTACATACTCCTCTATGCATTGTTTTTGAAAGCAGTGCTGGCACGGTGTTGTAGCTATCAGCTGATCCTGTTTTAGCTCTTGCTTGCAAGCGCATTACGACTAGGGGGCTAGACCTGGAGCCGGGTTAAATGGAGGACTATGTTGAATTAGGCTCATCTTCATTTTGGTAAGCCAAGCAATTTGTTTAACTGATACTCTGAATTATATGAAGTTTGAAGAGTGAATATGACACTTTGGAAATATAAATTCTACAAAAAAAATATTCAAAAATACATTCGTCCTTTTTAAGCCAGTTAAAGTCTAAAAGTAATATGAAACACGAAGATTTCTTCTTATAGTGATAAATATAAGTAATGAGGTATTAGTGGTTCTATTGCGAGTTACTGATGAAAATTGGCCGGATAGTCGATCAATTCCAAATCTCAAATCTAGAAGATAATAATAATATTCCAATATAACTTTTTGTACAATGAATCATGAAATTGGAATTTCTCTCAATTAAATATTGGACGATCTACTTAGTGGTATAAATAAAAATCGTTGTTCACAAAATTTAGATTGAAACTTCTTTCCCCAATCCTGGTTCGACTTTCATTTGTACTAACTAGTTCGCTTAATAAATATTCTCCTTCTATTTCCTAACGTCGCAGATATACCAGGGTCGAAAACCAGACTAATCAAATAATATCGCCTATTCCCAGGTAAAGTATACAACTGTGGTAATATGTGAGAAGTATTAGCAAACTATCTTGAAGTAGTGCTAACACCAAAAATGGTTTTTAAAAAACACTTGGAAAAAAGAAACGAATCGGCAAGATGTAGTATTAACGCAACGTGGAAAACCCTTTTAATGAAAAATGACATAAGTTTGACAGCAAAATGGAAACTGTATTTGTAGGTAGATATAGATATATACTTAAATTGCCACAAAATGCCCCAACATACCGTCTAGTGCTTGAAACCGGACTTCCCCATAGCCATATGTATACACTTGAACTACACCTGAAATATATTCAGAAAACACTATTTGTCTATGACGAAAACAGACTACCGAATAAGTTGGCTAAAAACGCAATAAACAATAATATATACTGGAGTAAAATTATAAACACGTTAGGAGAACAATTTAGTACATCTTTCAACGATATTAACAATAAGGAAATCTGGGGGATAAAGACGGACAACTTACTTCGCCGAATGGAAGAGTGGAATACACAAAAAGTGTACCAAAATGTATGAACTCCTCCAGAACATATAAAAGTCTCGACCATAGCATAGGAAAAAGTTATTTTAATGACAATTATAATATTACTAAGATAATGTGGATTTTCAAATCGAGGTGCAGTCTTATATACCTAAATGGACTTCACAAACGAAATTGTTCCATTTGTAAAAGGAATGAAGTGGAGAGTATTTCTCATTTTATAGCAAATTGCCCAATTTATAAACGAATCCACCATAGATTTTTCGGAAAACAGTCATGACGAAATAGTAGATGTTATGAATGGAGTAGATGATGAAAATTGGAAAAACTTAGTTTTGTTCGTTACTGATGCTCTTAAATATAGAAATTTAATTATAAATGAATTTATGTAATTAACTCAATTCCCGACAGACGGCCATGCAGGTCAATGTCGTAATCTTTTGTTCAGTGTTTCTTTTGTATTTTATTGTAATTTAGAGATAAGAAATATTATAATGAATGAATAAAAGAATAATCTATCTATCTATCTTTTAGCAAACGAGAACTCCCTATGATACTTTTGCTGCCTTGCTGTCTCAAACAACCGACAGGATATTACTAGGACAACCAATCCTAATAGTCGAATTGTGTTATTGTTTCCATAGATACCTCAGCCGTTGTGGCGACAGCTAATCAACTTCGATCATTAGGACTTAATAAATCTATTGTGTTGGATAGATTTAAAAAAAAACTTATTGTGGGAATATAATCCTTTAAACCAGTCTGACCCCACGTGTTGGGCGCCAATTATGTTATGTGCAGGGTGTGTTTTAATTTGTTTCCTGTACTAGATGTTATTGCCAGGTACAACGGGGTTTTAAAAGGTGGCGAAAATAATAATAATAACACACTATGGCGGCATTTCGGCTGGTGCACCTCTAGCTGACTCTTAGCTATCTCGCCGGATTGTCGGGGCTCTTCCTACTCTTACTATTGTGCCATACACACACATTCATAATAATTTTTAGGTGCACATAAACTCCAAAAGGGACATACTAACAAAGAAAGATAACTAGACTCAAGAAAAAAAATACTTCCTATTCTGTCGATATATGGTCACTATAAGAGTAAATCAGATTTAGGGAGTTTAGATGTTGTTTTTCCCTTCTCTCTACCCACCCTACCTGGGCATTGCAACTGAAAGTTGTATTAGCCCCTAAACCGTGTTCACATTACCCTCCATAGCTTCCACCAGGCTCTACTCTGGACGAATTATTAGCCACTTAGTTCATGTTTTTAAAATTCACAATATTGGTTTAATAATTCGAGTTTCTTCATTTCAATGATCATGTTTCCAACAACAGGGTAAATATAAATGTATAGGAAGTAGGCTTACAATTTTAATATATAACACAGGGAAACAGCAATTTTGTGGCATGAACTTTGATGAAAAATTCTGGTTCAGTTTTGTCCACTAATTACAAAACTGGTCTAGGTTTGGCTCCATCAGCTTTTGTTTTAAAGATATAGCGGAAAATGTGTTTTGCACGTTTTTTTGCTTTAAAAAAATTATGGAGGTCACATGGAGCAAAAATTTCTGGGTTTATTAGTCTTTTTTGACAGAGCACATATCAATGCAGCCCAAAAAAAATCATGCGAGCAGCATCAGCAAGCCCGAAGGTGCTCAAATTGGTCTTTGAAGAAAGTCATTCCTTAGATTATAGCAAATTTTTTAAATTTGATCGTCATGTGTATATATATATATATGTAATAGTAATTCTAAGAAAAGGAAAAGAAAGAACAAATGTGCTCTACTCTTTTAATAGTAAGGGCCTATCCGACAGCATGGGTATTTTGGCCATCAGGTGGTGGCTTGGCACAACAAAAAAAATATGTTTAACATTTTGGCTCTAGACAACTATTGCATTTAGTGGAGCATTTTGTAAAGCTGATTGATGATCTCGATTTTCTTTAGCGATTGTCTTGCGTCTTGCGGATTTAGGTTAGGTTGAAGAGTTCGGGTGTCTGGGATTCTCCGAGACCCTCCCCGACACGTGCTGGAGTTTTCGCCAGAGAACGGATCCCCTTTTCTTCACGGCCAGTATCCGAGGAGGAATTATGTTCTAGCTTCCTATTCACTAGCTCTTTCCAGGTATCCGATCTACATATATAACAAAAAGGAAAATTACCATTACGTAATCTTTCACGTTTTACTAAAATACCTCTTACCTCTTATTCCCAAAAAAAAATTCAAGAATTTAAATTCCAGATCCACAATAAGGGTAATTTCCCGTACAGCACACAACACCACTGTATTTATTTAATTTGGTTTATTTCAATCACTGGATAAAAATTGAAGATCAGCCAAAAAAATTATATACGTTGATATATATGAAATATATTTTCTTTAACCTCGAACATACGTTGGTAATTGCTGGAGTCTTTGAAAGCACTGATCTATGAGAGGCCGAGACTGGGTTAATTAACCCATCCAGGTCTCTGAAAGCTTTTAAGAAGTGGGGGAGTCAGAGCTTACTCAGGCGCATTGTCTCTTTTCTTCTTTCAGCTAGACATAGCAGGTGCGTAGACTGGCGCCAATCCATGATGCAACAAGAGAGGTGAGGTGGCATCAGTGTAAGTTCTCTGCAAAGTACCTTCACGTTCAGTGCTGCGCGTACTTTTGAAGCGTAAGCTTTTGGCAAAAGTACGCATCACACTCATAACGCCTCACCTTGTATTGTTGCATCATGCGCCAATCCATAACTGCATTCTGGCGTGATCTGAGCCCACGACCACGTTGCTTTGAGTGAAAGCTCACCCTCAGAAGCTTTCTACTCAATGAGAGGACTACTAAGACAGCTTCCATATGGTCTCGTTTGGCTTTCTGTGCTTGGCTACTACGAATTTTAAAAGCTTATATTCTTAGTAGTAGAATCCAGACCGCTTTTAGCTTATGCCCTTATAAATCGGCCAATACAATTTATGCACATATATGTATGATTTATGAAGTTTATAAATCATTTAATTCGGCACGAACAGTTAAATAAGAGAATACATAATGAGTTTCACAAGATAGTTTAAATATAAATCGATAGTTCAACTTAACAACGGTTAGTTAATTAAGACGACGTTACGGAAAACCACTTTCAACTTTTAGACCGACGACTTCTTTTTCTACTGACAACTTGACAACTGCTGCTGTTCGCTGACGACACACGACCACCTCTTGTACCAGCAAAAAAAAGGTATGACCCTGCGATGAGATAAGAGGGATGCCACATCGTGCAGCATGTATAAGGTTGCCACCTTACACTCGGCCATCCTGCTCTTCATCTGTCCCAGATGATACTCCAGATTAGTCTTCGTCCTCGCCTTCATCGTAGCCCAAAAATCGCAACAGCATCATATAATCAGCACTAGTTGATGTCTGATTTGGACCCTGGAACTCAGCTGCTTTTCTTACGACGTATCTACCATTTCTCTGTACTTTAGTTACTTCGTAAGGACCAATGTATTTGCTGGACAACTTCTTTCCATTGACAAATTGTGTAACTTTGATGGCTACTAGGTCTGATAATTGGTAACCATGATGACTCTTCCGCTTTTTGTAGTAGTTACGCTTATAGGATTCTTGTGCTTTCTCTATCTGGACTCAAGCTTCTGCTCTTATTTGGTTGCATTCGTCCTGCAAACCTGTCAACAGCTCTTCTTGAAAAATCTTGACCAATTCAACATCGGATTCGTTTCGCATTTTGACTCCGAACATTATTTCGAATGGAGTAAACTTCGTTGATGAGTGAACGTGTGCATTGATTGCCCGTTGCACCTGAGTAACGTACTTGTACCATTTTGATGGTTCTGCTGCAGACATCTTTGCCAATACTGACAGATTTACTCGATTCACCCTTTCAATCTGCCCATTGCCTCTCGGAGTTCCCGTAGTTGTCTCGACGTGTTCTATCTTATTTTCAGCGCAAAACTCTTTAAACTGCTTTGATGTGAAGGCTGCTCCATTGTCGCTGATAATGCGTTGAGGACTTCCAAAGATTGCTACCCACGAACTGATATGTTTGATGACTTCTTGAGCGTCCGTCGACTTAGTAGGATATAGCCAGGTGTATTTGGAAAACCCGTCAATAACAACAAAAATATACTTGTATTTTTTCGTCGTTATATCCAAAGATCCTAAATGATCAACATGAAGTGTGGTCAGCGGCTTGTCTCCTTTATCGATGAGGTGTAAAAAATCCTCCTGTTTACCCAGCTTTATGTTGTGTGTTATACACTCGATACAATTAGCGATGAATTTACTAACCTTCCTCTCTAAGCTCTGAATAAAATATTCCTGCCGAAACGCATGCATGGTTTTTTGTACTCCCATGTGACCAAAGTTGTGAGCTCTTCTAATAATTTCCTTCTCCATACACTTGGGTTCTGCTAGCAAATCGATGGAATTGATTGACCTGCTTATAAATCAACTGATTTTTGGCCTTATAGTCTGCATAGGGTTTCTGCTTCAAAATTTCTGCAACAGCAGCGAGATGTTCGTCTTTGCGTTGAGCCTTTACCATTTGTGTCTGCACTTCTGATGTAACCATCATAACTGGAAAGCGACTTAGGCTATCTACATGCTTCATCCTGGTGCCAGCATGATGCTCTATGGTGTACGAAAAATCTTGGAGGTACATTAGCCACTGTACTACTTCTCGAGGTACCTCTTTCTTTGTGGTTGTCATCTTAAAAGCTGAACAGTCAGTAACAAGGACAAAATCGATGCCCATTAGATAGTGCCTTAACTTTTTTGTTGCTAAGTACGCTGCCTTTACTTCCAATAAGTAACTGTGTAGTCGTTCTTCTTGAGGCGACGTTTTCTTACTCTAATACAATACAGGATGCCATTTGTTATTGTGCTGCTGAAGAAGAGTTCCACCAAATCCATCTTTTGAGGCATCTACGTGTAACTGAGTCTTTGCATTCTGCTTAAAAATCTTCAAAACTGGTTCATTCTCTAAGGAAGCTTTTTTACTCCTCTGATATTTTTTGGCAAAGGGAAATTCTTGACAGCCTTTACCTTCTCCTGGCCTGGCTTGACATGCCCATTTTCAACTTCATGTCCAAGAAAATTGATTTTCTGCTTCAATAACTGACATTTCGACCATTTTAATTCCAACCCGAACTTTTCTGCTTGTTTCAATACCGTTTGCATATTCTCTAGGCATTGCTCAGCTGAATCTCCAAATATAACAATGTCATCGACGTAGATCTCCATAATACCTCTGTTTATTAACGGTTGAAATATGTGGTTTATATAGCGAACAAATACTGCTGGCGAGTTACAGAATCCAAATGGAGCCCTGTTGAATTCGTATAACCCCTCTTTTGTTACAAAGGCAGTAAACTTCCGGCTTTGTTCTTCTACTTCCACATAAAAAAATCCATTTTTGAGGTCCATTACCGTGAAAAATTTCGCTCCCTGCATTTTTTCATTCACCTCTTCTACAACTGGGACTGGAAACCTATCTTTAAGCACATAAGCATTCAGGATCCTAAATTCTACACACAGCCTGTAGATTCCTTCTTTCTTCTTCGCCAAAACAACTTTGCTTGCCACATTAGAGCAAGACTCTCGAATTATACCCTTACTTAGCCATTCTTCTACTTGGTTTTTTACAAATTCGCGCTCTGGTTCTGACAAACGGCTTGGGCTTTCACGGAATGCAATGTTATCGTCTTTTGGTATAATGCGCAGCTTTATTGGACACTCCTCTTGACTATTCATCGGCTTGTACGACTTTATTAGCTCTTTAATGGTTTCTGCATATTTGGGATCCACATCTATTTCAATGTCATCATTCGAACTCACCACGTTGAATACATTCCCCTCAAAATCATTTGCATCCTCTCTCACCTGTGCGTCTTTAAGAGTATAGCCACTGCTTTCGAGAGTAATAATGAACTTTGCAAAAGATCGTAGCCAACTATTACATCCACTTTAAGCTTTTCATCATGAACAACTAGGAATGTGTTATTAGTTACAAGTCCATCCACTTCAACTGTTTTAGAAAATTCACCCAGCACAGAGGTTGCAACATTACCTAAACCAAACAGTTTTACACAACAATTTTGAAGCTTTCGATCACCAAATGTCTTTTGGAACTTTTCCTTTCGAATTAAGGACACATCTGCTCCGGTGTCTATCAAGCACATAATTTTTTTAAGTCTGATTTTCAGTTCTTTCAGACGGATCTCCTTTACCACAACATTAACGCTTTGTTTCACACCTGGACATTGCTTTGCCGAATGGCCAACACCATTACACTTAAAACATTTCGTTTCTTCCTTACAGTTAACTCTCTTATGCTCTGTAGAGCCACAATAGTAACAATGTTGTTGATTTTTACGCTGCTGTTTTTGTTGTTTTTCACCTGGGTTGATAGACCAGGATTCTGCTAATTCGTAGCGACTTCTTAGCTCTTTAAACGAGGAAGCACTGTACAACGGAAATTTCAGATCATCACGCACTTCTAGGCCATCCACGATGTAACTTATTACCGACTGATCTTCAATCTGACCAAGTGCTGCTATTTTACGCATCTGAAGTACATATTCATGAAAATTTTCCGACCCGCGCTTTTTACGACTTCTCAACATTTTATGAACTTCTGCACTGCTTAGCTGTTAGTCAAATTCCTCAATTAAAATTTCACTTAAGTTCTCATAATTTGACACTGTAATCGTTTCCAAGAATAATTTCGCCGTTCCAGTAATTTTGTTTCTTGCGATCACATATTTCTGTTTTTCATTTAATTCGTACTCTTCGGCATTTTCATTAAAATTATCCAACCACTGGCGAAAATTCTCACTGCTAAAATCTCGGCTATTTGCACCGTTTCTTGTATGTACACCAAACGTACAGTTGAGATCAGTTTCGTTTACTTCTTTGCTTTGCGTTTTCTTTGCCGGCGTTTGCTTTTGCGCAGCGTTCTTCTTTTTGTTGGAACGCATCATTATTTCACAATTTCACTGGAATTTTCGACTTTTCTGCTGAACAACTTCAATTGTTTTAACTTTTTGCTCACTTTTGTCCGCTTTTCTACTTATTTATGTGGCTGCGCGCAACGGTTGAGCCCCCATGTAAGATTTATTAAGTTTATAAATCATTTAATTTGGCACGAACAGTTAAATAAGAGAATACATAATGAGTTTCACAAGATAGTTTAAATATAAATCGATAGTTCAACTTAACAACTTTTAGACCGACGACTTCTTTTTCTACTGACAACTTGACAACTGCTGCTGTTCGCTGACGACACACGACCACCTCTTGTACCAGCAAAAAAAAGATATGACCCTGCAATGAGATGAGAGGGATGCCACATCGTGCAGCATGTATAAGGTTGCCACCTTACATATATATATGTTGCTGCTGCCCAAACAATACGCCATTTAGCCAAGAATTTAGAGTAGGTGTTTGATAAGTTTTTGGGTTATTTAACTTGATTTAGTTAATATGAACCATTGAGCCGATTCTGATCGAAGAAAATTAAAATTCTGATCAGAAATTGCGCAAAGAAAAATTAACTTAAAAATTAGTTACCCGTATTGGGAATTGGCACCACAGAAAAAGAGATTGACTTTCTCCCAGGTTGAATCAATTTTTGGCGGCTCAAAGGAGGTGATCTGCAGGTTAGTTACGGCCAACTAATAAAGCGAAATTTTAAGTTCACTTTCGCGCTTGGAAATACGTTTTGCATATACTCACTACTTAAGTAGGAACAATTTAATGAAAAAATCTAATATTTATGATCTTTCACTTTCACTACTTTTCACTTTATTTGGCCTTTCATCATTTGATTGGCAACTTTCGAATTAACAGCTGACTAAACAGCCACTCGCATTGCTAATTAAGGTGACGAAATGTCAACTATAGAGGGAGTCAACTGTCAACTTAGGGTGTGTTAAGCGATGTATGACCAATTTTCAGATGGGATGATGAAAAAGTAAAACCAATAATGAAGTATCGCGTTCTTGCCCTCAAGGCGATTTTTGAGGGATATATCGCCAATTTACGGAATGGTCGGGAAAAATCCGATAACTCATATCGCCAGTTAATCCCTTTTTTAATAAAAAAAAGCGATGCCTAAGGGATTTTGTTTGTGTAAATCGCTAAACTATCTTCAAAGTGTACCCTCAAGCTATCGCCAAACTCTCGCATTGTCGAGGGAGATAAGTAACACGACAAAATGTTTGCAGGGTAGTCGAGTCGATATAGCCCTGTCTGTATGAACACCTAGATCTCAGAGACTAGAAAAGCTAGAGCCACCAAATTTTAAATGTAGACTAGTTTTGTCTGCACGCAGATCAAGTTCGTTTCATATTTTGGCCACGCCCCCGCAATACATTTGCACGACTTTAGTATTTCCTTCTTACACTACGAGTCACGGGAATAAAAAGTTGAATATCTCCTACATTTTTATACCCTGTTCCCATTGAAAATGGGAAAAGGGGGATCATGAAGTTGTGCGAATGTATGTAACAGGGAGAAGGAAACATTTCCGACCCCATAAAGTATATATATTCTTGATCAGCATGAACAGTCGAGTCGATATAGCCATGTCCCTCTGTCCGTTCGTTTGTCCGTCTGTCTGTCCGTCTGTCTGTATGAACGCGTCGATCTCAGAGACTACCTGGTCGAAATAAATATTGGGACACTCACGTATCATAGTTAGTTTTCACCGTTAATAAAAATTGGTAAGCATTTAAATGACACAAACAATTTCTTTTAATGTGTGTGCATATCATGTAAGTATCGGCATGTTAAAAGTTTGAATTTTATAATCTGGGGCTTTTTCTTGACCAGTGTTGTGAAATGTGATTTTTTCCTAGTACGAAATTATTATTGGTACACCATCAAGAAAGTTGTGCTAATTGACTGTTTACTTAAAATTTTCGTAAGATAAGGTGAGTATTTGATTCTTACTATCTGTGTATAAGAAAATTAAGTTATTTAAAACTAAAGAAATGTTAATTTAATATAGTGCGACAAGTAAAAACAGAAACAATGGGTAAAGGAGTAAAGCTGTCGGAGAATATGCAAAATATTATCCTTAATCTGCGCAATGAAGGCAAAAGCATTCGCGAAATAGCCAATATTGTTGAAATTAGCAAGAATACTGTTCAAAAATTTTTAAAAAACACGGAAGCATACAATAAAACAATTAAAAGGGGCCGACCTTCCACAGTGTCAGAACGAACCAAACGACAAATAAAGAATTTGGCTGTAAATACGGCGACTAGTTCACGGGATATAAAGGCTAAACTGTCTCTTAAGATCACCCCCCGTCGTATTCAGCAAATATTAAGTTCTGATAATAACATTAAATATGAAAAAATGATTCGCAAACCTATGCTTTTACAAAGACATAAAACAGCTCGACTGCTTTTTGCAGAAAAGTACAAATTTTGGACAAGTGAATGGGAAAACGTTATCTTCAGTGACGAAAAAAAATTCAACTTGGATGGTCCTGATGGAAAAATGATGTACTGGAGAGATATCCGTCGTGAACGAAAGTCCTGCTATGCTCGCAATTTTGGTGGAGGATCTCTGATGGTATGGGCTGCATTTGGACACCATGGAAGATCCCCTGTATGTTTTGTATCAACACGAATGAATTCTCAGATGTACATAAGCCTTATGGACGAAGTTTTGATACCGTTTAGCGAAACATTCTGGGAGGAAAAGTTGATTTTTCAACAGGATAACGCTGCAATCCATGTATCCAAAGCGTCAAAGCAGTTTTTTGAGGATCGGAAAATTGATCTTTTGGGGTGGCCAACTTGTAGTCCCGACTTAAACCCGATTGAGAATGTTTGGGGGATACTCTCGAACAAAGTTTATAGCAATGGACGACAATTTGAAAATTTGGCCGAGCTCAAGAAAGCAATTATCGAAGAATGGACCAAAATCGAAGAACAAACCTTAAAAAATTTGGTAATATCAATGCCTAAACGCTTGGCTAAAGTTATTTCTAATCATGGAGGCAGTACCCACTATTAGGTAAAACAAATACATTTTATTCCTCTGACTATAATATTAAAAAAAATATTTTCTTTCTAGTGTACCAATAATTATTTCTAAGGGAGCAAACAAAAGGATTTAGATTTTCGTGGAAAGGACCAGTAAATTACAAAATTTTAATTTGTTTTCAATTCGTTTATTCTCTATATTTATGAATAAAATATCCAAAAAATAAACTAAAAGCCATTTACGATTTTGTGTTAAATAAATGAAGTGTCCCAATATTTATTTCGACCAGGTATAAGAGATGGAGCCACAAATTTTTGCATCAAGGTAGACTTATGCTGTACGCAGATCAAGTTTGTTTTTAGATTTTGAATACATCAAGCTAGGCCCAATATCTATCTAGGATGACAATTCTGTTACTTTTTATATAATCAATAAAAAGAAAACACAAATTGCCTTTGCTTTGTTTGCATTGATTTGTTGTTATGTGCATTTTATCACCAAATTTGCACACCTACTCATTGTGTTGCTCTCTCGTGCACTCTTAATTGTGCTTCGCTCGCGGTAGCTTCTCAAAGTGCATCTCTAACAGTGCTTTGCTATTGTCCGCTCAGCTTATCTTGTTGGTCTATGCTGACGCTCGCTCGCTTGCTATAAATCAGTGGTGTCCAAAATTTGAAAAGGCAGCCACGCGTGGTTGGCAAGCCAAATTCTGCCGGCGCGCCGGACGCCGCGGTGTCGCAGCCGACACATATGGGCATTTCCTGCGTTACGTACGTTACATTCGTACGCATATTTTTGCTCATATCTGACGAGTTAAGCGATTTATCACTCATCTAAACATAGTGGTATATAGCGCTTGGAGAGTACTTTTACATAATGAAAAAAAGTTTAGGTCAGTCTGCTTTAACAAAGAAATAATGGCTGATTAAGGTGCCGTTCGTACGTTACACAAATGGAAAGTTGTATTTAGGTCTTGGATTTATAGAGGAGATCTAGGTTTTTTGGGGATATCTGACGAGTTAAGCGATTTATCACTCATCTAAACATAGTGGTATATAGCGCTTGGAGAGTACTTTTACATAATGAAAAAAAGTTTAGGTCAGTCTGCTTTAACAAAGAAATAATGGCTGATTAAGGTGCCGTTCGTACGTTACACAAATGGGAAGTTGTATTTAGGTCTTGGATTTATAGAGGAGGTCTAGGTTTTTTGGGGATAAAAGGGGGACGGGGTGGAATTTTTCAAATCTGAAACAAACTTGATCTGCGTACAGCATAAATCTACCTTCGCAAAAATTTGTGGCTCTATCTCTTATAGTCTCTGAGATCGACGCGTTCATAGAGACAGACAGACAGACAGACGGACGGACGGACAGACGGACATGGCTATATCGACTCGGCTGTTCATGCTGATCAAGAATATATATACTTTATGGGGTCGGAAAATTTTCCCTCTCCCTGTTACATACATTCGCACAACTTCATGATCCCCCTTTTCCCATTTTCAATGGGAACAGGGTATAAAAAAAACTAAAAAGCTAAGTTAACTAAGCTCAAAAAAAAATACTCTTTTTCCCATTTTCCGACTGATTGTTCGAATGGGAGCTATATGATATAGTCATCCGATTTTTCCAAAAATTTGTAAAATTATGTGAAAGCATGTGAAACAAACAAGTACAAAATTGCAGGATGCTACCATTAAAAATAAAAAGTTTTTCTAACTAAGACTGTTTTTCAGACCTATCTTTTGTATTGCAGTTATTCCATATAGTTGTCCGATTACAAAGTTTGGAGACGTTTCCATTGAAAAGAAAAAAGTTTCGACATATTATTAGCGTGCAGCAAAAAGAAGACTCTGTGCAAAATTTCAGCTCGATAGCTTTAAAATTGAGAGACTGGTTCGCGTAGAAACAAACAGACAGACGGACGGACGGACGGACAGACGGACGGACAAAGCTCAATCGACCCAGCTCGTCACCTTGATCAAGAATATACATAGTTTGTGGGGTCGGAAATGAATATTTCTATGCGTTGCAAACTTCTGGGTTTTAGCAAAGATTATACAATGAATAGATCTGACATGTCATACAAAGCAAAATTTTCTATGGCGGGTCCTGCCAGTGGGACCCGCATTTTTCAGTAGAACCCGCAAGCTGTTCATTTATTTGGGAATTGTCATCGCATCAACAACTGGCTTGCATAGCTCAATCCGTTGGGTGGTGAGTCGCGCGTTGCAGCGCGCTGGGATAGTGGTTCGAATCACTTCAGCGCCTTAATTTTTTTTTTTAATTTAATTTATTGAATTTTTTTTGGTTTATTTTTTTATGTTTTTTTTTTATTTTATATATATGACATTTGACTTGTTTTTTTTTTTAAATGTTTATGTGTTCATCAGTTCGACTTTTGTATGGCAGCGCACTGTTTGCAGCTAGATATATTGCTCAGCTCAAATGCTCAAATATCAATCAGCGACAGGATTATTTTTTTACTTTTAAAATTGCATTTTTCTTTATACGAATACTAATCTCTAAATGGGCATTTCCACCTAAAGGTCCACCTAGACCAGAAAACTAAAAGTACTTAATAACTCAATTTTTTTTATCATATTTTCATGGGGAAACAATTAAATTAAACTAGTGTACGCCAATCTTACATTTATTCATAACCCATTTCGAGATTTTTGAATGCAAAGTCGAGTAAGCACCATTTTTCTTATTTTTATTGCCTTCTGCTAGTTTTTTTCTTAAAAAGGTTCCTACAGATTTGATTGAATTTTGATATCTAAAATCATTCTGTGGGTACAATAAGTTAATGAAGATTACATAAGAAACCAAGACAGACTATGAGATTGTAATTCACTGTAAGTTCTTGCTTTGTATGATAACAGAAACCGCATCAATATCATGATGAAAAAATATGTCCTGTGCGGCCTGTCCCGTGAAAAAGTGCTTAAAATGAAATTTTGAAAAAAGTATAGTTCATTTTGTGGTAAAATCAAAACCATTTTAAAGAGTTATCAATGCACAACATTCTAAAATTAGTCACATTAAAAAATTCGCATAAAAGGTTCGCTGAAATCGAAGTTTGAATTGTCGCCTTGGTTTTTTGCAATTATCTTGGAAGGTTTCTAAGTTGAATAAATGGCCGAGAAATGGTCCAAAAACCGCGAAAAATAAAAAAATTAAACCGCTCATCCGATTGCGATGAATCTTTAGGACGCTTGCAAGTGAAAATTTCTTAGGTCCAAAATCCGCAGAATTTGCAGTTATTATCATATGAGTATTTATAAAAGTGCTTAATGCTTAGATTACAATGCTGTCTTTGGTAAATGTAGGCTAGAGCCTAGAATATCAAATGAAAAATTAGCATTTTGAACCGTTCAATCCGCATCTTACATTTACATTTTTTGAAGATTTGATAGACGACAATTGTAGACTGGTAAATAGGAGGTGTAAACCAAACGGTCAAAAAAGCCCCGAAATTTGCAAAGTGTTCATAAGAGTTTAGATTATCGTTAAGACGGGTAAATAGAGATAAAGATCGCCCCTCGAAAGCGGAGAATTTCAATTTTATAAAAACTACACAAAAGATTAAAATTTTCGGTTTAAGGGAACTAGTTAGCAGTTCAGGTTCACTATGCATGTATAATATATTTATGTCCCTAATGGGCGCCGCTGAACCAATCTCTACGTTTTTTTGACAGTATGTTAATATCGATTAGGGAAGAATCTTAGGCTATGTCTTGAGTCTGTGAATCGGTTCGAAAGCGGTTAAAAACGGTTCAAAAGGGGTTCTCAGCCATATATCAGAAAATAATTAAGCTACGAACATTAAGTTTCGTATTTAGGTTGGAAATATGGTAATATAGTTATATAATTCAGAATGGGTTTCGAACTGGTTCAAAAGATATTTAGAGCCATATTTTAGATACACCTAAGGGAATGAACTTGAAAATTGGTCTATATATTGGTAAGATGAGGTGGATGTTTTACTGGTTCAGAAGTTACTTAAGCTAAGCTCCTGAAATTTGTGGGCTGGTACTATGAAGATAGACATTTTCCCTGATACTGATATACTGATTAAAGCTAAGGCGAAGCGAAGCGCGACGTGTTACACGCTAGCAGAAAATATAGAAGAAATTGAAATAAAAAGAAAAAAAAAATTTAATTTGTAATTTATTGTCCAGCAATTATTTTCAGTTTTTTCTGTTTGCTGCTAAATTTGTCAACAGCCCAAATGCAATGTTTTCTTAACAGAACCAAAATAAGAAAGTCTAATATTTTTAATTTATGCTCCGAACATTCGTCACTGAAATATTCTGGTGTAGAGCTTTTGCAAATATTTAAAATATAAGACTTAATGTTTAACTTTTTTTCAGAGCCTGCTATGAGTTCGTTCAGGTGTGTATCCCGAATTCCAAAAATATACTCAGTCAACCACTTTTGTGCTATCCCGCTCTCTTCTCTTGCTCTCATTTTTTTGCCATATGTTCTCTCAAATTATCTAAAGGTAGCATGGAGTCAACCCCTTGTGTGCTTTCCCCCCGCATCATGAAACGCGAAAATAAAGTTGGCTCCATTTTGGCAGTCATGCCGCTTCTATATATTGTATATTCTTTGGTTTTAGTTAGTAGTGAACTTTACAGGAAACATAATATTAAGGTAAATGAGGAATGGATGACGTCATTTACATCTGAAGACGATCCGTTTGTGGCATCAGCAGATAATACAGAGTTAACAAGGGAATTAACTGAAAAGTATGCAAATCCTCGTGCAGAGCAGGATAACCAGCCTGAAGAGAAAGTACTTAATCCCAGAGGACACAAACTTTAACAGTTAATATTCCAGCAGAAAATGTTGATATTCCTAGAGTAGCTATCGTGGGAAAGGACAACGACCTCTGGATATGATCGGAGATTGTGATTGAGAGGAATTGTCTTTTCCCAAAATTTATGCCGGGATTTAGAAAAAGTGTACAGCTACACCAAAATTGTCTGATCAGATTTTAGAAAGTTCGATAGAGTAGGCTGTAGAATAGATAAGTGGTTTTTAACTACAGAAAACTAGAGATGCTCATATTTGATTACGAAAGCACAGCGCCTCTCAAGGAATCACAGCTAGAACAGCCCTTAATGAGGACCAAGCAGAGAGTTTAATTAGACATGACGAGGGTTTTAGGGGCTTCTTTCTTCATTACATTGTCGGCTGCTGAGACCTACTGGGAAGAATTATTAGTAATTCTTTCAAAAATCGTGGATAAGCAGCAGATTAGTGAGGCAGAAGCATTAGCATTAAAGTTTGACCAAAAAGTCCGTTTGATTAGAACAGATTCAGTGACTTGTGCTAGGTACTTCGATTTTCGGTATCTTCCTAAGTTGATGAAAAAGGAAGGAGGTATTTTTTTTAGTTATTATGTTTTAAAATAATATTGGGGAGTAGAGTTTCAGCATAGAGGTTTACCACACATACATAACGTGTTTTGAGGTAAGTACAACATAAAATTGTTAAATGTCACTTAAAAATTAATCACAGTTTAGCAATAGAAGAGGCGTTTTGAGGTGTGTGTGTTGTGGTGTCTTTCCCGTGCAACCGCGCCAAGATTTTAAAGCCTTATTGTTGGAATCAAATCTTTTTATACTCTTAATCAGGACTACTTATGGATCCGCCTAAGAAATGGTGAAGATCGGATGAACGGTTGTCGAGTTATGATCAGAAGACTGTTCGCTGCTGCAGCGCAATGGCAGCGTTGCTTCCAGCTGCTACTGCAGCATCAAAACTTATGCTGAGCGTATATTTCGCTGGTACAGAGTATGTTATAGTCGGTCTTGACCGACTTTCTTTCTTGTTTTTATTTTTAATTCGTTTTATAAAACTAGCTTAATTTACCAGCGGTTTTGCTCGCTTTTGCATCAATTTGTTACTAATTTATCATGCTGGTAATATTTTGTACACTCAGGGATCAATACACTGATATTTATACCCGTTACTCGTAGAGTAAAAAGGGTATACTAAAGTCGTGCAAATGTATGTAACAGGGAGAAGGAAGCATCTCCGATATCATAAAGTATATATATTCTTCATCAGCATCAAAAGCCGAGTCTATATAGCCATGTCCGTCTGTCCGTCCGTCCGTCCGTCCGTCCGTCTGTATAAACACCTAGATCTCAGAGACTAGAAGAGCTAGAGCAACCAAATATTATACGTAAGCTAGTATTGTCTGTAGGTAGATCAAGTTTGTTTCAAATTTTGGCCACGCCCCCTCCCGCCCCCGCAATAAAAAATATTGAATAACTCCCACAATTTTTAAGATATCGAGCTCAGATTTTGCAGTGTAGTCTATGTGGCCAATATCTACAATCTCAATTTTCAAAAGGATCGGATAATAAATGGCCAAGTTAAAAAAATGTTGCATACTTATCCGAGCTGAGCTGAGTAACGGGTATTTCGAAGTCGGGCAGGGCCGACTTTAACTTACGCTCTCGTTTAATATATACACTTTGACGTAAATATTTTCACCATTGATTTAGCGTTAAATATGGAATTCGTATATATAAAGAGTGCACACTTCAAATTTAATATTGGCAATAGTTAAATTTAACATGGAAATAGTTAAAAACTTTTTTGATTTATTTAAAAATTTTGCCAGCCGACCCCCTATACTCAGTTTTCTTTGTAATGGAATCCAGAAGTAGAATTCTTTTAGATTTGGTTCTGAAAAACTGCGAATTTGATTAATTTTACATAAGCTTTAACTTACTCTGAACTCGAATGGAATGCCGTCTCAACCAGTTGTGGCATCGCGTATGCTGGCTGATGTACGGCTAAAATACTACTTATATTAAATAGCCTACAGTTGTTCATAAATATCTTTCTGACATTTTGCTAAAATACGACTGCTTGTAATTCTCAAGTTGGAATACCCTGCATCGGGAACATAAAAGGGGTAACTCAAATAATATGTTTTTAGTCAATTCAAAGTGGTTTTTAGTTATTTTGAGTACACATGGGACAAAGTAAAATCAAATATGTTTGTGTTAGTTTTAACTATGGGATTTTTCCCTGAGTGTGATGCTTTCAAAATGTTCATGGAGCTGATTAAATGAAGATCAAAAGAGTTTCATACAATAACTTTCCGCATATTTTTTAACTTTGTGGGTTGGTTTTAAAAATATTTAAAGTTACGTTTTCCGTACTTTTTTAGAATGTAGCTCATAAAAAACGTTTGGAGCTAATCGCTGGAAACTAAACTTTTGTACAATCTTGACCACCAATATTCTACCCATGGTGCATCGTTATCGTTACCATTATCGTTATCGCAATTTCTTATACTATCCTTACAAACTTAGTTTCATGTCATTCGAATGAAATATAGTTTATTCCATTTGGAGTTTCCGGAAGTTTTCCGACCCTTGGTCCAAATTTCCAAAAAACGGAAAATCACATTTCAAACTGATTTTTTTGCGGTCCTTACAAACCGAGTTTCAAGTCAATTGGATTTTTTTTTCTGATGCAGAATTTTCCTAGAGAGAATCACTTTCCTTACAAGCCGAATTTCAAGACAACCGGGTAAAAAATAGATTTTTGCATATGGAATTTTCCGGCAATTTTCTATGAGGACGGATTTTCCGAAATCGGGAAAACACGCGTCCAATTATTGTGCATACTTCAAGTCAATCGAATGAAAAAAAATGTTTCCCATACAAACTTTCCCGACGCTTTTCCGGTTTTTCCGGGTGGAACTTTCCAAAACCAAGACTCAATACTCACTTTCAGCATAAGACAAAACTACTGTAAAAAATTCAGCTTCCTATCCCTTATGGTTTGGGCTGTGCGAGGGTCACCAGTCAGTCAGTCAGGTTGAAGAACTTTATATATATAGACTAGCATATAGCCCGACGCGCTTCGCCGCTGTCATCATCAGGGTAGTCGTTATCATTATTATTATCTCTATTGCTATCGTTATCGTTATAGTTATCGCTATCGTTATCGTTTTTGCTGTCGCTATCGTTATCGTTATCATCATTATTATCGTTATCATTATCGTTCTAGTTATCGTTATCGTGATCGCTTTAAGTAACGTTATCGTTATCGCTTACGCTATCGCGTAACCAACATCGGAAAATTAAATCTCAATTTATCCTTACAAACCGAGTTTTAAGTCAATCGGATGAGAAATTAAGTTTTCCCCATACAAGCTTTCCGACGCTTTTCCGTGAATTTTCCGACCTTACGGTCAAATTTTCCAACATCGGAAAATGAAATCTCAATTTATTTTACTTAAATTCAAATCAATCGGGTGAAATATAGTTATTTAGCATGCAGACTTTTCCGGAAATTTGCCGACCTTGCGGTCGAATTTTCCAACATGGAAAAATCACATTTCAACTTATTTCTCTAATTATTCTAACAAACCGATTTTCAAGTCAATCGGGTGAAAAATAGATTTTTGCATTTCGAATTTTCCGGCAATTTTCCTTGTGGTCGGATTTTCCGAAATCGGGAAAACACGTGTCCAATTATTTCGCATACTTTGCGAACAAACCGAGTTTCGAGTCAATCGGATGAAAAATAAAATTTTCCCTATACAAACTTTTCCCACGCTTTTCCGGCTTTTCCGGGTGAGTGGGCAAAGGCTTGCAAATGATCGCTAATTTCTCGATTCACAGCTCGCGTAGGGCATTGCACGGTATACCTGCGTGTTCGCTGTGGTTTTGGCTGAATTTTAGTAAAAGTTAGAAAAATTCAATTTTTCAACACCACGTTTTTAATGCCAAAAAAGGTTATAACCAACCCCAGCCCAATTAAAACCATAGAGTACTTAATTCTTAACATTTCTGCATTTAAAGTTTTTAGATTAATCATTGCAGTCGAGAGAAAATTTAAAAATAAAAATTCACTCCGTGCTCCTGATTTCACCGTTCCAAATTCGTAGCTAACTTTTCGTCGCTATTTTGACGCACATATTAAAATCAGCTGATTTAGATTTGATTTCGTTTTGGAGTGACCGTATTCTTCGGTTTGGTGTGTTTGTTTACATTCTGACGCGACTTCAACAAGGAGAATGTGGTAAGTCTTTCTAGATTAAATGATTAAATAGTTTTTTATTTAATGCAATTTAGATATTATTGGAGCCCCTTTTGAAAAGAAGACGAACCAGCCTTACGTGGAATCTACCAGTTGTTCATGAAATCTAAATCAAATCGGTACGCTAAAAGGGTGACTCCGTCAGCTGATTTAGATTTGCTTTAAAATAATCTAAATCAAATCTAAATCGCTTTCAGGAATACCACTATTATATTCTCTTGACCTTTAGTTTGTCTATAAATGAGAAGAGTGCGTTTGAAATTTAGGATGTCGATAATTTGTAAAATGTATTTACTCTGTATAATGTAGATACTTCATATGATGATAACGTGGTATCTACGTCAAAAATAAGTCTATGTTGAGAAAATTAAACTTTCAAAGTTGGTTCGAACATTGAGTAAATATAGGTATCTTCGTGCGAGCTTTAGGCCTGTATTTAGCACTGCGGAAAACTCCTGCTAGTAATTATTATTCATTAATTTTAAAAGAGTGGAATTCAACTTAAAGAGTGTAATTAGTAGAGCTGGCAAACAATCGATAGTGGCATCATTCGATATGTTAGATAGTTTTAGAGGAAGGGTTCGATACTATCGATGATATCGTTAGAATTTGGTGTTATTTAGGCTCGATTTCTCAATGTCCAGTTGGTCAACTTGACCAGAAGGTTATCCGAATTTGACTGTCTCATGTTGTGTGAGGCGTATCCGGGGAAACCAACATTACTGCTGCTCATCAGTCCCGATGAAACTATCAATATTTATACCTGTTACTCGAACAGTAAAAAGACTATACAAAAGTCGTGCAAATGTATGTAACAGGCAGAATGAAGCATCTCCGAACCCATAAATATCAGCATCACTTGTCGAGTCGATATAGCCATGTCCGTCTGTATGTATGAGCACCTAGATTTCAGAGACTAGATGAGCCGGAGCCACCATAATTAAATGTAGATATTGTCTGCACGCAGATCAAGTTTATTTTAAATTTTGGACACGCCCCCTCCCGCCCCTCAATAAAAAATTGTGTATCTCCTACATTTTTTAAGATATTGCGGGCCGACTTTAACTTACGTTCCAGTTGTTTTGAGAAACTAGATAAAACGACTGTCGGAAATGATTTCGAATATTTATAGCTAATTTATTCCAAAGATTGGAACTGTTCAGAGCAGAAGCGCTAAATATTAGATTCAGTAATTTAAATGTAAGTGCCTTTAGGCTAATATACTTATCAGAGCCGAATTGTTTTGCATTCTAACGCTATTTATTCCCACGCTTAGAGCTTTTATCTGAGCTGAACTTGTCTATGCAGCGCACTGTGGGCCAGATATGTCATATTTTAGCCAAAACTCTGTAATTTTTACACTAGACTAGCTAGGAAGCTGAAATTTTTTAAAAAATGTTCTAAAAAGATTGAACTTAAGGTACATAAAATCAAAAAAAAATAAAATTTTGTATAACATTTTCATATTCTAATTCAAAGTTAGAAAATGTTGGATCTTTTTGGTTTTTTGATTTTTTAAAAAAAAAACTTGTAGTTAGATGTAAGCCAAATTTTGCTGAGAGGTATATATAAGTACTAGCGTATAGCCCGGCGCGCTTCGCCGCTGTCATCATCAGTATAGTCGTTATCATTATCTCTACTGCTATCAATATCGCTATCGGTATAATTATCGTTATCGCTATTACCGTTATCGTTATTGTTATCGTTGTCGTTATCGTGAAATTGGTTTTTGTATATCGAATTTTCCGGGAATTTTCTTTGTGGGCGGATTTTTCGAAATCGTGGAAACTCGAGTTCAATTATTTCGCATACTTTAATAAAATTTTCACAATACAAACTTTTCTGACGCTTTTCCGGGAATTTTCTGACCCTACTGTCGAATTTTCCATTTTCCGGAAAACGACATCTCAATTCAATTCACTTACATTCCTTACAAACCGACTTTCAAGTCAATCGGGTAGAAATCAAATTTTTGCATATTGAATTTTCTGGTAATTTTCCATGTGGGCGGATTTTCCGTAATCGGGAAAACACGTGTCTAATTATATCGTATACTTTGCTTACAAGCCGAGTTTCAAGTCAATCGGATTAAAAATAAAATTTTCCCCTTACAAACTTTTCCGACGCTTTTCCGGCTTTTTCAGGTGGAGTTTTCCAAAATCTCGTCTTAGTACGCACTTTCTCCACATAAGGAAACTCCTGTTCAAATTTCAGCCTTCTATCTCTTACCGTTTAGGCTGTGCGATGGTTGCCAATCTGTGAATCAGTCAGGACAATCTTTTATATATGTACAGAGATAAATTATTTAAAAAAAAAATTGTCTAGATCCGATAAGTCGTTTGAGTTATTAACCCAAATTGGAAGAGACTTTGACTGTCTGAAAGTCAAGAATTTTCAGTCCAGCTGACTACTTTCACAGGTATTTTCCTTTATTTACCGTGATCTTTGTATTCAACGAGAGCGTAAGTTAAAGTCGGCCCTGCCCGACTTCGAAATACCCGTTACTCAGCTCAGCTCGGATAAGTAAGCAACATTTTTTTTAACTCGGCCATTTATTATCCGATCCTTTTGAAAATTTGTGATATTGTAGATATTGGCCACATAGACTACCCTGCAAAATCTGCAAAAATCGATATCTTAAAAATTGTGGGAGTTATTCAATATTTTTTATTGCGGGGGCGGGAGGGGGCGTGGCCAAAATTTGAAACAAACTTGATCTGCCTACAGACAATACTAACTTACGTATAAAATTTGGTTGCTCTAGCTCTTCTAGTCTCTGAGATCTAGGTGTTCATACAGACGGACGGACGGACGGACAGACGGACATGGCTATATCGACTCGGCTGTTGATGCTGATGAAGAATATATATACTTTATGATATCGGAGATGCTTCCTTCTGCCTGTTACATACATTTGCACGACTTTAGTATACCCTTTTTACTCTACGAGTAACGGGTATAAAAAAGGAAAAAAACTAATTTTTTAAATTGATCAAATAAACATTTTTAGAGCGAAGCTCTTTTACGGACGGTCAACTGGGGGGTGTAACGAACACGATCAGTGTGCAGCAAACTGGAGGCGTACTCTGCCTACGGGGTCGACTGTGCTCAAGGAAAGTGAGGTGGGTCTTTTGCCACCTAGTAAGCCGCCGTGTCACATAATAAAAGAGAGTAGACAGAGTGATAATAGGAAGAGGGAACAACCAAGCGGTTAAACCACACGATGATACTAAGATAAGACCTGAACAATATATTTATGGTGAAGAACTGAGGTGGTGATGTTCTTCCTCTTATACCCGCCCAACCTGTAAAGACATATTCCGCTCGTTGCCTTTACCCTATATAGATGCCACAATATTTACTTCAGGAGCCCATTAAAAGTAATTTAATTCATATTACTTTATAATTCACAAACGTTATTCAATCCAACAAATCCCTTGTGTTAAAAAAAAATACAAAAAAAAATATATGAAAACAAGTTAACTTCAAAATTCAATCTCAACAGAAATGCTTAGGTATTGATAGAAGCCATAAGCATGTTTGTTTCAAGTACTCATGTAAAAGGATGGCAAATTTAAACGTATGATATTGAGCGGAATTGTTAGCTGTTATATGTATGTATTTAACTCACAAGTCTCAGTGTGCGGCTATGCCGTACTTACGAACGAAGCAGCTGCAATTCCATCGAAGTCGACAGGCCTGAAGAGGGTTGATGGCTGGAGTGCTGCATGAACTTCAAAAGAATTAGGCAAAAATAACAGCTAGTATTTCGCATACATACCATACCAAGATTTTAATTACTTAAAATTATACTAATCTATTAAAGGAATTTAAAGAATGAAACAAAAAGTTGAAAAATTCAGAATATTGTCTGCGACTGTGTAGTGTCGTACAGATAAAGGTGTTAAGCAGGGTGTAGTGTTGAGATGACAAATTGGCAGTAAAATGTAGCCCTTTCCGAGTCCAATGGGGTTATGTAATAGGGTGACCACGTGCCGTCACTAGGCTAGGGACCAACGAATATCCGATCTGCAACCTCTCCCGATTATTCTGCTGTGGGTGCGCGCTGAGCTGCTGGCTTGATCATTGTCGACACTAGGCACAGATTCTTTGGAACAGAATCCTCAGAGCGTAAGCCAATTCTGGCTGCGGCAACACCTTTCAGCGCTCGGCTCACGGAAATCCGTAGGCGGTGACTGCAAAGCGCAAACCGCTCTTAATGGTAGCCCGCCAGTATACTGCCACAAAAACCACGCACGTGCGACGCACGGTAGAGCCACAAAAGGGGTGTCAAGAAGAAGAAGAACGCACTCGCTTGCATCGCAGCTTGGCCGGCGTCGACGTAGCCGTACCACTTGAAAGCTGGCTGCCACCAAACGCTCCGCGTTAGCAACAGCGTCGACCCGGGGTCAATGGTGGCCCCCGCGGTCGATGGAGATGCACCAAGGCCTATATCCAAAAACTTAATCAGATATGATTCCCAATAAAATTGGTCACATACCTTTAACTCCAGAATTTGTCAAGCGATCAAGAAAATATCTCTAGAATTAATCTTAGCACTCGTTGCTGATAACTTATTTGACTTTATTTCAGCTTACTGTCACAGGATGGCTTGATTATTTAAAGATTAGCTTTTTCACAACTTTCTTGGCCGACGCTAAAGAGAAAAGAGAACGCAGCCACCGATGGCTATCGATATTTTGACAGATCGCAGGGTTGATGTTCCTGTCGATCGATAAATTTCCCACCGACTACCTGTCTAGTATTTTGGTCCTGCCAACTCATGCAAATGGTCTGTAAATGCTTATGATTTTTTGAACGCTGCCGGCTGTTATAATTCAAATATGGTTAAACGTTAATTTTGTTTTCCCACACTCCTACACCACAGGTTTAATCTAAGACTGAATAAAATCTGAAAAAGGGTGGATTACGAGTTACCAAATGTCCTTTGCATGAAAGGATCCTAATTCCCTGCCATGCAGATCTTTGAGTAGATATAACGAATTGCTAAGTTTTCTCTTAACCCGGACTTTGGTTCCTATAGGAGCTAACTTTGCATTAAAGTTTGCAGCAGCATTACTCAAAGCAACGTTGCGCTTATAGACCTCCTGTCCAATATCAAATGAACGCGGCTTTGCGCGCAGATTGTATGTTCGCTGATTTGTCACATAAGCCTTATGCAAGTGCTTTTGAATATCAGAACGTATTTTCGTAAACTCGTCAGCACGGCTTAGTCTGGCAGCGCCTTCGCTTAATAAGCTCAACTTTTTCAGCAAATGGTAGTCTTTCCCGTGGTTCAGCATATGTTGACCAAATACAACAAAATATGGAGACTGTCCAATGGACTGGTGAATGTGGTTTCGAAGTGCACAGTTTATACTGCTGAGATACAAATCCCATTCCCTCTGGTCACTTCTCAGATATGATCTTAACGCAGCGTTAATCGATCGATTAACTCGCTCTGCGGCATTTGATTGAGGTGAGTAAGCAGCGGTACGAACATGTTCCACGCCATGCTTAGTGAGAAACGTAGCGAAATCATGGCTTCTAAATTGAGTGCCATTATCACTCACAATTACCTCCGGGACTCCATAACAATCAAATATATCCTCTTTTAAAATCGATATTATGACTTTCGAATTAAACTTTCGGACTGGCTTAAGGAATGTAAATTTCAAGAAATGGTCCAGTATTATGAAAACACCAATATTTCCTCTCTTTGTGCGCGGAAACGGACCAATGAAGTCTACATATAGACGTTGAAATGGCCTTTCACTTGTAGTTTGCTTTCCCATTGGGGTCTTAAGTGATTGAGTAGGATGTTTCGAGGTTTTGCATAGCTCGCAGTTACCTATATATGTACGCACGTCTACCACCATTCGAGGCCAATAAAACTTTCGTCTTATATGCTCTAAGCACTTAGCTATTCCGCAATGGGAAGAGGTCGGTGGATCATGTGCAGATTGGATCACACTATCACGCAGCTGCAGGGGTATAAAAAGCTTCCAAGAATCATCATTCTCTTCATTACTGTTAGGGAATTCGGTGCGATGGTATAAGAACTCATCCACCACTTGAAAATCGGGTAAGTTTGCTTTTCTATAGCGATCCTTAAGTTCCGCATATTCATTGGAATTGAACGCTTCTGACGATAAGTCGATCTCGGGACTTGCATCGATGTCAAAGGCTGCGATCTCAGGGTTTTCTTCAAAACATCTCGACAGCGCATCGGCTACGATATTTTCGCTACCTTTGCGATGTTCGATGTTGAAATTGAAGCCTTGAAGCTTGAGAGCACATCGTGCGAGTCTACCATTCAAGTCTTGTTGGTTCATTAGCCAACGCAGTGGTCAGTCATGGTTGCATGGTCAGTCACCACTTTAAATTCGTGACCCTCAAATTGATATAGCAGACTGTAGTTTCCATTCGGATATTGGCCAGTCAAACAGTTAACTCGATAAATAAAGTCCTCTATAGGAATGTCTTTAGAAGATCCTGAGAATTTAATCTGCCAACTTGAAATAATACTTGCGATCTTATCCGGACGATCAACAGAATCGTTAGTTCGGCTATTTAAAGAAGCACGACTTTTTGATACCTGTTATTACTTGGCTGTGTATTATTTGATCGCATGGAAAGATGTGGCTCAGCTGCTGATTCATTTGGAACATCGTGCTGGTTATTTGATAAGCTTAAATTCCGTATAGCTGAATATGATCAGTCACAGCTATGATCATACTTGCACGAAATGTATCCAACGAATTAGTTATCAATTGCTGTATTCGCTGGTCAGCAACCACCGAAGGTTCAAATGAAGCATTAGACGAATCACGTCCTGTACTCCTATTAGGGTTAGAGTCTTGCCTATTTATCTGCACTGAGGAGTTACTTCTCTGATTATTGGATCTCGTATGGGGTCTATTTCGGGAAATTGCACCTTGTCGATAAGAACCACGAGGTGCTCTAGGAGCTTGAAATGGCTTTTCTAGAGGCTGACTTTCACCAGTATTTAATACTGCCAAAGAACATGGTTGTCGGCAAGTAGGGCAAGATTCTTTAGTTCCTAACCATATGACCATACAAGATCGATGAAACTTGTGCTTGCAAGGAGTTTCAGCAAGCTCATTATCAATTAATACCGTGTCCCTACAAATATTACACAGCACTGGCTCAACAGCTACACTTGCTGCTAAATTTTCTTGACTGCGTTGAACTGACATTTTAACCTGAGAGCTGATATACGTTAATCAGGCACGAGAGTGTTAAAGGTAAAGAAAACGATAGTAAAATGCAAAATATAATTTACCAAACGGTAAGCGATAATTTATTTACCAAACGGTAAGCGATAAATGCAATATTTATTAATTTTTTGATATTTTTCATAAATAGTTTGGGACTTAACCTTACATAAAATTGCAGCATCAAATTATTTTTATTCATAAATATGGGTCTGGGTCTTCTCTTAGTAAAACTGAAACTAATAAAAAAAACAGTTGAATAATTGAATAAATGAAAGTGTAACTTGATGAAATATTCCATCAAGAAAAATCTCAATTTCGTTTAAGAATTGATTTTATTTTTGCCAACAGTAAGAGGAACTTGCTGAATAACAACAAGAGCAATCTCAATTACTTCAAGCTTAAATAATCCATTATAGATATAAGAAATCTATCACCTGGTAGAGAATCAACATGAAATCAAAACTAACAATTTTAATATGCCCTCTGCAAGGGTATAAAAATTCCAAAGTGAAGGGAAATCAAAATCAGATAATGGTTTTGGAAGAACCTAACTATTGTTAGCTACTGTGCTAGCAATATAACTTAATTGTTGGTAAGGTTCCGCAAAAGACAGTCAGAAATCCAAAAATCCTAACAATCAAGCATACGCACTGAAACTACAAAAACAGATTGGATGATGGTTGAATGGGAAAAGGAATAATAAAAAGGAATTTGGGAAGCGCGGGGTGAAACAATGCTCTGTTCTGTGATAGCCAAGATCATTTAATATACAACGAATATACATCACCAAATGGTTTCGGCCTTTTTTCTGCATTTTTCTGCCCCACGTTGGGCGCCATTTAATATGTAACGAACACGATCAGTGTGCAGCAAACTGGAGGCGTACTCTGCCTACGGGGTCGACTGTGCTCAGGGAAAGTGAGGTGGGTCTTTTGCCACCTAGTAAGCCGCCGTGTCACATAATAAAAGAGAGTAGACAGAGTGATAATAGGAAGAGGGAACAACCAAGCGGTTAAACCACACGATAATACTAAGATAAGACCTGAACAATATATTTATGGTGAAGAACTGAGGTGGTGATGTTCTTCCTCTTATACCCGCCCAACCTGTAAAGACATATTCCGCTCGTTGCCTTTACCCTATATAGATGCCACAATATTTACTTCAGGAGCCCATTAAAAGTAATTTAATTCATATTACTTTATAATTCACAAACGTTATTCAATCCAACAAATCCCTTGTGTTAAAAAAATACACTGAGGTTTTACTAACATACCGTTAAATCAACGATTGCTGTCTCCATACTTTTCAAGGCGACACATGCTTAGGTATTGATAGAAGCCATAAGCATGTTTGTTTCAAGTACTTATGCATAAGGATGGCAAATTTAAACGAATGATATTGAACGGAATTGTTAGCTGTTATATGTATGTATTTAACTCACAAGTCTCAGTGTGCGGCTATGCCGTACTTACGAACGAAGCAGCTGCAATTCCATCGAAGTCGACAGGCCTGAAGAGGGTTGATGGCTGGAGTGCTGCATGAACTTCAAAAGAATTAGGCAAAAATAACAGCTAGTATTTCGCATACATACCATACCAAGATTTTAATTACTTAAAATTATACTAATCTATTAAAGGAATTTAAAGAATGAAACAAAAAGTCGAAAAATTCAGAATGTTGTCTGCGACTGTGTAGTGTCGTACAGATAAAGGTGTTAAGCAGGGTGTAGTGTTGAGTTGGCAAATTGGCAGTAAAATGTAGCCCTTGCCGAGTCCAATGGGGTTATGTAATAGGGTGACCACGTGCCGTCACTAGGCTAGGGACCAACGAATATACGATCTGCAACCTCTCCCGATTATTCTGCTGTGGGTGCGCGCTGAGCTGCTGGCTTGATCATTGTCGACACTAGGCACAGATTCTTTGGCACAGAATCCTCAGAGCGTAAGCCAATTCTGGCTGCGGCAACACCTTTCTGCGCTCGGCTCACGGAAATCCGTAGGCGGTGACTGCAAAGCGCAAACCGCTCTTAATGGTAGCCCGCCAGTATACTGCCACAAAAACCACGCAATGTTGCCGTGCGACGCACGGTAGAGCCACAAAAGGGGTGTCAAGAAGAAGAAGAACGCAGCTTGGCCGGCGTCGACGTAGCCGTACCACTTGAAAGTTGGCTGCCACCAAACGCTCCGCGTTAGCAACAGCGTCGACCCGGGGTCATTGGTGGCCCCCGCGGTCGATGGAGATGCACCAAGGCCTATATCCAAAAACTTAATCAGATATGATTCCCAATAAAATTGGTCACATACCTTTAACTCCAGAATTTGTCAAGCGATCAAGGAAATATCTCTAGAATTAATCTTAGCACTCGTTGCTGATAACTTATTTGACTTTATTTCAGCTTACTGTCACAGGATGGCTTGATTATTTAAAGATTAGCTTTTTCACAACTTTCTTGGCCGACGCTAAAGAGAAAAGAGAACGCAGCCACCGATGGCTATCGATATTTTGACAGATCGCAGGGTTGATGTTCCTGTCGATCGATAAATTTCCCACCGTCTACGTGTCTAGTATTTTGGTCCTGCCAACTCATACAAATGGTTTAGTTGAACGCTACCGGCTGTTATAATTCAAATATGGTTAAACGTTAATTTTGTTTTCCCAAACCCCTACAGGGGTACATCCAGAAAACGATTGTCTTTGCGACAGATTTCTTTGGCTACGCTTTTGACTTTGCAAAGTCAGCAGCGTTTGTGTGTGAGCTCACTCAGTGTGTGCGTGTATATGTATGTATGCAACTTTCATGTATGCAGCCAATTATATGCGCTCTCTCATTTTCTCCCGCACTGGCACTCTCTGCTGCCGACGCGTTCGTTTTTTTCGCTTGTTGTTGTTATTGTTGGCTTTGTTAACGGACTACTTTTTGCCGACGAGACCACATAAAATTATTGCATCATGTCTCTGCTTCTACTGGAGTCTGCACTCTGTGTATGCTCAAAAAAATCGACAATCGAAAATTGATTTTTGAAATGCAAAATTCCGTACCGGGCTTCTAAAAGTATGCTACCCATTTAAACCCATGGGTCAATAGCTCGGAGCTCTTAGTTCATGGGCGAAACCAAATCTTGAAAAAAAAAAGAAGTGGGCGTCGTGGAACACCCGGTACGAGCGAAGCTCTTTACGAGGGATAATCATAATCTGATTTAAAAGTACAATACTGGCAAACCAATATAAAGTAGTTTTGTTTTTGTATTGTAAATGTAAGAGCAACGTGAGAGCATAAACCAAGACCCACAAAGTGGTGTTTGAAAATGATCAACAGTGAGCACAATTCATAGTCTTGAAAATCGTTAACAGTAAAAGTCGAACCTGACAAATATCAAGGCTAAAGGCGCTAAAAGAGAAATCGTTCAAAACTGGACCGACTGATTAGACCGTGATGGCCAAACGGCTCCGGAGCATCGAATGATGATTCGTAAATGTAAAACCTGCTTCATGGCGGCAGTTCGAAATACCGTATCGCTATCGTGACACTAGCAGACGCCTGGGCGACGCACAATGCCCAAACTCGCGAATTTTGCATTTCAAAAATCAATTTTCGATTGTCGATTTTTTTGAGCATACACAGAGTGAAACACCGAGAACATTGGTCTCAATATGAGCACATTCGTTGTCAAAAACTATTCATGAACGGATTTCCTCACTTCAAGAAAAATTTATTACTTCAATGAGTTAAAATGTTCAGTTTTTGAGAACATTTTAAACTAAAACGAGAAAGCTAAGCTAACTTCGTCTGTGCCGAAGTTTTTATACCCTTGCAAGTGCTCGCTTAAATATTTTCAAAAAATACTGATTTTCCCATTTTCCGACCGATTGTTCGTTTGGGAGCTATATGATATAGTTATCCGATATGGCCAAAAATGTTTAAAATTATATGATAGAATGAGAAACAAACCAATGCCAAATTGCAGGATGCTACCATTAAAAACAAAAATGTTTTTCTAACTAAGACTGTTTTTCAAACCTATCATTTGAATGGCAGCTATACCATGTTGTTGTCCGATTTTAATAAAACTTGGGAGAATTATAAAAAACATAGAAAACCTACGATTACAAAGTTTGGAGACGTTTCCATTGAAAACAAAAAAGTTTTTCTCACTAAAACTAGTTTTCCCACCAATTGTTCCTATGGGAGGTATGAGATATAGTCATCCGATCCGGTCGGTTGCGACATATTAGTAGTGTGCAGCAAAAAGAAGACTCTGGAGAGACTAGTTTGCTTATAAACGGACAGACGGACGGACAAAGCTCAATCGACTCCGCTCGTCACCCTGATCAATAATCTATATAATTTATGGGGTCGGAAATGAATATTTCTATGCGTTGCAAGCTTCTGGGCAAAATTATAATAACCTTTGCAAGGGTATAACAAAAATTTGAGGTCCAAGGTCCAGTCCAGGACCAGATCCAATTCCAAGTCCAGGTCCGATATCAGCTCCGAATCCGCAGAGACATCCGCCTTGTACAACACCCCACCTGCCTTAGTAAATTAAATTTAAAAAAAAATGGAACGAGAATAAACATTATTTTTATTTGGTTTGTTGTTCTTCAAATTAAATCACACGTCATTCACAACTTGATGTATTGGCAGCCTCTCTTCAATTAATATTTTTAACAGAAAATGTTGCCATTTCACTCACACTCACTAACAAACGATTTTAACAAAAGCTTTTTAAAAGTTTTTACATCTCGCTCGCACATATTTGTCAACATACAATAAGAGAGATTTTACGAAAGAGCTTCTACGGACCATGATGGAATAAGTATAAGGTGGTCTCGTCATGTGAGCGGCTCTCTCATTTTCTCCCTTATTGTCAGTGCTTGGCCGGCTGTCAACAGAGTAGGTAAAAGCTTTTACCTCTCACTCGCACTTATTTGTCAGCATGCAATAAGGTTGAGCTTTTACGGACGAGACCACCTTATACTTATTCCATCATGACTTGCCGAAGTCAATCTTCACGGCTTGTCAGAGAGAGCAGACATATTTTTCTGTCGTACATATGCACGCACGCATTGAGGGAGCTCGCACACACAAGTCCATACGCAAAAAAAAAAGATCTTTTAAGCAAGCGGTCTCTGTACAACGGTTGCCAAAAGACCGAGACAGAAAAAACAAAAGCAAATATGTTTCTCTCCTCTCTTAACCGAACACAACTAGAGAGCGCATTTAAACTTTAAATTTTAAAGGTTGCTTCCGTCCCTCTCTGTCAGATGTGCCGCACGTAACCGTTTTTTTTTCTGACAACTGCAAAGGGAGGACTGGTTGTTGCGAACTCTGCTCACAACCCACATGCTGCTATCGCTTTCTTGCACAGACATTCTGACTTTCGACCTCACAAAATACCTAGATCTGGTACGAAAATAGTTAAATTGGCAACACTGGTTAGCAGACTCCAGTAGAAGCAGAGACATGATGCAATAATTTTATGTGGTCTCGTCGGCAAAAAGTAGTCCGTTAACAAAGCCAACAATAACAACAACAAGCGAAAATAACGAACGCGTCGGCAGCAGAGAGTGCCAGAAAATGAGAGAGCGCATATAATTGGCTGCATACATGAAAGTTGCATACATACATATACACGCACGCACCGAGTGAGCTCACACACAAACGCTGCTGACTTTGCAAAGTCAAAAGCGTAGCCAAAGAAATCTGTCGCAAAGACAATCGTTTTCTGGATTTACCCCCCAGTCGACCGTCCGTAAAAGAGCTTCGCTCTAAAAATCATACTTCTCGGCTGACTAATTGAAAGCTTAACATAACATACAGAAATGGCTTATCAGTCAATAATTTTGGGTCAGGACACCAATCAGTTTTATTTTGACATGGCTGTATTGTGCTTTTACATTTGTTGCATTTTATATAAACACTAGCTTAATTTACCAGCGGCTTCGCTCGCTTTTGCTTCAATTTGTTACTAATTTATCATGCTGGTAATATTTTATACACTCAGGGAAAAAAACACTGATATTTTAATATTTACACATTGTCTTGAATATTTCCACCATTGATTTAGCGTTAAATATGGAATTCGTATATATAAAGAGTGCACACTTAAACTTTAATATTGGCAATAGTTAAATTTAACATGGAAATAGTTAAAAACTTTTCTTTTTAATTCAAAATACTCAATTCAATTATACTCAGAATTCTTTGTAATCGAAACCAGGAGTAGAATTCTTATAGATTTGGTTTTGAAAAAATGCGAATTATATTAATTTTATAAAATTTTTAACTTACTATTTGGGGACTCGAACTCGGGACCTCTGGACTTGAACTCGAACGGAATTCCGTCTCAACCAATTGTGCTATCGCGTATGCTGGCTGTTGGAAGCCTACAGTCTTTCATAAATATCTTTCGGGCATTTTGGAAAAATACGACTGCTTGTAATTCTCAAGTTGGAATTCCCTGCATACACAGAGAAAAAAATGGATATTAAAAAATATCGATTGGATGATTTCCGGTATCCATTTGGAAGGGATATGTCTAAAATATCATTTTAATCATCCAACGGAGCTTAAAATCATCCAAAGGATATAAGAACTGATGATCATTAGGATGATTTTGCTGCTCCGCTGGATGATTAAAAGGATATTAAAGACATATCCATTCCAAATGGATCTTTTTTCTGTGTAGGGAATATAAAAGGAATAACTCAAATTCGTCGATTTAATATGTTTTTAGTCAATTCAAAGTGGTTTTTAGTTAATTTAAGTACACATGGGGCATAGTAAAATCACATATGTTTGTGTTAGTTTTAACTATGCGATTTTTCCCTGAGTGTGATGCTTTCAAAATGTTCATGGAGCTGATCAAATGAAGATCAAAAGAGTTTCATACAATAACTTTCCGCATATTTTTTAACTTTGTGGGTTAATTTTAAAAGTATTTAAAGTTACGTTTTCCGTACTTCTTTTGAATGTAGCTCATAAAAAACGTTTGGAGCTAATCGCTGGAAACTAAACTTTTATACAATATTGACCACCAATATTCTAACCATGGTGCATCGTTATCGTTACCATTATCGTTATCGCAATTTCTTATACTATCCTTACAAACTTAGTTTCATGTCATTCGAATGAAATATAGTTTATTCCATTTGGAGTTTCCGCAAGTTTTCCGACCCTAGGGCCAAATTTCCAAAAAACGGAAAATCACATTACAAACTGATTTTTTTGCGGTCTAACTATCCTTACAAAATGAGTTTCAAGTCAATCGAATGAAGCTTCACTTACTATTCTTACAAACCGAATTTTAATTCAATCGAGTGAATTATAGTTACTTAGCTTGCAGACTTTTCCGTGAATTTTTCGACTCCACGGTCAAATTTTCCAACATCGGAAACTAACATCTCAATTTATTTCACTCACTTTGCTTACAAAGCGAATTTCAAGACAATCGTGTAAAAAATAGATTTTTGCATATGGAATTTTCCGTCAATTTTCTATGTGGGCGGATTTTCCGAAATCGCGTATCCAATTTTTTCGCATACTTTGCTTACAAACCAAGTTTAAAGTTAATCGAATGAAATATAAAGTTTTCCTCATACAAACTTTTCTGACGCTTTTCCGTGAATTTTTCGACTCTACGGTCGAATTTTCCAAAATCGGAAAATGACATGTCAATTTATTTTACTTTCTATCTTTACAAACCTAATTTTAAATCAATCGGGTAAAATATAATTATCAAGCATGCAGACTTTTCAGAGAATTTTCCGACCTTACGGTCAAATTTTTCAACACCGGAAAATTACATCTTAATTCATTTCACTTACTATCCTTACAAACCGAACTTCAAGCCGATCGGGTGAAAAATAGATTTTTACATATGGAGTTTTCCGAAATCGGGAAAATACGTGTCCAATTATTTCGCATACTCTTCTTACAAACCGAATTTCAAGTTAATCGAATGAAAAATAGATTTTTCTCCATACAAACTTTTCTGACGCTTTTCCGTGAATTTTCCGACTCTACGGTCTAATTTTCCACCATCGGAAACTGACATCTCAATTTATTTTACTTACTATCCTTACAAACTAAATTTTAAGTCAATCGAGTGAAATATAACTATCTAGCAGGCAGACTTTTCCGGGAACTTTCCGCCCTTACGGAAAAATTTTCCAACATCGGAAAATTACATCTTAATTCATTTCACTTACTATCCTTACAAACCGAACTTTAAGTCGATCGGGTGAAAAATAGATTTTTGCATCTCGGATTTTCCGAAAATATTCATTTGGACGGATTTTCCGAAATCGGGAAATCTCGTGTCCAATTATTTTGCGTACTTTGCTTACATACCGAGATTCAAGTCAATCGTATGAAAAAAAAAATTTTCCCCATACAAACATTCAGGACGCTTTTACGGGTGGAATTTTCCAAAGCCCCGTCTTAGTACTCACTTTCAGCATAAGATAAAATCCCTTATGGTTTGGGCTGTGCGAGGGTCACCAGTCAGTCAGTCAGGTTGAAGAGCTTTATATATATATAGACTAGCGTATAGCAAGACGCGCTTCGCCGCTGTCATCATCAGGGTAGTCGTTATCATTATCATTATCTTTATTGCAATCGCTATCGTTATCGTTATGGTTATCTTTATCGTTGTCGTTGTCGTTATCATTATCGTTATTGTTATCGTTACCATTACCGCTATAGTTATCGTTATCATTATCGTTATCATTATCGCTATCGCTATTGTTATCGTTAGCGATATCCTTATCATTAACGCTATAGTTATCGTTTACGTTATCGTTATGATTTACGTTATTGTTATCGTTATTGCTATCCAACATCGGAAAATGAAATCTTAATTTGTTTCACTTACTATCCTTACAAACCGAATTTCAAGTCAATCGGATGAAAAATAGTTAATTAGCATGCAGGATTTTCCGTGATTTTTCCGACCTAACGGTCAAATTTTCCAACATCGGAAAATGACATCTCAATTCATTTCACTTACTATCCTTACAAACCGAGTTTCAAGTGAATCGGGTGAAAAATAGGTTTTGGCACATAAAATTTTCCGGGAATTTTCCTTGTGGGAAATTTTTCCCTAAATCGGGAAATCATGTGTCCAATTACTTCGCATACTTTGTTTACAAACCGACTTTCGAGACAATCGGATGAAAAATAAAATGTTCCCCATACAAACTTTTCCCACGCTTTTCCGGCTTTTCTGGGTGGAATTTTCCAAAACCCCGTCTTAGTACGCACATTCACCACATAAGGAAACACCTGTCCAAATTTCAGCCTTCTATCTCTTACCGTTTAGGCTGTGCGATGATTGCCAATCAGTCAGTGAGGACTCTATATATAGAGACTAGCATATAGCCCGACGCGTTTCGCAGCTGACATCATCAGGGTAGTCGTTATCATTATCTCTATTGCTGTCGTTATCGTTATCGTTATGGTTATCGCTTACGCTATCGCTATCCAACATCGGAAAATTAAATCTCAATTTATTTCACTTACTATCCTTACAAACCGAGTTTCAAGTCAATCGGATGAGAAATAAAATTTTCCCCATACAAACTTTTCCGACATTTTTCCGTGAATTTTACGATCTTACGGTCAAATTTTCCAACATCGGAAAATGAAATCTCAATTTATTTTACTTACTATCCTCGCAAACCGAATTTCAAATCAGTCGGGTGAAATATATGTAGTTATTTAGCATGCAGACTTTTCCGGGAATTTTCCAACCTTGCGTTCGAATTTTCCAACATGGGAAAATCACATTTCAACTTATTTCTCTAACTATCCTACAAACCGATTTTCAAGTCAATCGGGTGAAAAATAGATTTTTGCATTTCGAATTTGCCGGCAATTTTCCTTGTGGGCGGATTTTCCGAAATCGGGAAAGCAAGTGTCCAATTATTCCGCATACTTTGCTTAGAAACCGAGTTTCAAGTCAATCGGATGAGAAATAAAATTTTCCCCATACAAACTTTTCCGACGCTTTTCCGGAAATTTTCCAACCCTACGGTGGATTTTTCCAACATCGAAAAATGGCATCACAATTAATTTCACTTACAATCCTTTCGAACCGAATTTCAAGTCAATCGGATGAAAAATAGGTTGCCTAGCTTGATGTACTATATACTAAACCACGAGGCTCTAACTTGAAAATTGTGGATCTGACGGCTTTTTAGGTCTAGAATTTCTAGAGGAGGTCTAGGTTTTTTGATGATAAAAGGGGGACGCGGGCGAATTTTTTCAAATCTGAAACAAACTGGATCTGCGTACAGCATAAGTCTAATTTGTGGCAAAAATTTGTGGCTCTATCTCTTATAGTCTCTGAGATCGACGCGTTCATACAGATAGACAGACGGACGGACGGACGGACAGACAGACATGGCTATATCGACTCGGCTGTTCATGCTGATGAAGAATATTTATACTTTATGGGGTCGGAAATGTTTCCTTCTCCCTGTTACATACATTCGCACAACTTCATGATCCGCCTTTTCCCATTTTCAATGGGAACAGGGTATAAAAATAGAGGAGTCGAAACAAGCCGGATCGGATGACTATAACCTATAGCTGCCATAGGATCGATCGGTCGAAAAACTAGTTCTAGTGAAAAAAATCCTTTTTTGTTTTTAATGCAAACGTCTCCAAACTTAGTATTTACTAGTTTTTAGTGCTTCTCCATAATTCTGTCAAATTTGGTCGAAATCGGACATCTATATGGTATAGCTGTCATACAAAAGTAGAGCCAGAAAAGTAGTCTTATTGGGAAAAACTTGTTTGTTATCAGTGGACATGTCCTTCAAATTAGTTAAAAAACGTGCTGTATACAAACTTCGGCCGAGCCGAAATTAACTTTCCTCTAATTTTTTATACACATTGAAAAGTCTCTACAAAAGCCGCCATTAAAATTCGACGCTCTTGCTTTTGTGAGAACAACCGATATGTAGTTAGCGTTGCCACCAACAGAGTTGCAAACGATCGTGGGGCGCGAATTTCAAATTGAAATTCAAAAGGTCATTACACTAAGGAATGACTAGTATTGAGCGAAAGTGTTTGCAATTATTGTTTTGGATGTACTTTTTTGATTGCTTGTTGGGATGTTAATGCAAGTATGGCTTTTAATGGATTTAATCCACAAAATCTTCTAATGTTTGTGCGTTAGCTTTTTTAAATTTGAATATAATTTCTTTCGTAATGTTTTTTTGTAATGCTCTCCAACTTTTATTTTTATTTGCTCTAAGTTCTGTCAATGTTTGGTTCCACCATGGTATTTTATATTTAAATGTTTTAGATGAGGTTTCAGGTATGATATAATGAGCGCTTTGTAAAATTATTTTACTTATATTTGCGTTTTCTTTGTTAATGTTTTTGCTTAATGGTGTTTTGATGTTCATTTGTTCTACTGTGGAAGAAAATTTCGTCTAGTTTGCTTCTTTAATTTTAAAGTAATGCGTCGGGGACTTATCATTTAATATTGAGAAATTGGAGTTGTCTATAAACTTGGTTATTATTTTTCCTTTGGTGTTGTTATGCGGCTAGCCCCATCTGGGGTCCCAACTATTGAAGTCTCCTGTAATAATTTCTTGAGAGTTTTGTCTACTTAGTACTCTTTCTAGGTTGCTATAAGAAAATGTAGTTGAATTTGATATATAGGATGATAGAATGGTAATTTGTTTTGTGGAGTCTATTTCTATAGCTATTGCTTCAAAGCATAGCTGTTAAATAATGATTAAAATTCGTAATCATTAGATATTTGACTACTTTTTATACTCTGTACCGTAGGTACACAGAGTATTATAAGTTTGTGCAAAAGTATGTAACAGGCAGAAGGAAGCATCTCCGACCACATAAAGTATATATATTCTTGATCAGCATCAACAGCCGAGTCGATATAGCCATGTCCGTCTGTCCGTCCGTCCGTCCGTCCGTCCATCCGTCCGTCTGTCCGTCTGTCTGTCCGTATGAACGCACAGATCTCAGAGATGGTAAGAGATAGAGGTTTGACATGTATGGGACATATGCTTCTTATGTCTGCAGGCAGATCAAGTTTATTTTCAATTTTGGCCACGCCCCCTCCCGCCCCAGCAATTTAGAAAAAACGTCATATCTCCCACATGGGAAGAAGATAGATGGCTTGTTTCTTCTGGACATATTTAGTTATTAGGATAACTTATCGATCCGCCAAAGGAATGAAGAAGATCGGATGAACGGTTTTCAAGTTATGATCAAAAGAACAATTTTCTTGGTACAGAGTATGTTATAGTCGGGCTTGACCGACTTTCTTTCTTGTTTTTAAATGATAAATAATCATTAAATTACGATTATTTTCAGATTTTCTTGATTACTAATTGATTACGATTCTGAATTATCAAAAAATAGTCGCGATTATTTGTGATTATCAAAAAAAATCAAAACAATTCAAAAATAAGATTACTCTTGATTAATTTTGATTATTTTCTAATGCTTTTATGACAAAAACGGGCAGCACATGGTCCTCCAAATCAACAAGGAAGCCGAGGATCTGCTCTACCCAAGATTCGGGGTGATGGCATGGGGAGTAGGTAGCGTGCACCTACGTCTGAAGAAACGCCACCCCGAGGACACTAATGAGCACACACTGGAGGCTGGAGAGGTGGAAAACGACCTCGGCATCGACATGATGGTCGAAAAAGCCAGCAGCCTCGATATTACGGGGGCAGTACAGTCTGCTGAAGAAGACGAGGATGGCGACACAACCTTGCAGGCTGACCCATCGGGACCGGAGGATGCGGACACCAGTCATGCAGTTGAAGGTCCTCCAGGTCAACTTGCATAGCTCCTTCTAACCTTGGAGAAAGGGCCCTCAGATGTGGCTTTAGTTCAGGAACCTTGGATAGCGGCGGGAAACAAGGTCTCCGGACTAAAGTCACAAAACTACAACATCTTTTACCCCACCCCAGTAAGTAGAGCAAGGACTGCTATTCTGGTAAGAAAAGGCATCTATGCGTATTTAATGACTAATTACAGCACGGACGATCTCACTGTTGTGGCCTTGGAGGGTGGCAGGGACGAGCCAATTCTTATGGTGTCCTGCTACATGGCGCATGAGCGAGAGGCACCACCAGCTGAACTCGGAAGACTGACGGCGGAGGCAAGCTACAAGAAGCAACCCCTCGTCATCGGAAAGGACGCCAACGCACAGCACACTGTGTGGGGCAGCCCAGACATCAACGACAGAGGTGAGTCTCTCTTACATTTTATTATGCAAGCCAGTCTAAGTGTAGAAAACGTTGGAGTCGTACCCACATATGTGGGACCAACCTCGGCCAACGTCCTAGACTTAACCATGACCTTAGGGATCAGTACTCAGGCGTCAGAATGGAGAGTTCTTGATAAACCCTCCTTCTCCGACCACAAGTACATCCAGTTCAAGATACAATTTGACTACTGTCAAACTAGAAACGTCTATAGGAACCCCCGGAATACCGACTGGGTGAAGTACCTTAAGACAGTGGAATCAAAACTGCCGACGTCAACGCCCATCTGCTCGGTGGAAGATATTGAGAAGTCCGTGAAGACGCTCACTGTCAATCTCATCGAAGCATACAAAACCTCGTGTAGGCTCACAGTTACAAAAAGGAGAACCAGCCACCTGGTGGACCCCAGAACTGAAAGAGCAGAGGAAGGACGTCCAGGAATGCTTCAAACTCGCCAAACAAGCGGATGAAGTGATCATCTGGGAGGAGTACAAGATAAGACTTCGCTTATTCAAAAAAGAAGTAAGGAAGGCAAAGCAACAATCATGGAGAACCTTCTGCTCCAGCATAGAGAAGGTCTCGGAAGCAGCCAGACTCAGGAAGCTGCTTTCAAAGCAGCCACATATGCAGAGTCAACTAAAAACGGACGAAGGTCACTGGACAGAAAGCAGCAAGGAAGCTACATGCGCTCTTCTCGATGCGCACTTCCCGGGCTGCACTATAGTCACCGAGCCAGATACGCTTCAGGACATAAACACTCAACAAACTAAAATCCCAACCAACTTAGCCACTCCAGGAAAAATCCGCTGGGCGATCGACTCGTTCGCGACCTACAAGTCCCCCGGTCTGGATGGCATAATTCCCGCCATGCTAAAAACGACTAAAGGTTTAGTCGTACCATGGCTACAGTCCATTTTTGAAGCCTGCCTGGGGTGGGGCTATGTACCTGTGGCCTGCAGGACAGCACAGGTTGTGTTCCTACCCAAAGCGGGGAAATGCAGTCACGTGCAGCCAAAAGACTACAGGCCCATTAGCCTCACTTCATTCCTGCTTAAAACAATGGAAAAATTACTTGATCTCCACATAAGAGAAGGCATGAACCTGACCTTGAAGAACAACCAACACGCATACACGAAAGGGAAATCGGTGGAAACAGCGCTACACTCCCTAGTAGCCACCATCGAGAAAGCAATGTACCATAAAGAGTATGCCTTGGGAGCATTCCTTGACATATCTGGTGCATTCAACAACGTCTCCACGGAGGCGATAATGCGCAGCCTAAGAGCTGTATCAATACATAAGGCTTTGAACTCGTGGATATACAACCTGCTCAGCTGCAGAAGAGTACAAGCCGAGTGGGGTACCACAACCATGACGAAGGAGGCACACGGCGGCACGCCTCAAGGCGGAGTACTGTCACCCCTTTTATGGAACCTTGGGGTTAACGAACTGCTAACAAAATTTCGCAGGAAAGCACCCAAGATAACTGCATATGCCGACGACATATGCAAAATTATCATCGGAAAATGTTCATCGACTCTCAGCTCAATCATGGACTCTACACTCAAAGAGATACTAAAATGGGCCACAGAAGCCGGACTTAGTATTAATGCGGAGAAGACGGACCTCATTCTATTTACCAAGAGATACAAGGTACGGCCATGGATTCCACCAAAGATAAATGGAATAACACTAACACCAAAGAATAACGTTAAATACCTTGAAGCTGTAATCGATGGTAAACTGTCATAGAAGGCGAATGTGGAAGAAAGAGTGAAGAAGGCGACCAACGCACTATATGCATCCCAGAAGATGCTGAGTAGCACTTGGGGCCTATCACCAAGTCTGATGCACTGGCTTTTCATTTAAGTAATACGACCGATACTGCTACACGGCATACTAGTATAGTGGCAAGCCACGGAGAAAACCATATACCTAAAGCTGATGGAGAAGACCCAGCGACAGGCACTGGTCTGTATTACGGGGGCGCTGAGGTCCACTCCAACCAAAGCATTAGAACACATCTTAGGTGTCAACCCTCTGGACATCCAAGCACGCCTTCTGGCACAAAAGACCGCTCAACGTCTATGTGAGGCAGGCACCATGGCGCTACAAAGCTATGGACACAGCATAGTTGGTAGAGTAGTAGCACGGACTACATTATCCCAAAGATCAACTCAATATGCACATCAGCACTACTGGGACCAGAAGACTGGCATACAGGACTGGCCCTAGAAGCAGCGCACTTCTTTACAGACGGCTCAAAGATGGACCTAGGAGTCGGAGCCGCCGTATACTGTGCAGAGCCAGATATAAAGCTCTCATATAAACTGCCAAACCACTGCACCATATTCCAGGCGGAAGTCTTCGCAATAAGGAAAGCAGCGGAGTTGGCGGAAATTCACGCTCCATACAACCAAATAAATATCTACGTGGACAGCCAAGCGGAAATCAAGGCAATGCAAGGACACTCCATCAACTCCAGAAATGTCCTGGCGAGCAGGGAAGCGCTAGATTCCCTCAGCATCTCCAGAAAGGTACAAATCTACTGGATTTCCAGCCACCGGGGCATCGACGGAAACGAGATGGCAGACAGTCTTGCAAAAGCCGGAGTCGTACTCGGCCAAGAAGATACACTAAACATACCTATCTCCATACAGACGCTTCATAGCAAGATGGAAGAGATAGCAGAGAAAGAAGCGGAGGTAAGGTGGGAAAACACCAGCGGATGCAGAATCTCTAAAATTATGAGCAAGAGAAGAGACAAAAAACTTACGCATTATCTGCTACAGCTCCAGAGAAGAGACTGTAGACTGCTCATTGGCATACTAACGGGACACTGCCTAGCAGCCGCTCATGCGATAAAGCTAGGCATAACAACAGAGGACACCTGCAGGAAATGTATGAAACTCTAGAACACTTAATTTGCAGCTGCCCAGCAATTGCCACGTCAAGATTACAAATTCTGCACACCCCACGGTTCTCTTCTTTGGAGGAAGCGGCCAAGAGACCCCCAAAACAGTTATTGGCATTTGCCAAAACGACAAGAATCCTCCTGGACTTCTAAGACAAACGTACCCAAATAATCACCCGGCCTCATTAAGGACCCTAAGGTCTATGTGTGACCCCAAATGGGGTCAGCCGGAACTACCTACCTACCTAATGCTTTTATGCTCTCCCAAGTATCATATTTGTCAGGGGGCATATGGAGTAGAGGTGAAAGACTCGGCGCTTGTGTAATGCGATCGGGGATCGAGTCCCACTGGGTGAATGCTAAAATATTTTTTTATACCCGTTACTCGTAGAGTAAAAAGGGTATACTAAAGTCGTGCAAATGTAGAAGGAAGCATTTCCGATATCTATATATATAAAGTTGTTCAACCTGACTGACTGGTGACCGTCGTGCAGCCCAAACCATAAGAGATAGAAGGCTGAAATTTTGACAGAAGTTTCCTTATGTGGTGAAAGTGCGTACTAAGGCGGAGTTTTGGAAAATTCCACCCGGAAAAGCCGGAAAAGCGTCGAAAAGTTTGTATGGGGAAAATTTTATTTGACATCCGATTGACTTGAAACTCGGTTTGTCAGCAAAGTATGCGAAATAATTGGACACGTGTTTTCCCGATTTTTAAAAATCCACCCACAAGGAAAATTGACGGAAAATTTGATCTGCAAAAATGAATTTTTCCTCCGATTGACTTAAAATTCGGTTAGTAAGGATAGTAAGTGAAGTAAATTGAGATGTCATTTTCCGATGTTGGAAAATTTGACCATAGGGCCGGAAAATTCACGCAAAAGCGTCGGAAAAGTTTGTATGGGGAAAATTTTATTTTTGATCCGAATGGCTTGAAACTCGGTTTGTAAGCAAAGTATGCGAAATAATTGGACACGTGTTTTCCCGATATCGAAAAATCCGCCCACAAGAAAAATTCCCGGGAAAATTTGATATGCAAAAATCAATTTTTCAGCCAATTGACTTAAAATTCGGTTTGTAAGGAAAGTAATTGAAATAAAGTGACATGCCATTTTCCGACGTTGGAAAATTTGACAGTAGAGTAGAAAAATTCACGGAAAAGTCTGCAAGCTAAGTAACTATAATTAACCCGATTGAATTGAAATTCGGTTTGAAAGAATAGTAAGTGAAGTTTCATCCGGTTGACTTGAAACTCATTTTGTAGGGATGGTTAGTAAGATAAATTGAGATACCAATTTGAGATGTCGAAAATTCGACAGTAGGCTCGGAAAACTCTAGGAAAATTATGCATCCGAAAAACAATTTTCCAACCGATTGACTTGAAACTCGGTTTGTAAGGACCGTAAAAAACATTAATTTGTAATGTGATCTTCCGTTTTTTGGAAATTTTGGCCATAGGGTCGGAAAACTTCCGGAAACTCCGAATGCAATAACCGATCATCCGATTGACTAAGTTTGTAAGGATAGTATAAGAAATAGCGATAACGATAACGAAAATTATAACGATATCGGTAACAGTAACGGTAACGAGAACAATGACGATATTGAAAATTGAACAACGACTGTTGTTTCGACAAATTCAGCACCAAGGGTAGAAAATTGGTGGTCAAGACTGTATAAAAGTTTAGTTTCCAGCGATAAGCTCCAAACGAATTTTAAGAGCTACATTAAAAAAAAAAGTACGGAATACGTGACTTTAAATATTTTTAAATTCAACCCACAAAGTTAAAAAATATGCGAAAAGTTGTTGTATGCAACTCTTTTGATCTTCATTTGATCAGCTCCATTTTGGAAGCATCACATTAAAAACAAGAAAGAAAGTCGGTCAAGCCCGACTATAACATACTCTGTACCAAGAAAATTTGTCTTTTGATCATAACTCGAAAACCGTTCATCCGATCTTCTTCATTCCTTTAGCGGATAAGTTATCCTAATAACTAAATATGTCCAGAAGGAACAAGCCATCTATCTTCAAAACTGTGGGAGATATGACGTTTTTTCTAAATTGCGGGGGCGGGAGGGGGCGTGGCCAAAATTTAAAATAAACTTGATCTGCCTGCAGACATAAGAAGCATATGTCCCATACACGTCAAACCTCTATCTCTTACCATCTCTGAGATCTGTGCGTTCATACGGACAGACAGACGGACAGACGGACATGGCTATATCGACTCGGCTGTTGATGCTGATCAAGAATATATATACTTTATGGGGTCGGAGATGCTTACTTCTGGATGTTACATACTTTTGCACAAACTTATAATACTCTATGTACCTTCGGTACAGAGTATAAAAATGTTACCAGCATGATAAATAATTAACAAATTGATGCATAGCGAGCGAAGCCGCTGGTAAATAAAGCTAGTAAAGTATATATATTCTTCATCAGCATCAACAGCCGAGTCGATATAGCCATGTCCGTCTGTCCGTCCGTCCGTCCATCTGTATAAACATCTAGATCTCAGAGAGTAGAAGAGCTAGAGCAACCAAATTTTAGATGTAAGCTAGTATTGTGTGCAGGCAGATTAAGTTTGTTTCAAATTTTGGCCACGCTTCCTCCTGCCCCCGCAATAAAAAGTGTTGAATAACTCCCACAATTTTTAAGATCGTGCTCAGATTGCAGTGTAGTCTATGTGGCCAATATCTACAATCTCACAAATTTTCAAAAGGATCGGATAATAAATGGTCGAGTTAAAAAAATGTTGCATACTTATCCGAGCCGCATGAAGTTATTAAGCACTAATTGAACTGAGTAACGGGTATTTCGAAGTCGGGCAGAGCCGACTTTAACTTACGCTCTCGGTTTTATTTTATATTGTACTAGCTTTATTTACCAGCGGTTCGCTCGCTTTGCATCAATTTGTTACTTATTTATCATGCTGGTAAAATTTTTTTTAATGTGATGCTTCCAAAATGGAGCTGATCAAATGAAGATCAAAAGAGTTGCATACAACAACTTTTCGCATATTTTTTAACTTTGTGGGTTGAATTTAAAAATATTTAAAGTCACGTATTCCGTACTTTTTTTTTTAATGTAGCTCTTAAAATTCGTTTGGAGCTTATCGCTGGAAACTAAACTTTTATACAGTCTTGACCACCAATTTTCTACCCTTGGTGCTGAATTTGTCGAAACAACAGTCGTTGTTCAATTTTCAATATCGTCATTGTTCTCGTTACCGTTACTGTTACCGATATCGTTATAATTTTCGTTATCGTTATCGCTATTTCTTATACTATCCTTACAAACTTAGTCAATCGGATGATCGGTTATTGCATTCGGAGTTTCCGGAAGTTTTCCGACCCTATGGCCAAAATTTCCAAAAAACGGAAGATCACATTACAAATTAATGTTTTTTACGGTCCTTACAAACCGAGTTTCAAGTCAATCGGTTGGAAAATTGTTTTTCGGATGCATAATTTTCCTAGAGTTTTCCGAGCCTACTGTCGAATTTTCGACATCTCAAATTGGTATCTCAATTTATCTTACTAACCATCCCTACAAAATGAGTTTCAAGTCAACCGGATGAAACTTCACTTACTATTCTTTCAAACCGAATTTCAATTCAATCGGGTTAATTATAGTTACTTAGCTTAGGGCTGCAAAACTATCGATGTTACTATCGATAGTATCGAGGTTTTCAAAATGGTCCGATGTATCGATGTTAAAAATTGAACATCGATATATCGGATGCTTCACTGCATCAGTGCTGCCAGATTTTTTGGGTCCATTTTTACAATTATTATTAGTTGAAATACGACAAAATTTGATTAATAAGCAAAAAAAAAAAAAGGTCAATTTGGTTAAACGCAGCATTATCAAACCGAAATTTGTGTTCCAAAGTGCAAATAAACGAAATGGCTAGAAGTGGCTAGATCATTTTGAAAAAAAAAAGCTAACCCGCTCAAAAAGTGGCTAGTTCTAGCCACAAAGTGGCTGAGTTGGCAGCCCTCCACTGCATGGTGACGCTTCAAGCTACGCGTAAGTGTTTGTTGAGTTAAAAATGTGTATAATTTTATAAATTCATTTTTTGGTAATAGTTTTTTACAGCAATAATTGGCGGTTCTTCTGTATATATAATGGATAAGTTTTTGTGCACATCAAGTAAGTAAAAACCTTAAAAGCAGCAGTGTATATTATTACAAATCTATTGCGTTTTAGACAAAGTTAACGCTGGAAAAGACTTAATTTTAATGTTAAAAAATAATTATCTGTGAATTGAAAAGACTAACATTTTATGTTTATTTAGTTTTAAGAACCAATTAATGAAGCAATTGTTTTTGTTCTTCTAATTTTAAGATATGAATATTAATGAGTGAGATTTGAATTATGAAGACATAATTTTTGTTTTTTAATTTTAAGAAATGAGCCTTTATATTTGTTTTTTTTAATATTAAGAAATAATTTTGAATAAAAAAGGTTTAAATTGTGAAGACCTAATTTTTGTTTTTTTGAATTAAAAAAAAAATGAAAATATAAATTTTGTTCGTTTATTATTAAGAAATTAATAACATTATTTTACACAAACAAAATTAATGTTTGCCTTTTCTATATTTTTCTTAATATAGCATAAGATATATGGTATTTACCGCAATCTAAAATATTTGAAAAATTTTCGATGTTTTAACGATATATCGATGTTTTTTTGGAAAACATCGAGGTTTTGAATCTGTGAATTGAAAAGACTTACATTTTATGTTTATTTAGTTTTAAGAACCAATTAATGAAGCAATTGTTTTTGTTCTTCTAATTTTAAGATATGAATATTAATGAGTGAGATTTGAATTATGAAGACATAATTTTTGTTTTTTAATTTTAAGAAATGAGCCTTTATATTTGTTTTTTTTTAATATTAAGAAATAAATTTGAATAAAAAAGCTTTAAATTGTGAAGACCTAATTTTTGTTTTTTTGAATTAAAAAAAAAATGAAAATATAAATTTTGTTCGTTTATTATTAAGAAATTAATAACATTATTTTACACAAACAAAATTAATGTTTGCCTTTTCTATATTTTTCTTAATATAGCATAAGATATATGGTATTTACCGCAATCTAAAATATTTGAAAAATTTTCGATGTTTTAACGATATATCGATGTTTTTTTGGAAAACATCGAGGTTTTGAAACATCGAAGTTAAAAACTATCGATGTACCCACTATCGATAGTTTTGCAGCCCTAACTTAGCTTGCAGACTTTTCCGTGAATTTTTCTACTCTACTGTCAAATTTTCCAACGTCGGAAAATGGCATGTCACTTTATTTCAATTACTTTCCTTACAAACCGAATTTTAAGTCAATTGGCTGAAAAATTGATTTTTGCATATCAAATTTTCCCGGGAATTTTTCTTGTGGGCGGATTTTTCGATATCGGGAAAACACGTGTCCAATTATTTCGCATACTTTGCTTACAAACCGAGTTTCAAGCCATTCGGATCAAAAATAAAATTTTCCCCATACAAACTTTTCCGACGCTTTTGCGTGAATTTTCCGGCCCTATGGTCAAATTTTCCAACATCGGAAAATGACATCTCAATTTACTTCACTTACTATCCTTACTAACCGAATTTTAAGTCAATCGGGGGAAAAATTCATTTTTGCAGATCAAATTTTCCGTCAATTTTCCTTGTGGGTGGATTTTTAAAAATCGGGAAAACACGTGTCCAATTATTTCGCATACTTTACTGACAAACCGAGTTTCAAGTCAATCGGATGTCAAATAAAATTTTCCCCATACAAACTTTTCCGACGCTTTTGCGGGAATTTCCGGCCTTACTGTCAAATTTTCCCACATCGGAAAATGACATCTTAATTTATATCACTTACTTTCCTTACAACCCGAATTTTAAGTCAATCGGATGAAATATAGTTTGTTAGCATGCAGAATTTTCCGGGAATTTTCCGACCTAACGGTCAAATTTTCCAACATCGGAAAATGACATCTCAATTTATATCACTTACTATCCTTACAAACCGATTTTCAAGTCAATCGGTTGAAAAATAGGTTTTTGCACATCGAATTTTCCAGCAATTTTCCTTGTGGGTGGATTTTCCAAAATCGGGAAAACACGTGTCCAATTATTTCGCATACTTTGCTTACAAACCGAGTTTCAAGTCATTCGGATGTCAAATAAAATTTTCCCCATACAAACTTTTCCGACGCTTTTCCGGCTTTTCCGGGTGGAATTTTCCAAAACCCCACCTTAGTACGCACTTTCACCACATAAGGAAACTTCTGTCAAAATTTCAGCCTTCTATCTCTTATGGTTTGGGCTGCACGACGGTCACCAGTCAGTCAGGTTGAACAACTTTATATATTATATAATATATAGATTATGAATTCATAAATAGTTGAGGCAGTAAATTAAAAGGCTAAACAAAAAAACAGCTAGCTCTGAAAAGCATTTTAGCATTCCCCCAGTGGGATGCATTCTCATTACACTATCGCCGAGTTTTTCACCTCTACTCCATAGAGCTCCCTGACCAATATGATACTTAGGAGAGCATAAAAGCATTAGAAAATATTAAAAAAATGTTCTTACAGGTGGAATATATAATCCAGGGATCGCAAATAAGAGTTATGAGTTTATAAAAATCGAGCCATAAAAAAGTAGTTTAGATGAATGGAAATATCTTAGATATACTTATTTAGTAAGCAGGATTCCGTAAACAGGATAAACCTTTATTTATAATTTTTATTATAAAAATCAATTTTAAGTCTTATTTTTAATTTAAAAAAAAAAATTACGATATAAGAATTAAATTATTATTTCATTATAAAATTATTTCAATATCATAAAATAACGCTTAAATTCAATTTTTATAATACAAATTAAAAATAAAAATTATTTTCAATTTTTATTAAAAAAATCGGAAAATAAAGAGAATTTTCAATTTTTATTTAAAAATTGAAAATAAAAATTGAATGTAAATAACTTAAGAACCGTGAAGTGTACTACCAAAATCTAAAAACATTCATGATGTGTGAATCAATACCTCTCATATGATACTTCACATGTCCTGATAGGATCAACATTAAGGATTCTGAAGGTATAACTTCAGATGAATAAACAATTTAACAAGTCGGTGGCAAGAAACCGAGGTATGAACTTCGAAAAGTGACAAATATATAAAGGACTCGTGGAGACACAACCCCCTCCCCCATCCTTCATAAGCATCAAACAAAAAAATTAAATTAATAAAATGCATCATGGTTTCAAGCAGGTTAGCAATTTGGTTCCAACCCGACGCCGAATCGCTAATTCTATGTGATTAACCAAACCGCAAAAGCGAACCTACGCTTCTTTGGAAATGCTGATCCGATTCGAAATCCAACAAAACAACACGGTTCGGCTCAGTTCACTAAGGTTGGTTGCAATTTGACCGCTTCGACTAGCGCCTCTTGTTTGTCTTCCGTGAAGCTATCCAAACTACCTATTAATTGTTTTATTGTCTCATTATTTATTTATTTATTTAGGTAAGTTTAACAATGTTCAGTCAAACATAATATGCAAAAATTACAATTGTAAAATGAAAACCCAGATATAACGGTCTCTGACCCGGTGGGACAAATTTATTGGCAGAAGCCAGCTATGGTCCTACTCACAGCAATGGTGGTCAGAGTGCACGTTAGCTGGAGATACAAATCTTTAGTTAAGGTATGACATTAGGGCGTTTTTTACATTTGAGATAGAGTAATCTATAGAAAACAGGTGATAGTACTCATTATAAGCAAGACACAGACTACGGAGGGGGTCACGTTGAGCATAATTCGTTAGGCGAGGCGGGAGGTAGATTGGAGTATAGTGGCGAGTTACTCTGAGTGGTACTGTTAAATTAATAAGACTTAAAAGACACATGGAGTCAACCTCGCCCGCCAAAAGCTTTTGGACAAAAATTACCGCATGGCAAATTCTGCGGTATTTGAGCGAAGGGAGGTCAATAAGTCGTAATCTATGTTCATAGAGGGGAAGATGCCTGTTCGTGTCCCAGTTTAAGTCCCGGAGGGCAAAAATCAGAAACTGCTTCAGAACTGATTCAATTTGATCCTGGTAAGTCATATATTGCGGAGACCAGAGACAGGAGCAATATTCGAGATTTGGTCGGACAAGTGAGGTGTAAAGAAGTTTGGTGGTGTAGGGATCATTAAATTCCTTGGACCATCTCTTGATAAATCCGAGAACACTTTTAGCCTTGTTGGAGATCACAGAAATGTGGCTGCTAAAGCTCAAATTTGGTTCAAATAAAATACTCAGGTCATCGACTTTATATATGGGTAATTATTTCTGAAGTGAGCAACATTTTTTTTATAGTCTCCGAAAATTTTCATTTTTTTTATTGGGCAATAAACGCAACATTTAAAGATTTTAAATATTTTTTTTTGTTTTCCCTTTGCTTCATATAATAAATATTGACGATGATTAAAGTGGATGAAGAGACCGCCAAAACTTAAAAAAAAATTCAATTGCGATTTGTGGAAAAAAGGCAATTTTTAATTTGTTACAAAAGTTGGGAGTCATTACTCATGATATGCTTAATACGCAGTATAAGTTTCATTATGGGCCGGCCATTACTTCCTGAGATATTAACTATTAATGAATTAAATGAAAATTTTATATTAATAATTCTTTGACGCTCAGCAAATATAACAGTGATTATCCGGAAATCGGCCGTTTTGATTTCAAAAAATTCTGAAAATATCCTTTCAATAGTTCAAGTGAGATCTAAAGATTTCAAGATGGGATGGACATGTCTTCATGGTCTTCCTATGCCAAGCGATTGAATGAAACAATAATGGGCTGAAATTTTTAAGTAAAATCAATCGTGTAAGTATATACACATTAAGTTTAGTTCTTACTTAAAAACTATGGATTTTAATTACCTCTGCTGCAATCCCCTGAAGGAGAATAGTCATAGAAGAACTCGTGTCCGCCCGGTCCTGGCTGCCCTAATCGAAACGAGTAAGGGCGCTGTAGTCGAGTTTCCCGACCACAAAATACCCTGTTCATTTGTTTTCATTTATTTCTTTGTGACAAAATGTCATCCTAAATGTAGGCAACACTTTTGGTAGTCCTGGCCAACAACTGGGTGGGGGGTTGTGCTCTTACTGTTTCGCTTATAACTCCGGTGTTTTTTGTCCGATCTGATTGTTTCAGAATAGATAGATATTAGGCCTAGCTTGATGCATACTAAAGCACGAGGCTCTAACTTGAAAATTGTGGATCTGACGGTTGTTTAGGTGTAGAATTTCTAGAGGAGGTCTTGGTTTTTTGGGGATAAAAGGGGGACGGGTGGGAATTTTCCAAATCTGAAACAAACTTGATCTGCGTACAGCATAAATCTACCTTCGTGCAATTTGTGGCTCTATCTCTTATAGTCTCTGAGATCGACGCGTTCATACAGACAGACAGACAGACAGACGGACAGACGGACAGACGGACAGACGGACAGACGGACAGACGGACGGACGGACAGACGGACAGACGGACAGACGGACAGACGGACGGACGGACAGACGGACAGACGGACGGACGGACAGACGGACAGACGGACATGGCTATATCGACTCGGCTGTTCATGCTGATCAAGAATATTTATACTTTATGGGGTTGGAAAATTTTCGTTCTCCCTGTTACATACATTCGCACAACTTCATGATCCCCCTTTTCCCATTTTCAATGGGAACAGGGTATAAAAATACCAAGTTTGACAGGAAGAAAAATCTGCGATTCTTGTAGTAAACGAATGTCCAAAGCGCCACTGACTGATCTTCAGCTAACACTTTTACTTATTAAAATTATTTGAGTTACAAGGGTATATTAACTTCGGACGGGCCAAAGAGAGTTTTCCTTCATTAAGCTCGGTTCAGACCAACCAGGATCCCCGACTTGGAAATTTGTGTGTGGTCTTGTGGACTAACTGTGCACGCCACCGACTTGTTAAATGGTTTATTCATCTGAAGTTATACCTTCAGAATCCCTAATGTTGATCCTATCAGGACATATGAAGTATCATATGAGAGGTATTGATTCACACATCATGAATGTTTTTAGATTTTGGTAGTACACTTCACGGTTCTTAAGTTATTTACATTCAATTTTTATTTTCAATTTTTAAATAAAAATTGAAAATAATCTTTGTTTTCCGATTTATTTAATAAAAATTGAAAATAATTTTTATTTTTAATTTGTATTATAAAAATTTAATTTAAGCGTTATTTTATGATATTGAAATAAAAATTTAAATTTAATTCTTATATCTTTATTTATTTTTTTTAAATCAAAAATAAAAATTATTTTATAATTTTATGATAAAAATCAAGATTGTTATTCAACAATTTTTATTCAAAAAATTATAACCGTTACGGTCCCTGATATAATCATTACAATACTTGTTCGGAGCAGAACTTCTGCGCATCGCTGCCCAAATTAACTTTCTCAAAAGTTCTTATTAAATTGTCATTAAAATCAAAGGCCATCTGCCACCAATATATGTTTGCTTGCTTCGATTCGCGATTATTATTGTACCCCCCTCGCCAGTTCTATATTTAGAAACTGCAGCTGCGTGGACGCCTAAGCTTGTCTCTTATACATGCTTAGCCTAAGCGCAGTCGCAGCAGAGCTAATTTGGCACACATATAATTTGTGGTGAGCTGGCGAGCCTCACTTGCATTTGAGAACTGAATTAAAGAAGACTTGTCAATTTTATTTGCGCGCCGTGTTAACTTCATTTCGTTGTTTTTAGCTTGGCCAATTGGGGATGCAAACCAGTATCTCCACATAAAATTTGGTGACCCCGACGTGATCGTTGCAAGTCGGCTATATATATAGACACTATATAGTTCTTGATATACTAGTAGTTTGTACATATCGCTGTACAAACATTCTCGCTTTGCACATATCGTTGTGCAGACATTTTCGTTGGTTCGTGTGTCGATACACACACATACATATACATAGCAGTTTTTCGGCGGTTCAACTGCTCTCGGTTCGGTACAAACAGTTTTGCCGTTCAGTGCAGTGAACATACACACATATATACTCGCATATACATACAAACATACAAAGCAAAGGCGCGCGCCTAGCAACAAGCATAAAAACGTTTTTGTGTTTCGCGATCATTGCTTATGCTTTGATACATATATAAGCGGCTGTGCAGTTAAAAGTGAACAGTTCAAAGGCCTTTGATTTTCGGCGCGTCTGTCATTCTCGCATACAGGGTGGTTCTTTTAAAGTAATTTTTCAAAATGACAACTGGAATAGGTGAAGGTGCTAAGAGTGGCCAGTCGGGAGTGCCTAGTGACCTTGACTTTTATAAGGCTAAGGCTGGATCGGTCGTACGTCAGCTAAATGCATTACACGCGTTTGTAAATTCGGAAGAAATTTCTGACCTCGATGAAGCTGAGCTGCAATTTCGGTTAGAATGGATCGAGCGCATGTACAGCGAATTTGATGCCGCTCAATCCAGCCTGGAAAGGCTTGATTTGTTGGAGTTGACTGCAGATACGAGGGAAGATTTTGGAAAACTGTATGTGAGGGTAAAGTCGCGCCTTTCTCGTGAGCTAATGGCTGCACCCACTTCATCAAATGCTCATTCAACAACGGTTCGTCATTTTGTTGATGGAAATGGGTTCATCATTCGGATGCTCCATGAGCAGACCACGGCTGCCAGATCTTCAACTTCCTCGATTTGGTGGAAATTATACAGATTGGCCGGACTTCTACTCGATGTTCTCGACCATTGTAGATAAGGACGATCGCATATCCAAAATCGTGAAGTTTCAACACCTGCGTGGGAGCTTAGATGGTGCAGCGTTGGACACAATTCGATCCCTTGAGCTAACCGAAGAAAATTACGGCAGGGCTCTAAGTTTATTAAAAAGTCGATTTGATAATAAGCTTATGCATTTTCAGGCACACATCAAGGCGATTTTCGAGCTGCAAGGGGTGGAGAAGGGTTCAGCGAGCAGTTTGCGGGAGCTAAGCGACAAGCTTAATGTTCACCTACGGGCTCTTCAGACATTGGCTACTCCTCAGGAAACTTCTGATGGTTTTCTGATCTACATCGTGAGCCGCAAGTTGGATCAGCGTACGCAGGAGAAATGGGAGGAGAGTCTGCCAACCGCAATGCTACACCTACGTGGATCAGTATGGCTTCGTTTCTGGAGAAAAGATGCCGGATGATGGAGAATCTGGAATCGGCTATGGTAACCCAAACATCTAGCCAACAGGTGGGAAAAAGCTTATCGAAACATAAAACCAACATTCTCATCGCATCCACTAACGCTCATACTCAGTCAACATGCAACATATGTCACTCATCTGATCATTACATCTCGAAATGTCAGCAATTTCTAAATCTTTCACCCAATTCTCGATATAAGGAAGCCAAGAAAAGGCACTTGTGCTTAAATTGCCTGCGAAAAGGGCATGCTCTGCAGCAGTGAAAATCTGGGGCTTGCAGGCACTGCCAGGCCAAACACCATTCTCTGTTGCACATACCATCAATTCCCTCTTCATATAACGCTTCACCATCGCCCTCTGAGACAGCTAACCAAACATCAACCTCATCTACCCTGGTCTCAAGCGTATCTTCATGCCCTCCCCTTGCAGTCTCGAAGTCCTTGCCAAACGACTATGTGCTACTAGCCACCGCCCTCGTATACGTAAAATGTCGGTCCGGGGAGCTCATACCCTGTCGGGCAATTTTGGACTCCGCCTCACAGCTGAATTTCGTCACAAGTAGACTCGCTAATCAACTTCAGCTGAAACATCGACCTTCGCATATTCAAATTTCTGGGATTGGGTCATCTTCTCTGGAGTCTGACAAGGCTGTGGATATCGTCGCGCAATCTCAAGATGCAAGCTATCGTGCTTTCTTTTCGGCGGTTGTCACCCAAACCATTACAGATTTGCAGCCACACTATAGCTTAGACGCCAAGGGATGGAATATCCCAAAAAATGTACAGCTTGCTGATCCGAAGTTTTTCGTCGAATAGATTTGCTTTTGGGTGCGGAGCTATTTTTTGATTTGATGTGTGTAGGCCAAATTCGACTGGCGAGTCATTTGCCAATGCTCCAGAAAACCAAGCTTGGTTGGATAATCTCTGGTGGCGTTTCAAATGCTCAGGCTAAACGTTCGGCTCTTGCAGCATTTCTTCAACCAACCAATTTTACGTCCGATGATCACAATTTAACCGATTTAGTCAAACGTTTTTGGGAAATTGAAACCGATTATTCCTCTTCTCCAACAATCTCTGATGAAGACGCTCGTTGTGAGCAGCATTTTTTGGATAATTTTACTCGACTTGATTCCGGTCAATATTCTGTGCGTCTGCCAGTCAAGTCCAACTTTGAAGAACTTGGAGACTCATATCAGCGAGCTTTGCGCAGATTCTCAAATTTGGAAAGGAAGTTGGCCAAGCACCCCCAATTAAAGATCCAGTACGCAGCCTTTCTCAAGGAGTATCTGGATTTAGGCCATATGTCTCGGGCTTTAAAACAGCCAAATACATCACAGTTCTTCCTTCCTCATCACTGTGTTTTTAAACTGGACAGTTCGTCTACAAAGGTGCGAGTGGTTTTTGATGGCTCTGCCAAAACCACATCTGGGGCTTCCCTGAATGATTTATTGATGGCTGGCCCGACTATACAGCCCAAAATATTCAATACACTTCTTCGGTTTCGGTTCTTCAAAATTGCGTTATGTGGCGACATATGCAAAATGTACCGGTGTGTACTCATTACTCATCCAGACGAGTTCATGCAATGTATTTTAGGGCGCAGTGACCCATCCGAAGAAATTGAAGTGTACAAATTGGATACCGTCACTTACGGAACCAAGCCCGCAGCATTTTTGGCAATTCGTGCCATGCACCAGTTAGCCATGGACGAAGAAGCTTCTTTTCCACTTGGTGCAAAAATAGTCCGCCGCGACTTTTATGTGGATGATCTCATTTCTGGAGGAGATACCATAGAAGAGGTTGCCGAAATCCGTCATCGAGTAAAGGAGCTTCTGTTAAGGGGAAAATTTCCTATTCGAAAATGGTGTTCGAATGAGCCAGCAGCTCTAGAAGGCGAGTCAGAGGCAGATCGAGAAAAACTGCTCAAGTTTGATGATGGAACTGACGTAGCTAAGGCCCTGGGACTAGTATGGGATCCCAGTTCGGATCATCTCCTCTTCAAGTTTTCTCCAGTTATAGCCGAAGGATCCATTTCTAAGCGCACTGTTCTATCTTCGATCGCCAAACTTTATGATCCGCTAGGTCTCATATCACCAATCATAACAAAAGCGAAAATTTGTATGCAGTCGTTGTGGAAAGAGGAGCTCAGCTGGGATGAAAGTCTTCCACAGGTCCTGCACACCATGTGGTGTGAGCTGACATCTCAGCTTTCTATGGTCAGCCGGTTTCAGTTTCCGCGGTATGTCTTGCAACCTGATGCTAATTTGGAGATGCACGCATTTTGTGACGCAAGCATGGCAGCTTATGGGGCTTGTATTTATATGCGCTCAGAGACTAATGGAGTTGTTTTGAGCCACCTTCTCTGCTCCAAGTCAAGGGTTGCACCTCTTAAAGTCATGACCATCCCTAAATTGGAACTCTCTGCTGCACTACTTTTGGCCGAGCTTGTTTCTAACGCTCTCAAAACCCTTCAAGTTTCGTGTTCCGTTCACTGTTGGTCGGATTCAACGATTGCTCTTGCTTGGATTCGAGATTCGCCATCAAATTACAATATTTTCGTCTCCAACAGAGTATCGCAAATTCAGGAGCTAACATCTGGAATGACATGGCATCACGTGCCTACCAAATTGAACCCAGCAGACATCGTATCCCGGGGGTGTACACCTATGGAGCTCAAGGACTCTGCCCTTTGGAATTTTGGTCCACCTTTTCTTTTGCGAGACTGCTCTGAATGGCCAGTAGACGTCCAGCCACCCATGGAATTACCTGAGCGCCGTCATACTGCTCTGATTGTTGCCGAACAACATGACATTTCGTACGGTACTATGTATCAAAATTCGTTTGGAAGGCTCCAGCGAGTTTTTGCATACATTTTCAGATTTTACTCGCTCCATTTCAAGGATAGACCACGATCGAACGGGCCTCTCAGCGTTGAAGACATCAAAAATGGAACCTACTTGCTCGTCAGTGCCATACAACGTGTGCATTTTGCTGGGGAGTATAAGTCGTTGAGCAACAATAAGCCTCTGCCAACAAAGAGTGATCTGGCTTCGCTCAATCCCTTTATTGACGCATCTCGGCTTATTCGTGTTGGCGGTCGGCTGCAAAATTCTCAATTGGACTACGAGGCCAAGCATCCCATCTTGTTACCTAAAGGACATCCCGTAACCAATGCCATCATAACTTTCTATCATGAGAAGTTTTTGCATGCTGGGGCCCAGGGCTTGCTTGCAATTTTGAGGCAGCGATTTTGGCCCATTGGAGGGCGTAAATATGTCGGAGGCATTATTCGAAGGTGTGTTCGATGCTTTCGTTTAAAACCCATCCTTATGGAGCAGATCATGGGAAGCCTGCCTGCAGAACGCGTGCGATCGAATCCGGTGTTCCAGACCACAGGCATTGATTTTTGCTGACCGCTTTATTACAAGGCGGAAACGAGGAATAGACCCCCTGTTAAATGCTACATGGCCGTGTTCGTCTGTTTCTCCACAAAGGCAACACACTTGGAAATTGTACGAGATCTCTCCACCGATGCCTTTTTAGCCGCGTTAAGGCGTTTCATAAGCCTGAGGCCGAAACCACGCACTATCTGGACGGACAACGCCACCAACTTTGTAGGTGCCAAAAACGAGCTGGCCGAACTTAGGCATCTGTTCCTGAGTGACCCACACAACGATTCCGTCTCCAACCTTTGCATTTCCAATGGGATAGACTGGAAGTTCATTCCTCCTCGCTCCCCACATTTTGGGGGTTTATGGGAGGCGGCTGTTAAAGCAGCCAAATATCATCTCCATCGCATCGTTGGCTCATACATTTTTACCTTTAATGAATTGCAAACCCTTGCTTGCGAAATATCATCGATGCTAAATTCTCGCCCACTTTACTCCCTTACAGAAAGCCCTGACGACCTGGATGTGCTGACGCCTAATCATTTTCTCAATGGGTCAGCAATTTCTGCATTTTGCGAGCCGGATTTGACGCATCTCCGCATCAACCTTCTCAGTCGTTGGCAGCGTCTTTGCCAAATGAAGCAAATTTTCTGGCGGAAATGGAGTATGGCATATCTGTCGCTGCTGCAGGAGAGGGAAAAGTGGCGATCAAATGCTCCAAATCTTCGCCCAGGCGCTATTGTTCTCCTCAAGGAAGAGAACGTGCCACCGCTACACTGGCCACTGGGACGCGTTGAGAGCGTCATTTCTGGAAGAGATGGAGCAGTTCGAGTCGCAGTCACTCGCACCGCCAAGGGTCAATTCAAACGCGCAGTAGCGAAGCTGGCAGTTCTGCCCCTTTTGGATGGGTCTGTTGAAAGCCTGCATCTTCCAACGGGGGGTGTATGTTCGGAGCAGAACCTCTGCGCATCGCTGCCCAAATAAACTTTCTCAAAAGTTCTTATTAAATTGTCATTAAAATCAATCAAAGGCCATCTGCCACCAATATATGTTTGCTTGCTTCGATTCGCGATTATTATTGTACCCCCCTCGCCAGTTCTATATTTAGAAACTGCAGCTGCGTGGACGCCTAAGCTTGTCTCTTATACATGCTTAGCCTAAGCGCAGTCGCAGCAGAGCTAATTTGGCACACATATAATTTGTGGTGAGCTGGCGAGCCTCACTTGCATTTGAGAACTGAATTAAAGAAGACTTGTTAATTTTATTTGCGCGCCGTGTTAACTTCATTTCGTTGTTTTTAGCTTGGCCAATTGGGGATGCAAACCAGTATCTCCACAATACTTTTTTATAATAATCTAATTGATTACTAATCGTTATCGAAATTTAACAGCTATGCTTCAAAGTCTGTGTTTTTGTTTAGTTCAGAATGTCTTATGGGCTTGTGTACTAAGAGTGCAACTCCTCCGAATCGGTTTGTTGCAGTGTTAGTTATCATATTGTAACACTGCTCGACAGCATTTTTCCCCAATTCACCAAACCAACTTTTTCTAAAGTATTTTGGCCCGCTGAGCACGAAAAAAAAAATCTGTCGAATCGTTATCGAGATATTATCGATAAACTGTTTTTTCGATTTTTTCAAAAGTTGCCTCCACTTAGACTCTCATAACTTATTTGTTTCTACACCTATTGAAAAGTTTTCAGGCAATTAAGAAAGAAGAAACCTGACGGAAAGTTTATTTTTCAGACAAAAATGTGATAGGATGACGGCTTTCAGAGCTATAGGCCCAAATGTAGAAATTAAAGTGCTTAAAAATGCAAACTGATAAACAAAATTAATGTTTTTTTTAAATTCGAAAAAAAACTATTTTATTAACTTTAAGAAAAGCCTTCATACACAAAAATCGGACATGAAATGGCTTTTTGTGGAAAAGGGGCAGACTCACAAGTTTTATCACTAACTCAGCATTTTCACAAACCAAATGGAATTCATTTAGACCTTTAATTTAAATCTCACATAAAACTTATTACGGCTCTTTACACTTACGCGTGACTAAATTTGACGTTCACATGGAGATGTGACTCAGAAATGTAACGCACCGTGACTCAGTGTAAAACCAGCTTGTGTGACGCAGAATTGTGACGCACATTGACTCAGTGTAAAACCAGTTTTCGATATCGATAAGTTATCGATGGTGAAGCTTAAGTTAAGTAAATAAAGTCCAGAGAAAAATGCCCAAATTTATATGCAACAAGAGTGCTAACTTGTTTTGCTATGTTTGCGGGCTGTATGTTGGCTCTAGTGGAGGAGATAGCATTACGGAGTCGCTTAAAAAAACGTATTTTAATTACTTCGGACTGGCAATAAAAAATGAAGGTGCTCATTGGGTTCCACAAGATGCCGTAGAATTTTTCAAAAGTGGTCTTCAGGAAAAATTTAAAACTTTTCATTTGAAACTCCAATGATTTGGAGGGAACCAGTGGACCACGAGAAGGATTGTTACGTTTGCCTTACCAAGATTTCTAGAACCAGAACCCGTGGGAAAAAGCATTGTGTTGAATATGCAGATGCTTCTTCCGTAACCAAACCAGCGATTCGTTCCAAGAACTGCGCAGCTCCAATATGTCCCCCAAGCTCCATAAAGCGCCGTAAGATCGAAAGCGATATATCAAGCGAAGAAAAATTCACTGCTTTGGAAAAAAAGCCACTCCTTATTAATCAAGCAGACTTGAGATTTAAATTAAAGATCTAAATGAATTCCACTTGGTTTGTGAAAATGCTGAGTTAGTGATGAAACTTGTGAGTCTGCCCCTTTTCCACAAAAAAATTTTGAAAAAGCCATTTCGTGTCCGATTTTTGTGTATGAAGGCTTTTCTTAAAGTTAATAAAATACTTTTTTTCGAATTTAAAAAAAACATTAATTTTGTTTATCAGTTTGCATTTTTAAGCACTTTAATTTCGATAATTTTTTAAATTTTGAAAAAATTAAGGTTTTTTTTTCTACATTTGGGCCTATAGCTCTGAAAGCCGTCATCCTATCACATTTTTGTCTGAAAACGAAACTTTCCGTCAGGTTTCTTCTTTCTTAAATGCCTTAATTTTATTTAAGTATTAATTATTATACATAAAACATTGCTTATAATATAATAACTAATTAGGATTATGAGTACTAGCTACTTGGCCATCGACTCGACAAAAGAGTAAACGTTAGATTTTATTTAACAAATTGCATTTCTTTAAGAAGCTTACTATTTTAATTGTGTTTTGTGCATTAGGGTTTGCTATTATGTTGGATGGTGGGATTTGGCCAAAAAGAGCTGTTCTGTTGGTTTGAAGGGCACTGCATTCGTCCAGAATATGTTTTACGGATAGGTCTCCTCCGCAGCCAGGGCAGTTTGGTTTGTCTTCTCCTTTGAGGATATGTTTGTGAGTGAGATCAGTATGTCCTGTTCTGAGTCGGGTTAAAGTGCCACAGTCACTCCGGGAACATGTGGTAGGGTATCTGATTTGATTTTTACTTTGGTTGGAGAGTTTGTACCAATGGTTGAAGGTCTGCCAATCTTCCATTTCGATGGTTTTAAATATGTCTTCGATGTTACGCCATATATCTTGTTGAACTCCAGGGATGATTGTGATACAAGCTGATCGACCTGCTAATTTAGCGGCGCTGTCGGCGAGCTCATTTCCATCTATACCCATATGTCCCGGGACCCAGAACAGCTTTATTTTGCTTTGGTTTTGGATGCAGTAGTGTCGGATTTCGCAAAGCAGGTTGTTGTTGTTGTAGAAGTTTTCTATACCTTGTATGGTGGATAGGCTGTCGCTGCAAATGATATGTTTTCCCTTGTGTTCGAGAGCGAGTTTAATAGCTTTAAGAATAGCTACCGCTTCCGCTGTAAAGACCGAGTGGTGATGTGGGAGTTGTCCCCAAGATAAAACTGATCCGTGCTGGTCCACCACTGCAAAAGTTGTAGTAGTGTCGGATTTTGATCCATCGGTGAAAAGCCATTTCCAGTTGGTGTACTTTGCCGTCTCTTCTGCTAGTAGCTGTTTAAAGACTGATTTTGGTGTCAAAGATTTAGGGAATGCGTGAAGTGACGTGTTGATGCTGGTAGGGCGTAATCTCCAAGGTGGTGAGGGGCTGACTTTATTCCAACGATATGGTTTTTCTATATGATAGCGTTTGGTGAACTGTATACACCTCCGGATTGAGGACATGACTTTGTAATTTTTACGATGTTTACAGGCCGTGTGGAAGTCCTTGGTGAGGATCGCATTGGTTGTAGTCATTAGCTTGGGTATGAGTTTAAAGGTCGTTTGTGATACTCTCGTCTTGATATCTGGTAGCCCTGCTTCCGCTAGGATGCATTTGGTGGGTGTCGTTGGAAATGCACCGATGCTGCGCCGCACCGCTGCGTGATATGGAGGGAAGATAATTTTGATGTTGGACGGAGCACACCAGCCATAAATGGGGAGCCCGTATTCAATTTTAGACAGTATTAGTGCTCTTGTGGCTTGGATAAGAGAGGTGGGATGGATGAAGGACCGTTTCGATGTTAAGAATTTTATGATGTTTAGCCGTTTGTTTAGATTTTTCCTAAGTTCGTTACAATGTTGCTTAAATGTAAGTCGTTTGTCGATTGTAAGGCCGAGAATTTTAAGAAAAGTGACATGTTCTATTTCTAAGTTATTAAACATTAAAGTTGGATATGTACATCGTTGTTTCTTACATATATGTAATAATTTACATTTTTCAATAGAGAGGGTAGCACCAGATGTTTTTCCCCAAATTACAATATCGCTAAGAATTTTTTTAAATGTGTTATTAAGGGCTGTTGTATCTTTACATTTGCTGAAGATGAGTGCATCATCAGCATATACTGAGAGTTCTATTTTCTTGTGTTTTAGGATAATGTTATTAAGGGATTGGAAGGCAATCATGAACAAGACTACTGAAAGAGGCGACCCTTGGGGGAAGCCGTTGTGTAGTGTATAGAATGTTGAGAGAGTGTTGTTTACTCTAACACGGATGGAACGCTTGGTCATGAAAGCCTTTACCAGGTTGAAGGTCTTACGACCTACCCCCCACCGGGAAAGTTGATCCAATACTGTATGCACCCCAACGCGGTCGAATGCCTTTTCAAAATCAGTTGCCAAAATGGTAACGTGATTTTTGGTCGAAAGGGCGTCGGACGCGTAATGGTGGAGATGCAGAAGTGAATCGAGAGTGTTATGTTGTTGTTTAAAGGCTGTTTGATGGGGACTGATGAATTTATGTTTTGTAATGAACCACATGAGCCGCTTGGCTAACATTTTTTCTAAGGATTTGCTAAGGCAGGAGAGCAATGATATGGGTCTGAAAGATGTTAATTCGTGTGTTGGCTTATTTGGCTTAAAAATAGGTATTATTGTCGCAGATCTCCACATATGAGGGTATGAGCCTGCATTGAACATTGCATTGTACATATCTAATAAACTGCTTTTCGCTTCGATTGGTAGGTGCTTGAGCATCGGGTATGAAACGCGGTCCATACTAGGGGTTTTGCCTTTGGCATGCCGTAGAGCAAGTTCAAGCTCAATGTGTGTGAAGTTTGATTCGAGATCAGTAGCGTCCGAAGACAGTTCCGTTTGTGAGTATTGGTGGGAAAGGATTTCCTCTTTAAGTGACTTGTATTCTTGTGAAAAGTTGTCGTCCTTCGAATAATTGGACCACATGCTTCCAAAAGCATTGGCAATGTCTGTGGAAGAATGAAGCTCTTTGTTTTGATCCTTAATTGCCTTGAGGGGTCCTGGAAAGTTCCCGGTTAAAGCGTTCAGATCTGCCCATACTTTCTTTGTGGTCGAGAGGGGTGTTATATTTGAAGTATACTTTTCGAAGGATTCCCGTTTTGCTATTTTGGCTTCTCTTTTGAATAATGCGTTGGCTTTTTTGTACGAAAGCAGGTTGTCAGCCGTTTGTGTTTGCTTATATTTGTGCCAAAGGGACTGCTTTTGTTTTCGCATAGCATCGAGCTGGGAGTTCCACCAAACAACTTTTCTGCAATGTGATTTGGGACTAGTTTTTGGGATAGCTACATTTGCAGAAGCTATGATAGCTCTTGTTATTTTCGCTGCAAATAGGTTTAAGTCATTGGTGGGTGAAAAATTGAAATTTTCTTTGCAAGTGGACTGAAAGAGTTCCCAATTTGCTTTATCAATCTTGAATTTAATGGCTGTTTGAATTTTTTCAGTTTTAAATTGAGTCTGAATTTTTGTCGTTATGGGAAAGTGATCGCTTCCATGTAAATTGTCAGCAACTGACCATTTACAGGACGGAAGCAATGATGCTGAGACCATTGTTAGGTCGATGTGGGTGAAAGAGTTGTGAGTGGAGTGGTGTGTGGCAGAGCCATCATTCAGGATAATAATGAGAGAGACATTGGTGGGAAGGAAAGTAGGATATTATATGCTTGGAATATATTAAGTGTGTTTGGATAATAATGTGGTATGTGTGTGTGTGGTATCAGTGATTGGGTTTTTATTTTGGATTTGTTGTAATAGTGTAGATAAGTATGTGTTGTTGTGTGCATCGGGTGATGCGTTTTGGTTTTGCTGATGGGACAGCGGGAGAGAGGGAGTGTTTGATTGTTTTGCCGAGACAGTTTCGGTACTTGTTGTTTGATTTTTGTTGTTATTTTGATTTTTATTTTGATTTGCGTTTTCGCTTCGATTATTAGCAGCATTAGCTACAGAAGAGTAAGAGGCGGTGTTTACCGGCTTAGGTGCCGTTGCTTTGAATATGGTTTTTGCTTCTCGCATTGTACATTTTTTGATGGTTTTGATTTTAAGAATTTCTTTTTGTTGCTGATATTTGGTGCATTGCCGAGAGGTGGCCGGGTGTTCTTCCGAACAATTAACACACTTTGTTTGCGTGCAATTTGCTGGGGTGTGGGGCGGTAAGGCGCAATTGGAGCAAAGAGGTGGGTTTTTACAATGTTTGGCTGTATGTCCAAGCAATTGGCAAGACTTACAACGCATTGGGTTCGGTATGTATTCGCGTACTTTAACTGAGTGCCATGAGATGTCAATTTTAGATGGAAGGTTATAGAGCTCGAAGGTAAGCAGGATGACCCCGCTGGGCTTAGAGACGCCTTCATAGGTTTTCATAAACTTGTAAATGGCCGTGACCTTTTGCGAGCGAAGTTCCTCAACGATCTCATCATCAGGAATGTCGGATAGGTATGGGGCGTATACTGTGCCCTTAACAAAATTGAGGGCTTCATGAAGCTTGCATGTAATTTCGCAGATGCCAGTCAGCTCTGTGGTGTTGATGAATTTTTCGGCTTCGCTTTGAGTTTTTACCATGAGTAGATTTCCATCTCTTAGGTTTGAAATTGACACTATGTTTTTGGAGATCATGTTAAGCGCGCGATGGACGGCGAAGCATGAGAACTCAGAGATTTTTTTTTCACAATTATTAGAAGCGATTATGATGAATTTTGGATTTTCCACTGCAATTGGAGGGAGCTCCGGGAATGCTATGTCAAGTTTTTGGTGTGGTCGACGTTTTTTAGTAGGGGGGCTTTCGGAAAGCACTGCAAACCGATTGCTCCCCAGGTTTGGTGGCCCTGGGGCCATTTTCGGTCTTTATTTAGCTAACTTTTGTTTGCTTATAAAGCACGCTGCTAAGTAAAACTCTAAGCTTTGTAACGATAAGAGAAAATTTTTTTATGACCGCGTGGGTCGAAAGAGGACACCGATTAAATACCGCTGATTGAAGACAAGACGTCTGCTCGCAACGAGTGATAGTCGAAGACTGTTAAATGCCTTAAAACTTTTCAATAGGTGTAGAAACGAAAAAGTTATGAGAGTTTAAGTGGAGGCAACTTTTGAAAAAATCGAAAAAACAGTTTATCGATAATATCTCGATAACGATTCGACAGATTTTTTTTTCATGTCGATTTCGTGCTCAGCGATCCAAAATACTTTAGAAAAAGTTGGTTTGGTGAATTGGGGGAAGATCGACTTTCATTTTGTCGAGCAGTGTAATTGATGGGAATGGGTAGGTTGTAAGTGCTTTCTCCTGTAATGAAATTATATTTGGCGATTGTTCCTTAATTAGAATCAGCAGTTCACTGTAGTTATTCAAACAACCTTTTATATTCCATTGCAGAATTGACAGCGATATTTATGATTTATATTTTAGAAATAATATAAAGTGAATAAATAAAGTATTGGCACAAATCTGCTTTGAAACTTTGACTGTCAATAACTTTTTTTCTACTGAACTGAAATAAAATTGTGAGATGTCGTTCTCATCGTGGAACATTTAACTAAGACAAAAAAGTCTTGCGGTATTTTTATTGAATTTCCAATTGTTCATAACATTGGTTATAATAATGCGATTTAAGTCAAATATGCGCCGTTTTGTTCGCCCAACGAGATGCCAACTTCATAATGCCCCTCTTATAGAAGCTCGCTTCCCTATTGTCAAAAAACTCGGAGAGCCAATTTTCACAGGACTCTCTTGTGGCCAACTTCCGACTACCAAGCTCGTTCGCCATGGACAGAAATAGGTGGTAATCACTTGGTGCGAGATCCGGACTATACGGTGGATGCAAAAGAACCTCCCATCCGAGCTCTCGGAGCTTCTGGCGCGTCAGCAAAGATGTGTGTGGCCTGGCGTTGTCCTAATGGAAGACAATTCGGCCTCTGTTGATCAAAGATGGCCTCTTCTGCATGAGTGCTGCATTCAAGCGGTCCAGTTGTTGGCAGTACAGGTCCGAATTGAGCGTTTGGCCATAGGGGAGCAGCTCATAGTGGATGGTTCCCTGCCAATCCCACCAAACACACAGAAGAACCTTCCTGGCCGTCAATCCAGGCTTGGCCACCGTCTGGGCAGCTTCACCGCTTTTCGACCACGACCGTTTGCGCTTCACGTTGTCGTAAGTGACCCACTTTTCATCGCCAGTCACCATCCGCTTCAAAAACGGGTCGATTTTGTTGCGATTCAGAAGCGATTCGCATGCATCCATACGGGCCAAAATGTTTTTTTTGCGTCAAGTCGTGTGGCACCCTTACATCGAGCTTCTTTTTGAATCCAAGCTTCTTCAAATGGTTTATAACGGCTTGATGACTCATGCCCAGCTCTTGGCCGATGCTACGGCTGCTACTATGCCGGTCTCTTTCGATCAATTCAGCGATTTTATCGCAATTTTCGACGACAGGCCTTCCGGACCGTGGCGCATCTTCGATCACCTCTGCACCAGAACGAAAACGTTGAAATCATCATTGTGCAGTGGAAATGGAAACTGTATCGGGTCCATAAACTGCACAAATTTTATTGGCAGCATGAGATGCATTTTTGCCTTTATCGTAGTAGTACTGTAAAATATGCCGTATTTTCTCTTTATTTTGCTCCATGTTTGCGACGCTATAACTCACGAACGACTAAAAACAAACAACAATAAATCAATTTGTTAGCGCGTGAAAAGAGCTTTCCAAAAAGCTCTAGCGTGAACCGATGCGACGAATACAACTAGAACTACGCGCTTGCAAAGACAAGCTTGCGGAAATACCGCAAGACTTTTTTGACAACCTTATATTTAAAAAAGAAAAATTTTGAATTTCACATTTGTTGTATTTTATATGATTTAAAACAACGAAATACTGCGTAAACTAACATCAAAAAAGTATTGGCTCATATGGGACATTCCATATCAACTCAGCCAGCCCAACTTTTTTTTTTCCAAAAATTTTTTAATGGCTAGTGTATTGAAGTACTATAGATAGATGAAAAAACCCTAAGATGTTGTTCCCCTACCGTCAATAGTTCTCCAGATAATCCGACTCATAACTTTTGAACGGTGTAACGGATTTGATCGAATCAATAACCTCTTTTGGTGAACTTTACGGAAAAAATATAAAACAACTCTCAAAGTTATCAGAAGTAGTCTTTTTGATTAAAAAAAACTGTTTTTTGCTGTTTTCTTCAAGAGGGCCTCTCGATATTTTATTCGAATATTTTTTTTCAGATAGAGCATATTTGTAAGTACATTCCGCAATATATTTAAAGATGGCAGACAGCCTGAGAGCTCGGGAATCCATTTTTTTAAATATCCAATTTCGGGCGTTTGACTGATTTTTCAAATATTATGAACGAAATAATTAACAATTAATCAATTTGTGGCTTAATTTTGTTCATCGCGATATAAGAGTATAATTACCCTTGAACGTAATCCAAATTTCGATCAAAGAAAACAAAAGGGAAATCAAAAAATGAAGAGTAAGAAGAACGAATTCAATATTTTCGTATAATAAACGATGTATCATCCTTGGGAAAAACGTCCTCATTAACTGCTGAAGAATAACGCTTGAATAGTAGCTGATTAGCCATTCAGGGAATGAAGCAGTGTTGCTTTTGAATACCAGGAATGGGCTTTGCACTGTCAAACCTTGTCTTCAATTCTGCTTTGTCAGTGTCGTGCTCCTCTTTCGTGTAAAAAAATACATCAATCCCTTGAAAATGATCTTTTGACCATCGAAACAAAGCATCTGGACTGAGAATAGGTTCAGCATGAGTGATCTGGAGACTCCTACGCCTGGTTTCTCTTTTGAAAATTGCGCCCACTTCGTCACGCTCTTTTACCGTGGGCAGTTGCAAAATAATGTGCCTCAACTTTCAAGCCGAAGTTACGTTCTTGATTTAATAAATCCGCTATTTGGAAACGATTTTTAAAATGTTGCGCAGCCCCGTCTGTGACATAAATTATTTTCTTTGCTACATTGCAGACCTTTTTCACTGGCTCCACTATTATCTTCTGCACTAAATAAATGGAAGCCGTATCGTGTACAAGACTGTCGGACAGAACAACCAAGCTCTTATGCTGGATCTCATTTTTCTCCCGATAATAAAAGACCACAGGATGGACTGTACACTGGTCGTTATTGTAGTGGAACGATTGAGCATCATCTTGAGCAACGAAAGCGCAATTTTCAGAGAAATCACAGCGCACTAGCAACTCTCCTTCAGCCAAATCTTCCTTCCGCTGATTCACATAAGCTGACTCTTCTTTAGCTATAAAATGGTGAGGCTTCAATTCTTTTAATCGATCACAAAGTATATCGACGAATTCATTCGTTGGAAGTAATTGTGTTTGTAAGGTGCATTTGTCCGTACTCTGCCACACTCGAAATTGTACCATCTCAATCATGGCATTGTACAGGAGCTTTTTTAAATCAAATGAAAGTGATTCAACGTCAGGACAATTTGGACATTCATCCAAATGACAAGCTACGGTTGGATTGGCACACATCAACCTAGTAAGACAAGCCTTATAGTCTTTGATAGGGCATGGCGAATTCCTAGTTAAGCTCGAAATGCTTATTGCATCTGACATTAGTTTGCAGCTTTGATGTGTAAAGAGCTTGTGCCAGCGAAGATCGTAAATATTTTACACTTGCGCGCCAGAGCGCTGACTAGTGTTATTTGACTTCATTGAGTGGGTGACGAAAGCTTTTGAGAGAAACTATTAAACAGGGCTAAATTTTATTTTTGCAAATGGCGAGTGCCATGGCAGCCTCTGTAAAAGTTTTACTAATTGTGGCATAGCAAAGAAAAGGTCTCTTTCTTTTTTGGCTGCTGAACCCATCTGACGTATTTTTTCTAACCGTCTTTGAAAATTGCGAAGTGCAATAAAAGCAAAGAACTCAAGCGCGAGTGAAATTTAAAGATTGAAAGTGGAGTGAAGGCGCATCAGCATTGTCAATGCAATTAAATTGAAGTGTGTGAAGTGCCACCCAAAGTGGGTTAGGATTGATCGACTTGTTGATCCCCCGAGAGTCCGCAGAAGATCTGTTTTCATCCCTTACAAGCGATTGGGAATAATAATGTTTAGTAAAGGGGCTTAAAATTAGCGGGCATGAAATAGCGCCCGGTGAAATAGCGCCACGCGGGCGTTATTTCACTCCTCATAGTGAAATAACGCCAGCGGTCGTTATATCACTTTCAAAAGTAAAAGACCGCCACTGATGAGTGAGAAATAACGCCCGCGGGCCTTATTTCACTTTTAAAAGTGAAATAACGCCACTAATGAGTGATGAATAATACCCGAGGGCGCTATATCACTTTTGAAAGTGCAATTGCACCCGCGGGCGTTATTTCACTTTAACGAGTGAAATAAGATCCATTTTTTTCTACAACTCCAAGAACTCTTTAAAATATTAATGTATTTTCTTCTTTAATCGACACTTTTTCGATTCTTTTTATGTCTTATGAACGGAAAATTAGAACAAAGCCATGACCGAACTGTCATGACTTTAGAACGTAATTATTCTCTCTCTCTGTCCAGTTCATTGTAAATGTTTGTACAACGCGCACGAGAATGACGTAAACAAATTCTTTAATAAGTATGTCAAACTCAAGTGTGGAATATAAATATGTTGCGGGACTCCGTAAAAATTCAAAATTACTGCTATTAACTAATCTGCAGCAATTGTTTAAAATTCAAAATAAGGGCAAAGATGCTTCGCGTTATTTGTGCTAAATCGAGAATTGTCATGTGTGGCATGCATGTGGCGCTTTTTTGCTTATAATTCGCGTCCAACAATAACCCATACCTAAAAATAATGAAACATGTAACATTTGAATTGCCATCCGGAATCATCCCCTAAATTCGACACCAGCTGTCGCCCACGGGCGTTCTTTCACCTTTAATCTCTTTAATTTCAATTCAATGTCATATCATTATATCGTTTACATTATTTTGTTCCTTGACAATGTAGAATTTAACCGGCTCTTTATTATTTATCTCCCCAAGAAACGCTATGAAAGCATTAAATTGTAAAGGAAGTTCAATTCTAAAAAATAAAGAAAAAATTGTAACATCTTTTCAGACCACACCTCGTGCCGTTTCGCCCACGGTCAAAACATGAGGACTACAAGTTCATTGGAGTCATTTAACGCAATATTGGGTAGAAAGTTAGAGAAGCATGGGAGGTTTTATAAATTCTTGGCAGTAATTCGGGATGAGGATTTTGCTGCTTCTGTTAATTTTAAAAATGCAACCGAAGGAGTTTTGAGTGCCCTTACCCAGCAGCGCAAAAAACAGCGGAGTATTGAAAATAAAATACAAGAATTGACCAAAAATTTAGACAGAGCGATAATTTCCCTTGACGAGTTCTTTAACTGCATCACAAATAAGAAAAATGATCTCATGCCTGTGAATTCGACATCTGACTTTGGTGATTTGGACTCCAATTCTCTTCAAACTGATGACGATGAAAATGAAGATACTGATTTAAGACTAAGTCAAACTGTAGATGTCCTTACTTGCATAATATGTGTTGAAAATCCACGGGATGTGGCATTAAAGCCATGTCATCATTTCAAAATCTGTGCGGAGTGTTATGATAAATTAGAAGAAAAAGCGAAAAAAAATAGTTTTTTACTGCTCTGCCCATATTGCAGACAAATAATTGAGGACCATTTTAAAATATATCAATAAAATCAGCTGACTTGCACTGCTTCCATTATTCTTATATATTTGTAACATTTTTTTCTAGTACAATAATTAAATAAATAATGATCCCTAAAATTATGGGAAAAATCTAGCATTTTTTTTTTGATTATGCAGTCATGGCCACCATGGCATTGGAAAATTGAGAAGTCTCCAAGAAATACGGGAGAGGTTAAGTTGAAAAGAAGGTGGCAAAAAGTGAATGAGAAGATTTTTTTTTTCAGTATTTCTTTTCGTGTTGGCTTTTCAACTCCAAAGCCAAGTGTCATTTTGTTCTTTCCCAAACAGCATCATCAACGAGAGAGCGCTTTCTTCGATGAACTGCAAAAAATAAGAGTGAGTGAAAACATCTAACAACTATATACTTGGAAAAGACATTGAAAAACCATTCAATGTCATATCAATCAAAAAAGAAAGTCGGTAAAGCCCGACTATAACATACTCTGTACCAAGAAAATTTGTCTTTTAATCATAACTCGAAAACCGTTCATCCGATCTTTTTTATTTTTTTTTGACGGATCGATAAGTTATCCTAATAACTAAATATGTCCAGAAAAAACAAGCCATCTATCTTCAAAACTGTGGGAGATATGACGTTTTTTCTAAATTGCGGGGGTGGGAGGGGGCGTGGCCAAAATTGAAAATAAACTTGATCTGCCTGCAGACATAAGAACGTACATGTCAAACCTCTATCTCTTACCATCTCTAAGATCTGTGCGTTCAAACGGACAGACAGACGGACAGACTGACAGACGGACAGACTGACAGACGGACAGACTGACAGACGGACAGACTGACAGACGGACAGACGGACATGGCTATATCGACTCGGCTGTTGATGCTGAGGAAGAATATATATACTTTATGGGGTCGGAGATGCTTCCTTCTGGATGTCACATACTTTTACACTAACTTATAATACTCTATGTACCTTCGGTACAGAGTATAAAAACCCATCCCATTTTATAGTCTTCTTTGCTAATTCTTTTTGTGGTTTGAGTTACTCAAAAGTCACTCAAGTTTGGCTGAGCGAGTTTTGTCTCACTCAAGTGTAGTTTGCCATGGTAAATTTAATGCATAGCCAAAGAAATATTTTTAAACAGTATTTAAGTGCTTGAGTCAAACGAATTCCCGATTTTTTTTTCATTTTTTGCTTTTATCTTTAATTTCCCCAAAGCTAAATATTATAATTATACCCGTTACTCGTAGAGTAAAAAAGGTATACTAAAGTCGTGCAAATGTATGTAACAGGCAGAAGGAAGCATCTCCGATATCATAAAGTATATATATTCTTCATCAGCATCAACAGCCGAGTCGATATAGCCATGTCCGTCTGTCCATCCGTCCGTCCGTCCGTCCGTCCGTCCGTCCGTCCGTCTGTATGAACACCTAGATCTCAGAGACTAGAAGAGCTAGAGCAACCAAATTTTATACGTAAGCTAGTATTGTCTGTAGGCAGATCAAGTTTGCTTCAAATTTTGGCCACGCCCCCTCCCGCCCCCGCAATAAAAAATATTGAATAACTCCCACAATTTAAGATATCGTGCTCAGATTTTGCAGTGTAGTCTATGTGGCCAATATCTACAATCTCACAAATTTTCAAAAGGATCGGATAATAAATGGCCGAGTTAAAAAAATGTTGCATACTTATCCGAGCTGAGCTGAGTAACGGGTATTTCGAAGTCGGGCAGGGCCGACTTTAACTTACGCTCTCGTTTTTGCTTGGGTTTATTTTAAGCTAGGATAAGATTTAAAGCGAATGTTTATTTGTTCACGGTCTATTGCAATTTTAACTGGATTTTATTGAATTTCTTTTTGCCAAATTAAGTCTTTGAATGCTTTGCTTTACGAATGGAAATTTTAGATTTTAATAAAACTTTTATAATGAACTAAATTAACCCGTCTTGACTTCCGCTAACCATGCCACCCCCGTGAGCAAACCACTTAAGGGGGCTGTCCAAAAGATGAATACTGTGATTTGGCATAGAACAGCCATGGAAGGGAGGGCGAAATGGGCCTCGAGAAGATCTGAGGATCCCAATAATCAGTGTCTTGGTATAATATATTAGTGTGTGTGAGCAAAACCTAAGCCCCCCAGTCGGACTTTGCGTCATGTGTTGAGAAAAAACCAGTACACCCAGTCTCTACATGACTTTTTTGCATGAAATTAGCCCTTAATATATCATGAAAAACTCACAAGTTATTTTCTCAGGTATTTGTAAGGCTAAAAGTCTGAAATTTCATTCGAAAACATGAAAAGCTCTGGGGTTTGTCAGCGAACGTCTCATGTCTTCCCACCTACGATATACAAAGTTAGTACATCTGGAGTACTAAGAAAGTAAAGAACCCGAAGGCTGATGTCGTCACCTAAACGGTAACGGTTAAAACCCCTGAGTTTTTCGGCGATTCCATTGCAAAACGAAGCCGAAGGCTCAGGTTTTCTCATGCCTTATTACGTGAAAAGTAAGCATGAGAAAGTACCTTTTTCATGATGAAAAGTCCGACTGGGCCCTCTCTGTCGTTGTGTATGTGTCTCTTGTCCGATAGATAGGAACATACATTTTGGCTTGTCCTCGATTCGCACGTTTACATAAAACGAAGAAAACGTTAATAGGCCTCAAGGTCAGGCAAGAGAAACAAAGAAATACCACCCATAGCCGTCGAGCCGCTGCCGGGGATCAAAAGCCGGGGATCTTGCTTGCCTACTAGGGTTGTCGATATATCTCAAGATATCAAAAGATATCACAGAACGTCTACGTCTATAGGACCACTAATGACCAGTGCAAGTTTTCGTTCCATCGGATCTTTCCAATAGCATAACTTAACGATTGAACTATTTTTCTTAGGTCAGGCTATATTTTCAAAATAACTAAGTAGTGAAGTTTTTTTTTCAATAACTCTTTTCATTTCTTTCTCGTACTTTTGACACAACACTTCACAAAATTAGAATCACTTTCAATTATCAAAGAAAAAGCAAAATTTTTTAATTTAAACCTGTGACCAAATACATTTTTTGATTTTCAGAGTGCAGAGCTTAAAGACTAACCGATTTTGCTTACTGGATTACTGGAATCTAAACAGAAAGATTAATTCTTCAAATATTGCATATAATGTATAAACAACAGTTTGATTGGGGCTAACTTTTTCAAAATAATGGTTTGAAAACGATTTTAACAAAACCAGTTAATCTGGATTAAAAGTACTCCACTATTGTTTGTTGGTCAAACACCGTTTTATGGTCGCTGTCAGTTTCTAGGGCAACCACTGATTTCACATTGCACTTTTCTTTATTCAACAATATAGATTTTGTCTTGGAGCGCTTATATAGCAGAAACTGGCAATCGACGGCCCGTTTGTCCTGACTGGCTTGGCCCCTTACTCTGCCTAAAAAGCAATTGGCATTGCTACGGTTTTTAAATGCTAATAAAAATATAACACAGATGTACCGAACGGCCGATTTTAAGTTTAATGGTATTTTTTTTCAGATATATCGTTGTTAAAAACACCGATATATCGATATATCGGCACAATAAATATCATTTCGGAATAGCCCTTATCGTCAAACAAAAATATTGATATATCGATAAAATATCGACCACCATATTGCCTACTCGACATCTAGCCTGAATAAATTATATTGGTAATCCGTTACAGATGGTAGGTGCAAACACACACCTTGTGGGTGACACTCGTTCCTGCAATTACGCATTGTTTTGGTCTTAAAACGGCAAACTTACTAAATCCAAATGCAGCTTCTGTATTGAATTCGGAAGAGACCTTTCGTGCACTCCAAGACCGCGGGGTAACTGTTAAAATCTGCAGGCGCTCGGGGTATGTCTGCGAATCATGGAATTTGGCCTTCAAAGCATCCAACATCTCCTCCAATTCCAACTACCTTTGAGCCCGATGCCTTTTTAGTGGAGGCTGATCATTGTCGCTTTGATCACTCTTTAAATCTTCATTTATGGGAAAACTGCAGAATTCCGGTAGTTTTTGGGATTCGTTGTTAATTGAACAGTTGGTATTGAGTGGGTGAAACGATCGACCTGATCGCAAAAATGGAAGATGATTCGTTAAAGGGCCAGATGGTGGGCCGATGTAGCTTGAAGCCTTGTCACGACAACGACTGCAAATTTTTGCAGTTTGTGGTAGAGAGGGAAACTTTGCGTGTAATGCTTTTGAAATCGTACGTAGACTCATTCCAATATGTCCTTTCTCATAGGGGGTTCCCATTGGATTCGCACATCTATCACTGCGTGGCATTCTACCAAATGAACGTGAATTAATCTCACAAATAAGTCCAAAAATCTCATATCCATAACTTACGTCAAGTATTGGGCCAATTTACCAGATAGTTTTGATTACTGACTTGTAACTTATGATTGTTGACAGAATACAGTTAACTTTTCACGAGAATATTAAATTTACTATTTGCTTATGTGTTAATTAATTGTACAATAGTTTTATATCGCGATGAACAAAATTAAGTCACAAATTGATTAATTGTTCATTATTTCGTTCAAAATATTTTAAAAATCAGTCAAACGCCCGAAATTGGATATTTAAAACAAGAAAGAAAGTCGGTCAAGCCCGACTATAACATACTCTGTACCAAGAAAATTTGTCTTTTGATCATAACTCGAAAACCGTTCATCCGATCTTCTTCATTCCTTTGGCGGATCGATAAGTTATTCTAATAACTAAATATGTCCAGAAGGAACAAGCCATCTATCTTCAAAACTGTGGGAGATATGACGTTTTTTCTAAATTGCGGGGGCGGGAGGGGGCGTGGCCAAAATTGAAAATAAACTTGATCTGCCTGCAGACATAAGAAGCATATGTCCCATACACGTCAAACCTCTATCTCTTACCATCTCTGAGATCTGTGCGTTCATACGGACAGACAGACAGACGGACAGACGGACATGGCTATATCGACTCGGCTGTTGATGCTGATCAAGAATATATATACTTTATGGGGTCGGAGATGCTTCCTTCTGGATGTTACATACTTTTGCACAAACTTATAATACTATATGTTGGTGATATTTCGGTGCTCATAAGGCTATCCATGTCGGAGTAGGATACCATATTTCTCTTGTTGGTTGTAGATGTCTTGTTTGTTCTAGCTGTGGTGCTGGTGGAAGCTATGCTGCTTGGCGATGATTTTGCCGGATTCTCGGATGTCTGTTGTGATGCTACTGCCGCATACGTCTGCTGTTCGTGGTGATGAGTAGAGATATACAGGGTTGTCCATATTCGACGGACCCATGTTTTTTTTAAAAAAATCAAAGAAAAAAATAAAAATTTGGCGGTTGGCAATCTTAATCATTTAATTTGTTCCAAGTTGATTTGTTTACATCAATTTTTGAATATGATATCTCTCAAATGGCCGCCTCTGGCGTTGATGGCGTATTGTGCCCTTTTTGCAGCATTTTCCATCGTTTTCGCCAACATTTCGGCCGGAATAGCGGCTATTTCTTCACGAATGTTGTCCTTGAGCTCTTCTACGGTCCTTGGCTTGTTAACGTAAACCTTTGACTTCAAATATCCCCACAAGAAGAAGTCAGGCGGCGTCAAATCGGGCGAACGCGGTGGCCAGTCCAAATCACCACTTTTCGATATCAAACGGCCCGGAAACAATTTCTTCAGAAAATCGATTGTTATGCGACTTGTGTGCGGTGGAGCGCCGTCTTGTTGAAACCAGAACTGCCTCATACGCTTTCGACGAATAATTGGCATCACAAAATTGGTCATCATTTCGCAATAACGCTCCTGGTTGATGGTAACAGCATGGCCATTTTCATTTTGGAAGAAAAACGGCTCAATGACCGTTTTCGCACTAACACCGCACCAAACTGTGACTTTTTCGTCATGAAGAGGCACTTCTTGAATCTCCTGAGGATTTTCAGTGGCGTAAATACGGCAATTTTGCTTATTTACGGTCCCATTCAATGTGAAATTTTAATTTTTTAAAAGCACGTTGAGTTTTCACAATTGACTTGTTCTGTCGAATGTAAATTTCAACTATTTCAAAGCGCTCGCGTGGCGTGTATTGTTCCATGGTAAAAATTTGCTTGGACTGACGCTTCAAACGCGGTATGTCATTAAGCGATCTGACATCTCTGTCAAAAGTTATGGCGTTGCCAGATGGATCCGTCGAATATGGACAACCCTGTATATGTTGTGTGCTGTTTTGGTGTCCACTTTTTGTATTACTTTTATCGCAACGATATCTTGCTCTTTAATAAAGACTGGGTGGTGCACTTTATGCAGCAGGGTTCGTTTTGGCATGGAACTTTTTCGTCGGTTTCATCACGATTTTGTCCGCAGTTAAGGCAAATTTTGTCTCCGTGGCAAACTTTGACGGTGTGTCCACACTTAAGGCATTTATTACATCTCATAGGTAAGGGGAAGTATTGTCTTGTTTTGGTCATCTTATATTCAACTCGTATGTATGTATTCTGGGATAGTGTGGGAGGCAAATGTAACGATGAGTGAGCCTGTCTTTTTTATTTTTCTTATTTCACACACTGCTTGTGATTTAAGTTCTTTTAGAATTTCTTCCTCACTTATTGATCTGAGTTCGCTTGAGTAGACTACAGCTTTACTTTGGTTGAGCGTGTTATGTTCAGAGATGATTACAGCAGTTTCATGAGAGAGTGCCGTTAGTTTGAGGAGTTTTTATTGATGAGGTATTTAGGTCCTGGTGCTTGAATGTCCTTATTGGTATAGTATTTATATCGATCAGGTGGGTCTGGTGGTTGCCCCATCTTAGATGGTTTAATAGAACTTAACTGTTCCAGTTAATTTTTTTTTCTTTTGCTTTTCTTTATTTATGCAGAAACAAGAAAAAGATTTTTTCAGAGATTTTGAGCGAAAACGAAGTGTTACGGTAAACTGCGTGATGAGAAGTTTACGTCTGCTCGCTTTGGAGAAAAAAAGTGAACTGTTAATGTTAATATGTTTTTAGTTAATATAAAGTCACTCATATTCAGATCTAGTATAAAAACTCGCATTTGCGAATGGACTTTTTTTTGCAGTCTACAAAATGTGCTCAGTAAAATCAAATCTGATTGTTTAAGGTTTTACAATGCGATTTTTCAGAGTTTAGTAGTCTTTCATTTGAACTCTAACTTATTTCACAGAATTCCGTGGTCGTCAATCAAATGTTTTAAAACGACTACTCAGTTGATAGTCGAAACCACTAAGTGGTCAAATATACCAATAAGGCTAGTGCCTAAAATTCCGACCCCATAAAGTATATAGTAGTCGATATAGCAATGTCCGACTGCTTGTCTGTAAGAAAGCGCAGATCTTTGACTTGTATGGGACAACAACTTCTAATATTGCAGGCAGATCCATATTCATATTTTGCAGTGTATGTGCCCAATATCTACAATCTCTGAAATTTTCTTAAAGATCGGATAATAAATGGCAGAGTTGTAAAGATTATACAAAACGTTGCTTACTTATCTGAACTGCATGCCCTGTTTGCCAACATAATGTTGAAATGTTCACATTAATACAAGTGCTCTGATAATTATCATATCTTAACTTAGGCTCTCGTTTTATTAAACGAAGGTTACGCTACGGGGTGGAGTAGTAAGAAAGTACACAGAAAAAAATTTGATAGGTTGAATCAACCAATCCGAAAAGTAAATTTTCTGCAACAAATTGTTTCATGTATTTTGTTTTTTAAGTTTTTACTGTATGTAAGGTTAAAATTAACCATGCAAATAGTAACTTTCACGTAATTTAGATGCATGCGTTTTGCTCTTGGGTTTTGAACTGAGGCTTGCTGTAACATTGTACTATAGAAATAATACCTCTCACGCAACAGTCTTGCATATATTTTGTTATTGTTTTTATTTACTGGGTTATCAGTAATGGTAACCATTAAAAAAGTACAAGCTCCGCACATTTCAGTTGCCACTTTTATATTGGTCAGGCGCCAAATTACAACTTGAGAATTACAAGTGGTCTAATTTGTGCGAAATGCTAAAAATGATTGGGACGCGTCGCCACCAGGGTTTGCGATGGCGTCACTTTTGCAATACTTTTACTGTTCCCCACAGTAAATTCAACCCATATATTGGTTGGAGCATTTTCAGCTGTACAATTGGTTGAATTTACTACCCAGTTTTTTTTCTGTGTAGTAAGAGGGCTTGTTGTTTTCTGGTATTCAAAGTTAAATTGCGTTTAATTGAATGATTGTAAGCTTTAATTAAACAAATCAAAATATTACTAAATAAATTCCTTAAATATTTAAAACATGTTAATACTGCTCATCTTACTTATTACTAACTTATTAGGTAATCAAAAAATTGAAATCGAAACTCGCTTTGTTTCTTTTGCAGCGTTTTAACTTTCTTTAACTAAACGCGTCATTTGAAATTGTTTAACCTCCGATTGGGTTCAATGCCAGCATATGAACACCTATTGCACCATTAACATCCCAATGCCACCACTTTGGTCTTTTAAATAAAGATGTCATTGCTTGAGCTATGCAGCTTGGTTTCTTCGCTCTCGCGCTGCCACTCGTTTCGTTTGGCTTGCATTATTAAATCCTGAAAGGAGCCGTACTCTGAGTTCTGGCGCGACTTGGCTGTGAGTCCCACATCACCTTCATCATCGTATAAATTATCGTAGGCGTAATCTGAATCTATTTCGGACTCCATAGGGGTTCGCTGGGGCATATCGGACTCGCTATAATCACCATCGCCGTTGTGGTCGTCGGTGTGGTCGTTATCGTAGACGGGGCGGATTCCATGCTTCTGATAGAAAAGCTTCAACAAATCATCAACTCGCTCCGATGGCATGTCAGACACCATCCTCACAGCAATTTTTCGACGAGCCCTTTTTAATGGCTCCATCGGTCTATCGGACAGTTCGAAATTCAAAGAGGTTTTAAGCATACCCTTCGACTTTCTTAAGTTATTAATCAGTGTGCGGTAGAATTTCGTAAACTGGTCGCTCTTCTGTTTCTTTTGGGGAATCACAAATTTGGGGTTTTCCTTTATAAAACGGTTCAGTAACTCCTTTGTGCCATGCTGATCCTTTTGCGACTTCAGAAGTGCAACTATAAGAAGAAAATTTTACTTAGTAAAACCGAAAATTTTTTAAGACGACATTTTATAAGTAGAAACATACCCTTTTGTTGTGATAGTCCCAGTGTACTTTGGAAAACACTCCAGTCATCAGTGCGGCCCTTGATACTCCCACCAGCTCTAGCTGCTACTTCATCAACATTTTTAATATAAAATGCAACAGAGCTATTCTGAGTTAGCATCAGCAGAAGTACCAACAAGCTAATATTCATATTTATTTTCCGCGCTTCAGTAGTTCCGACGTTTATCTTGAGACTGAACACTGCGAAATGATGGTATTCCCTAAGCGGAAGGTGCCTTAAATACCATCCCTCCCGTGCCCGAATGCGCTGATTAACGTTAATTAACATAACCACACACAAGCAGTGCATACATAGGTATAATCAGACAAAAGTAGCGTTTGACACCCTCTAGACAAGCGGGGCACGTCTGCCCGGAGTCAGCAGCCGGGTGAGACAACATGTGCTTGATCGGACGTTGCTAACTTTGTTTTCTTAGGAACACTTAGCGCGAGTTGAGGCAATTAAACGGCTTGAGAAGCAAATTTACTGTTTGTGTATCCCTCTTCAGACGCTAACTAACTTCATTTCAGGTAATGGCAACTAGGCGGCTCTGCTACTGGACGACCCGATTCCACTCTACGGCGACTACGCGCGGATGTGGAAATCAACACATAATTGAGTCGGCAAGGACCGGCGAGTGTTGCGACTTCGGTGCGCCGCAGAGATTCATGAATGTACGCATGTCGCGCAGGTAGACTGCAGCCTCTTAAATGTGAAAGGAAGTACATATAAATCCTAGCGCCAGCCATAAACAGATCAACTGCGCCAATCTCAATCCTGGTCTCAGTCGACAAATTTGTCACTAATTATTATTGAATGCGGGTTTTATTGATGCAATATAAATAAATTAAATACAATGCTACTGTGGACCGCACAAGAATTTGACGCTGGGTTTTGAAAAAAAAAAACGCAAACGAAAGAGCGAATAAACAATCCACACAGTCAAACGTAACTCCAAGACATCTAACACAGCTTGGAAAAATATAGCGATAAGAGGTGGCAAAAACCAGAGAGGATAAAAATAAGTAACCGATTCGAAGGCCAGTGAGTTTAATTTGTCCAAAAATGGCTCTCTCTTTCTTTATTATGTTTATGCCTAGTAGTCGCAATTGTTTTGATAAACGTATTGAACAGTTTGTTTTCTCGGAAACCAATGCAAGCATCTACTCCAACTTGACTATTGGCACTTACATTTATGCTAAATTACCGCATCACAACTCTTTCGTGTCAGTTGTGTGCAATCATGGAATACGGCTCGCACGAAAGTCGTGCTTGCGTAATTGGCCTGAATAAATGCAGCTACGAAAAATGTGAAATCTTTCAGATGTTGCGTCCGCTTGTAATCACCAGAAACTGTGTGTATCGTGTAGTTATTTGAGCATACTGGTGAAAAAAGACCAAACAAAATCCGGCCATCTGCGCACTGTGCGAATGCCACCCAAAGCCGTGAAAGATCGAATTCGTCGAAATCCACTGCGCAAGCAGAAAATCATGTCCCAAGGAAAGCATGTAGCGCATCATAAGTGCGTGACTGGGGACTCAGTGCATACAAGATACACACCGGCCGCTTACGTGCAATAGATTGAAAAGACGCAAGACGAAATCGAAAGCGTTGCTTTTCAGTGCCCAAACAATGCCCACATACGAATTCTTCAAGAAACAGAATGTTAGAGTGTATGCTGTGGCATAAAAACAAGCGTCCGAAATCATTCCGAGAGTTTAGAGATCCGGCGAATGTGATGGTTTGGTGGGGAGCAGAGCATGATGGTGTCACCAATCTACATTTATTTAAAAATAGAGTCAAATCTTCCGCGAAAGTGTATCAGCCTCTCAATACAAGATTAGAATAATATTCATTCGTTTTCATTTTATGACCAATAACCCCTGTGCCAAAACAATTGCGAGTACTAGGTATCAGGGCTGCAGGCCGGTTTTAAACAGGTTTGGTCCCCAAATTCCGGCTTTTAATTCATTGTGAGCCCGTTCCGAACCCAAAATTACAGTTTTAGACAGCAGAAATGTGTACCTTCTGCATAGCGAGACAAAAAAGACATTAGAAATATCCATTGGATTATTTGGCATATCCATGTGGACTGAATATGTATGAAATATCCTTTACATCATCCAACGGAGCTGAGACTCATCCAAAGGATATGAAAAATGGTCATCATTTGGATGGTTTTCAGCTCCTCCAAATGAATCTTCTTTTTCCTATGCAGGTAGATAGGTAGGTAGTTCCGGCTGACCCCCAGATGGGGTCACACATAGTTCTTAGGGTCCTTAATGAGGCCGGGTTATTATTTGGGTACGTTTGACTTAGAAGTCCAGGAGGATTTTTGACGTTTTGGCAAATGCCAATAATTGTTTTGGGGGCCTCTTGGCCGCTTCCTCCAAAGAAGAGAACCGCGGGGGTGCAGAATTTGTCGTGGCAATTGCTGGGCAGCTGCAAATCAGATGTTCTAGCTTTATCGCATGAGCGGCTGCTAGGCAGTGTCCCGTTAGTATGCCAATGAGCAGTATACAGTCTCTTCTCTGGAGCTGTAGCAGATAGTGCGTTAGTTTTTTGTCTCTTGTCTTGCACATAATTTTAGAGATTCTGCATCTGCTGGTGTTTCCCACCTTACCTCTGCTTCTTTCTCTGCTATCTCCTCCATCTTGCTGTTAAGCGTCTGTATGGAGATAGGTATGTTTACCCTGAAAAAAGAAATCAATCCGAAACCGGATTGAAAACAGGGTAATCCCGGATAGTCTTGATACGATCCCGAAAAAGATTGATTAGACTATCAATTAATTTTTTAAATCCCATAAAACAGGATCATTTTAAGCCTGCTACGGGACTACCCTGTTTTCAATCCCGTTTCGGACTAATTTCAGATTTGTTTTTTTTTGTGTAGCGTTTCTTCTTGGCCGAGTACGACTCCGGCTTTTGCAAGACTGTCTGCCATTTCGTTTCCATCAATGCCCCGGTGGCTGGGAATCTAGTAGATTTGCACCTTTCTGGAGATGCTGAGGGAATCTAGTGCTTCCCTGCTCGCCAGGACATTTCTGGAGTTCATGGAGTGTCCTTGCATTGCCTTGATTGCTGCTTGGCTGTCCACGTAGATATTTATTTGGTTGTATGGAGCGTGAATTTCCGCCAACTCCACAGCTTTCCTTATTGCGAAGACTTCCGCCTGGAATATGGTGCAGTGGTTTGGCAGTTTATATGAGAGCTTTATATCTGGCTCTGCACAGTATACGGCGGCTCCGACTCCTAGGTCCATCTTTGAGCCGTCTGTAAAGAAGTGCGCTGCTTCTAGGGCCAGTCCTGTATGCCAGTCTTCTGGTCCCAGTAGTGCTGATGTGCATATTGAGTTGATCTTTGGGATAATGTAGTCCGTGCTACTACTCTACCAACTATGCTGTGTCCATAGCTTTGTAGCGCCATGGTGCCTGCCTCACATAGACGTTGAGCGGTCTTTTGTGCCAGAAGGCGTGCTTGGATGTCCAGAGGGTTGCCACCTAAGATGTGTTCTAATGCTTTGGTTGGAGTGGACCTCAGCGCCCCCGTAATACAGACCAGTGCCTGTCGCTGGGTCTTCTCCATCAGCTTTAGGTATATGGTTTTCTCCGTGGCTTGCCACCATACTAGTACGCCGTGTAGCAGTATCGGTCGTATTACTTAAATGAAAAGCCAGTGCATCAGACTTGGTGATAGGCCCCAAGTGCTACTCAGCATCTTCTGGGATGCATATAGTGCGTTGGTCGCCTTCTTCACTCGTTCTTCCACATTCGCCTTCCATGACAGTTTACTATCGATTACAGCTCCAAGGTATTTAACGTTATTCTTTGGTGTTAGTGTTATTCCATTTATCTTTGGTGGAATCCATGGCGGTACCTTGTATCTCTTGGTAAAGAGAATGAGGTCCGTCTTTTCCGCATTAATACTAAGTCCGGCTTCTATGGCCCATTTTAGTATCTCTGAGTGTAGAGTCCATGCTTGAGCTGAGTACCCCACTCGGCTTGTACTCTTCTGCAGCTCAGCAGGTTGTATATCCACGAGTCCAAAGCCTTATGTATTGATACATCTCTTAGGCTGCACATTATCGCCTCCGTGGAGACGTTGTTGAATGCACTAGATATATCAAGGAATGCTCCCAAGGCATACTCTTTATGGTACATTGCTTTCTCGATGGTGGCTACTAGGGAGTGTAGCGCTGTTGCCACCGATTTCCCTTTCCTGTATGCGTGTTGGTTGTTCTCCAAAGTCAGGTTCATGCCTTCTCTTATATGGAGATCAAGTAATTTTTTCATTGTTTTAAGCAGGAATAAAGCGAGGCTAGTGGGCCTGTAGTCTTTTGGCTGCACGTGACTGCATTTCCCCGCTTTGGGTAGGAACACAACACGTGCTGTCATCCAAGCCACAGGTACATAGCCCCACCCCAGGCAGGCTTCAAAAATGGACTGTAGCCAGGGTACGACTAAACCTTTGGTCGTTTTTAACATGGCGGGAATTATGCCATCCAGTTCGGGGGACTTAGCTCGCGATCGAGTCGATCGCCCATCGGATTTTTTTCGTGGAGTAACTAAGTTGGTTGGGATGTTAGTTTGTTGTGTGTTTAAGTCCTGAAGCGTATCTGGCTCGGTGACTATAGTGCAGCCCGGGAAGTGCGCATCGAGAAGAGCGCATGTAGCTTCCTTGCTGATTTCTGTCCAGTGACCTTTGTCCGTTTTTGGTTGACTCTGCATATGTGGCTGCTTTGAAAGCAGCTTCCTGAGTCTGGCTGCTTCCAAGACCTTCTCTAAGCTGGGGCAGAAGGTTCTCCATGAATGTTGCTTTGCCTTCCTTACTTCTTTTTTAAATAAACGAAGTCTTATCTTATTCTCCTCCCAGATGATCACTTCATTCGCTTGTTTGGCGAGTTCGAACTCCTGGACGTCCTTCCTCTGCTCTTCCAGTTCTGTGGTCCACCAGGGGGTTCTGGTTCTCCTTTTATAACTGTGAGGTTACACGAGGTTTTGTATGCTTCGATGAGATTGACAGTGAGCGTCTTCATGGGCTTCTCAATATCATCCATCGAGCAGATGGGCGTTGACGTCGGCAGTTTTGATTCCACTGTCTTAAGGTACTTCACCCAGTCGGTATTCGGGGGGTTCCTATAGACGTTTCTAGTTTGACAAAAGTCGAATTGGATCTTGAACTGGATGTACTTGTGGTCGGAGAAGGAGGGTTTATCAAGACTCTCCACTCTGACGCCTCAGTACTGATCCCTAAGGTCATGGTTAAGTCTAGGACGTTGGCCGAGGTTGGTCCCACATATGTGGGTACGACTCCAACGTTTTCTACACTTAGACTGGCTTGCATAATAAAATGTTCGAGGACTCACCTCTGTCGTTGATGTCTGGGCTGCCCCACACAGTGTGCTGTGCGTTGGCGTCCTTTCCGATGACGAGGGGTTGCTTCTTGTAGCTTGCCTCCGCCATCAGGCTTCCGAGTTCAGCTGGTGGTGCCTCGCGCTAATGCGCCATGTAGCAGGACGCCATAAGAATTGGCTCGTCCCTGCCACCCTCCAAGGCCACAACAGTGAGGTCGTCCGTTCTGTAATTAGTCATTAAATACGCATAGATGCATTATTTTACCAGAATGGCAGTCCTTGCTCTACTTACTGGGGTGGGGTAAAAGATTTAGTAGTTTTGTGACTTTAGCCCGGAGACCTTGTTTCCCGCCGCTATCCAAAGTTCCTGAACTAAAGCCACATCTGCGGGCCCTTCCTCCAAGGTTAAAAGAAGCTCCTCCGAGGCGATCTTGCTTTTATGCAAGTTGACCTGGAAGACATTCAACTGCATGACTGGTGTCCGCATCCTCCGGTCCCGATGGGTCTTCCTGCAAGGTTGTATCGCTATCCTCATCTTCTTCCGCAGACTGTGCTGCCTCCGTAATATCGAGGCTGCTGGCTTTTTCGAGCATAATGTCGATGCCGAGGTCGTTCTCCACCTCTCCAGCCTCCAGTGTATGCTCATTAGTGTCCTCGGGGTGGCGTTTCTTGAGACGTAGGTGCACTCTACCTACTCCCCATGCCATCGCCCCGAATCTTGGGTAGAGCAAATCCTCGGCCTCCTTGTTGATCTGGAGGACCACGTGGTGCCCATTTTTGTCGGGCTTTGCAACATGCAGTACCTTCCAGTCTCCAGTTGGCACATCAGGATTCTGCCACTGTAGGAGTTTCAGCGCCTGCTCCTTTGGTGTGACCCGTGGAAAGAGAACTTTCGCCTTCGGAACAAACGGAATACGAGTTCTGTCCACAACCTCCAGCTGGGCACTCTCCCACAGGCTTCCCATGTCTGCAACGACGCTTGTGACCCACTTAAGGTTGGGGTCCTCCTTGCACCTTAGGATTTTGACTCCATACAGCCAGCCTGCTCCGTCAAACGCTACAGGTTGCGCTGCTGGGTCCTCCATCCTTTTAAAAATTTCCTCAAACAGCTTCTCCTCTACTTGCTTCCACTGTTCGGGCGTCATCTTGCCGTTAGGGTCGCTTTTGTCGACGATAGCTACGGTGAGATGCCGTTTTGCTACGGCGCGACGTTATAGCGATTGAGTTTTTTTATTAATTTGCTTATAGCTAAATATTTGATGGGTCAAAAAATAAATTAAAATGTTCTCAATCGCTATAACTATGTAACTGGTAAAGGTAAAATTCTAAAAAAAATATTAAAAATCGTGAAAAGTTGCGTTTATTGCCCAATAAAAAAATTAAATTATTTGGAGACTGTAAAAAATATGTTGTTCACTAGAGAAATATTTACCCATATACAGTTTTGTACTTAACATCTAGATAAATCAAAGTAGCTTTTGCTTTGTGACAGTTATTTCAACTTTTACAAATTTGTACTACAAACATAGTGCTAGCTATAATACCAACACACATCCTCAAAAGATATATTGATCACACACACACTGGCAAGTTGCCCTATCTATATGAGCCAGTTGCTGCCATACACGTGTAAACACTTGCCAGTATACTGCCAGTGTAGTGCCAGTGAACACCTAGCCAGATTTATCTGGCGACACCGGTAAGTGTTATTTGTATGGCAGAGCGACCGGTCATACTCTGGCAGTCCTTTTTTTCAAAATGGAAAGTTTAATGCTAACTGGGAGCAGTGTTGCCAGTTTCGCTTTTTTCCCTTCAAATCTTCCTTTTTTTTACGGTCAAATGCTAGAAAAATTCGGAAACAGCTTTTTTTCCGTTTTTTTAAACCCGTTACTCGTGGAGTAAAAATGGTATAATAAAGTCTTGCAAATGTATGTAAAAGGCAGAAGGAAGCATCTCCTAACCCATAAACTAAATATAAATTCTTGATCAGCATCAACAGCCGAGTCGATATAGCCATGTCCGTCTGTATGTATGAACACCTAGATCTTAGAGACTAGAAGAGCTAGAGCCACCAAATTATAAGTGTACACAAATCAACTTCGTTTCAAATGTTGGCCACGCCCCTTACCGTAATAAACTTCTGTAAGCATCGCCTCATACCTCATACCCTAAATGGTCAATGTTGCGGTAAGTCAATTGCTAGTACAAAAATGCTCGTAGTCAGCGCAAAAATGCTTCGTAAGAAAATCTGACAACGCAGTTCGGTCTATTTTTTAGTCTAGTTAATGGCCCATATTGCGTGGGTTGTGGGTGGATCTTAAAATGGTACTCCATCTAGTGGTTTTTTGGCTGAGGAGTAACATCTCTTAGGCCCACGAAATATCCCATTATGCCATCATAAATGTAGTTTTTAAGAAAACTCTACCGTGCGCTTAGAAAGATATCCAAGAATTTAGGTTTGACCCCTTCTGGAGGTATCTTGACCAATTGTACGATAAACGATACGATTTTTTGATATGACGTTCCCAATGACCCTGTCTGTGTTTGCTGAATTTTGTAGATTTTTATATTGAACCATTGACTTCTAAGTTAAAATTGTTGTCGACTTGTGTTGCTGATACAAAAGTACCCATAGAACGCGAACCTAGGATACAGTTGGGAAACTGAGTATGAGGCGATGCTTACAGAAGTGCCTGCTTTCAGAATTTAAGGGTCTCATCCCGGGTTTTTTCCAAAAGTTTAATTTTGTCGAACAGTTCAATAATTTGAACATTTTTTTGTTTTGTATTTGTTATTATTGAAATGTATTGTACGGTAAACGTATGAGTACCTAGGTGATGCTTTGTGCTATATATCTACATATAAATAGCAGTAGCATTTAAATAATTTAAAAATGTTTTAGTACTTATTGAAAATTTCGCTTTTTCCTGGATTTTTTCTTAAAATTTTTCAGCTTTTTTTCACCGTCCCTCCCGTTAAATCCAGCTTTTTATTTCAATGAAAAGTTGGCAACACTGACTGGGAGTACGTAAATAATTTAATTTGTTTGTATTCATTTTTACAATGGACCTACCCCAATAGAGGGTAAGAAAAGCTCGGAAAATTGAAAAGGAGTGGCAATAAAATGTTAATAATGGAAAATGGAATTACTATGGGACACTGGTCATATTCTATACAAGGATGCCAAAATGCGGGAGGGAGCATTCCAAGAAATCGGCGATTTTTTGAAACGCAGAGCGGCCGACTGAAATTGTATTATAGAATGGCAATATTTTGAAGCTATGAATTTTTACAGTCAGTTTGCGAGCCCCGCAAAACTATAAGCAATATGATACGTCAATGTATTCGATATTATATATTATTAAATTGCCATGCAAGTTCACCCTGCGCTGAAACAAAGTATTCTTGCAGCTGTATTGTTGCACATTGTCCAAGACGCGTAGACTTACTGAGCGTTGATAGTAGGTACTTTGTCTTATCCTCATTTACCGCTAAGCCCATGAGTTTTGACTGCTTCTCTATCTCTGAAAACGCCTTGCTTACCGCACATTCGGCCCTGCCGATAATATCAATTTCATTGGCAATTTCAATCGGATGGTGCCCGATCTCTTGGCATTTGGGCACTGGCGTAGTATATACTCCATCAGTAGATAAAAGAAGTCACACGAAATGGTGTCACCTGCCTAAACCCTATCTTGGCATCTAATGGCTAGAATAGGTTTTTTCCTTTTTTAACGGAGCTTTGTGTGCTTCTCAACGACATCATGCAAAGTCGACACGGATAAGGACCAACCAGTTCGCTCAATCTTGGCTTTAGACGTTCACATATAATGCATGACAGAACCGTATATGCGATGGGTAAAAGGAATCCCGCGGCAATTGGTGCAAACTGCAGGGTCTCCTTTCTTGAAAATTGGACAAAATACACTTCGGACCATATTCTGCATAGGAGTTTGTGCATGTACTTACCAATTCCTCGCCATCAGCCTTGAACAATTCAGATTTGTTATTTTTTAGCCTTTTAATGGCTAACCTGACTTCTATCTCTATATCATCGATTAGTAGTATCGCTACTTCCCCAGAGGCGGCATTGTGTTCGTCTTCACCTCCCAGCAGGTTGCTGAAATAGTTCCTCCATTTGTCTAGTGCCACTTGTGGATCTATGACCAGATTTCCGTGCTCGTCCTTGCATAGTGTAAAACGTTCGGTTCGTTGCCTAATCCGTTGTTAGAACTTTCGAGTCTCAATCATGCCAAAAAGCACTTCGACTTTCTCACTTTTTCTTCTAAAGAGGCGCTTCTCTTCTCTCCATTTATCCCGGTATCGCTCCTTAACAGCCCGCGTGGCTTCCGAGTGCTAAGTTCTCCTGTGCGCAGCGTCTTTCTCTGCAGTAGCGCGGCGGCACTCCTCATCCGCGGCGTGTCCGAGAATGTCCGTGGCAGCCGTACTCATTAAGTGGGCAATATGCGTCCACTGTTCGCGTACACCAGATGGGCAAGGTGGGATATTCCTGAGCAACTGCACTTAAAAAATTTAAGTTCTAATTTTTAGATATTCGCCCTTAAATAATTTTCCTTTCTTCTTTTTAGACAATTTTTTCTTAAACTTAGAAAAAAAAACCCTAAAAAAGATTTTTTAGAAAAAATTTTCTTAAATTTAGAAAAAATTTTCTTAAATTTAGAAATTCGTTTTCTTAAATTTAGTGTCATTTTTCTAGATTTTGTCCTCAATACTTTCTTAAATTAAGGGCTAATTCGCCCTTGAATTTAGAAAAAAATACATTGCACTGTGTCTTAAAATAGGGCGAATCGCACTATATTTAAAAGAGCAAATTTCTTAAATTTAGACAAGCCATTTAGAAATTCGCTCTAAAATATAGAAAAAAAAAAGTTTAGAAAATCGCCCTAAAAAATATAAAAATATTAAAAAGACACCCCTTGTAATTCTCAAGTACAATTTCCGTGCATTCGGAATATAAAAGGGGCAACTAATCTTCGGCATGCTGAGAAAATCGCCCTAAAATATAGAAAAATTGTCTAGAAAACCGCAATAAAATTTAGAAAAATAGAAAAAGACACCGCATGTAATTCTCAAGTTAAAATTTCCTGCTTTCGGAATATAAAAGAGGCAGCTGAGTGCTTAGCAATTTGACTGCGTTCTTTACTGTGACTCACGCGAGTGCTTGGTGGTCGAGTGCGATAAAATGCCTTTCGTGTTGAAGTTTCCCCGAGGTTCCGAGTTCAAGTCCCAGGCAAAGTAAAGTTTAAAAATTAAAATATTGATTACTAATTACAATGTGATTTTCATAAAGAAACTTTAATGAACCAACAGAAAGAAAATATCCTTTAAAAATAATAAATAAGGGGTTTAACGCTCCTTAGTGTAGTAGTCTTCTTCCTGTTCTGTCTGGCCTACATATAATTGCCTTAAAAATGGTACTTATTGCCTAAAACTTTCAATCTTAGGTAAAAAAGATTACGGAATTTGTGTGCTTAAAAAAAATAGTCCAGAGGGCTAAAAATATTTTATATGACATATGTTATGATGTTTCTGAGTTAAATCGGTAAAGAAAGTGGCATGTATGTAAGGGTTAACGTCAATGCCTTAAGAGCTACAAATATTTACGAAAAAATATGTGTTTTTAAGCATTATTAAAAACTATGAAAAAAATTTCCTCAATAAATAAATAGTCCGAAGGAACTAATTTTTAATTATACCTTGCTGGACAACAACATTACCCTCTGGATATTACAATTGATTTCTCAATTTTTATTTCGCCAGATTTCGATTTACTGCCGCTACTGTTACTAATTACTATTAATTGTGGCTACTAAAGTTCTAAGCGAAACAACTTTTTTATTTATAACCCCATAAACTATATATATTCTTGATCAGGGTGACGAGCTGAGTCGATTGAGCTTTGTCCGTCCGTCTGTCTGTCTGTCTGTCTGTTTCTACGCGAACTAGTCTCTCAGTCTTAAAGTTATCGATCTGATATTTTGCACAGAGCCTTCTTTCTGCTGCACACTACTAATATGTCGGAACCGACTGCCCAGTGGCGCTGGGCTGAATGTGGTCGGTCGAAATAATGCATTACGTACGAGCCACAATGTAATGCATTACCTATGAGATTTTTTTTCAGCGCATTTGTAATGGCTCGAGAATTTCCGCATTACAATATGGTAAAAGAATACGCTTGTGTAATGGGGACCCGAAAGAAACTTCGGCACGTCATTACTTTCTGCATTACAAAATTCAATAAACTCATGTACCGTGCGGAAAATTTGGCCATTTCTTAAGAAAGTAAGGCAGGTTGTATTGGGTTTTTGAATGCATACAGGCGAGAGGTAATGCATTAATAATGGACGTAATAATGAGCATTTGCGCCACTGGGTGGATCTGATGACAAGATCATAGAGAGAGAGAGAGACTCTTGTGAGTAATTGACGTGTTTTTTTGTGCTCCGCAACAATTAATTTCTTGTGTCGTTTAACGTGCCAATTTTGTCGCAAATCTAACGTAATTAATTTTATTAGCATTGCCCGCTATCGGTTTGTGCTTTTCTTTTTAGTTGTGCATCTTAACATTGCTAATTTAGCAAATTTTATTATTGCGGCGTCTGTGCTGTGTATTTTGTTAGTGTTTTTGATTTGCTTGCTTAGCAACTCCCCCTCTTTACACAGGTTTGTGTGTGCGATCGCTTGTGCATATTCTTTTCTTTTTGTGCTTCACTCCCACTCAGCTTTGTTGTTGCTCTGCTCTCAAAGATAAGAACGCTCGCTATCGAACTGCGCTCTGTGGGTGTTTTTGTTATTTTTTGATTTCCTGATACGCGCTTTGCTCCGCTTTCCCTGTAGTTTTGAGACCCTCTGATAAATTTGGTGCATTATGTCGTGCTGCAAAAAGGCCTGCACATTTAAGAATGCAAGTGAGTCGGAACAACTTCGGTTTGTTACCTGCTGGTTGGGCGACAATAGTATGCATATTAAATGAGCTGGGCTAAGTGGACGTGATCTGGACAAAGTTTACTCGCCTAAAAAGGATTGTGGTGCTTTGAATTGGTCATGCCCTTTGTGCGCTGAAAAACAATTTAATTTCTCGCGGATGTTCATCGACGTGAAAAATAAATTCGACAAAATGCACAAACTAACTAAGCATCTCGAAAGCGAGTTTCTCGCCAGTTCCGAGATGCTTAGTGAGTATAAGTTCGAGTCACCACCCCCGCGTCGGTTGGAGCCTCAATTTTTAGATGTGCCACCACCCGTGTCTGGCAACTCGAACCAGTCTTCCCCCAATTGCACTGAAATGTCTCCAACTATTTCATGGTCTGTCACACCAGGCAATATGCTTGATTTGTCTCCTTTCCCCTCCCCGAATCAAGCTGTTGGAAATCTTTCAGATAATCCTTCTTCTGTCCGTAGATTCGAGCAGTCCCCATTAGCGTCACCTGAACCTGTGGGCAGTGTTTCCGTCTCTGTTCCTATTCCTCCTCAACCTCCTCTACTTTCCGTCATTGCACCGCGTAAGCAAGTATTTGTGTCTAGGTTGTCTCCGGAAACCACTTGCGAGTCAGTTGCAGCATACATTGCTAGCAAATGCTCAGCAAGTGTTTCCATTTCAAAGTTTAGTTTTGCACAACCCCGTGATATAGCTTCGTTTAAGTTAAGTGTTCCGTCTGAAGCATTTCCAATCATATGTGACCCAGCATTCTGGTTGCCAGATATGATTGTGCATGAGTTCAGGCAAAAAAATCCAATGAGGCCGATGCCAGTCAACCTGCCCTCATTTAGTTCATCCTCACGTGTAGCGTCTACTAGGGTTTCAAAAAACTAGTTCCGTCCGTCTGTCCTCTCATTGCCTATCAAAACGTAAGGGGCCTTTTATCTAAGCTCCATATGTTATTTTTGAATAGTGCATCTTTTGAATTTGACATAGTTGCATTTTCAGAGACTTGGTTAAACTCCTCAATTTCTGATTGTGAAATCTTGTCAAACGATTTTTTTATCATGATCAATTCCACAATTCCGAACTGATCATTGTTGATAAGCCTGTGGATGTTGAATTTGTTGCCGTAAAGGTAACTTTTCCATTATTTTTTTTATTTATTACTTGTCCTTATATCCCACCATCGTCCGATATTGAAATTTATATGCAACATGTAGCCTGCATTAAAGATGTTTTAGCCCACTTACGGGACATTGACACACTGGTTGTTGAAGGTGATTTTAACTTGCCTAACATCACATGGTCAAATCCTAATTGGTCGACTTACCTTGTACCATCAGTACAGCATGATTTTTTAGATTGTCTGCTTGTCATGTCTCTTTTTCAAATTAATCCTGTACAAAACAATTTAAATAAATCGTTAGATCTTATTTTTGTCACTGATAGCACCAATGCCAGTGTCTCTAGGTCTCCCCCTCTATCACTACCCAAAGATTCTTACCATCCTACGCTGGAAGTCTCGCTTTCAGTATTTGGACCTGCCCCTTCAAATTCAAAAATCCCCAATATACCTCGTCGTTGCTTCCGTAATGGAAACTTCACTTTGCTAAGTCAACTCATTTGTGCAACAGACTGGTCTCCATTGTACAATGCGGTTGATTTTGATTTTGCTATTACCTTTTTCTACGAGTCTATTAATTCTCTCTTAGATATCTGCATTCCTAATAGCGTCGCTTCCACCGCGACACTTAATCCCCCTTGGTACTGTCCTAGGTTATCAAATTTGAAAAATATTAAATCTAGATGCTCTAAAAAGTATAAACGTACTGGTTCTGCGATTGATTTTTCTAAATATTCAATAGCAAAATCTAACTTTACACTTTCTAACTCTGAGTGCTATAACAATTATCTAGCTCGGTGCAAAATTCAGTTCGCACAGGATCCAAAGCAATTCTATAGCTTTGTGAACTCTAAACGAAGATCTTCTTCTTTACCTTCCTCTTTTTTTCTGCGTAACCAAAAGGCTGGCAATGATTCCACAGCTGTTGACTTATTCGCTGATTTCTTCCAATCAACTTATTCGTCTGCCCAATATGCGAACACTTCTTATCCTTATAACATTACTTCTTCCAACTCTATATGTGATCCCGAAATTTCCGAAACTTCTCTTCTTTCATTTTTAAAAACACTAAAATCCTCATTTTCTCCCGGGCCTGACAACATTCCTAGCTGTGTGCTCAAAGAGTGTTCTAGTTCTTTATGCCAACCTTTGCTTAAGCTTTTCAATCTATCACTCAAGTCGTCTGTCTTCCCATCTCCTGGAAAGAATCTTACATTATTCCTCTCCATAAAAAGGGTGGGAAGTCGGATATTTCAAATTACAGAGGCATTGCTAAGCTTTCCGCAATTCCGAAATTGTTTGAAGAGATTATAACCTCCACATTGCAGCATTATTGTAGATCTATTGTGTCACCTTTCCAGCATGGTTTCATAAAGCGTCGGTCAACAACGACCAATTTGCTCGAATTTACTTCGTTAGTTAATGATGGATTCCTTGTGAAAAGGCAAACTGATGTCATTTACACCGATTTTAGCAAAGCCTTTGACTCTGTCAACCATGATCTTCTCCTCTTTAAGCTCGATCGATTAGGATTTCCCTCCTCTTTTCTGCTTCGGGCTTCGTCCTATCTAAAAGATAGAACTCAAAAAGTTCTGCTTTGCTCTAACACTTCAAAACCTGTGACTGTAACCTCTGGTGTACCTCAAGGTAGCCACCTGGGTCCTTTGTTCTTCACTCTATTTATTAATGATCTCCCTACAATATTATCATATTCTCGGATACTCATGTATGCCGATGACGTTAAACTTATTTTATCTTTCAACAACCCGATTCATTCTATTGGATTGCAAGATGATCTTAACTCCTTGCAGTCTTGGTGCTTGGTAAATCATTTGCACCTAAATTGCTCCAAGTGCATGTTTATGACTTTCCATCGATGCAAACAATTTCTGGTTTCCTATACGATTGGTAATGAACCGTTGCAACGTATTTCGCCTGTCGTTGATCTTGGAATTCTGTTTGACCCCAAATTGAGTTTTAATCACCATATCTCTACTATTGTTAACAAAGCGAATGGTGTACTTGGATTCATTAAACGTTGGTCAAAGGAGTTTAATGATCCCTACACCACTAAACTCCTTTATACTGCTTTAGTCCGTCCCGTGCTCGAATACTGTTCATCCGTATGGTGTTCGCAGTATAAAAAGCATGTTGATCGTATTGAATCAGTTCAGAAACAATTTTTGCTTTTTGCCCTTCGTGGCCTAAATTGGGACCCTAACCTCCGTTTGCCATCGTACTCCAGAAGACTCTTGCTTATAGACCTTCCTTCGCTAGCTAACCGTAGAACAGTCTTAGGTGTTTCATTTCTTCACAAGTTAATTATCGGTGATGTAGATTCTTCTGAACTCTTACGTCGCCTTAACTTCTCTGTTCCTTCTAGTCCAACCAGAAACTTCTTTCCTTTAATCTTGTCTAGATGCACAACTGATTATGCCCAGCATAATCGATTTCGGGTTTTATGTCAAGACTACAACGATCTTTATCACCTCCTCTCAACAGATCTCTCTCTCTTCTCCTTAAAAACGTCCCTTTACACTTATCTCCGTGAAAATCTCTGACCACTCCCAGCTGTGAATAGGGGCATAGCTTGCCGGACTGGCTAATAAATCTTCCCCCACCGGGTCAGAGATTTTTCGGTTATCCTTTTAGTTTTATTTTAATATATTTTTAATTTGTAATTTTCTATTTTTGGTCACTCTTCCATTTTATCTTTGATTATAGTTTTATGCCATTATTCCTCTATGTATTTGTAAGCCTGCATTTTCTTATTCTTTTTTTCTTACCTCTTCACATCTTTTCAGGCCTGTTCCGGGCTTCACATAATTTATTAAACTTCAAATGAAATTAAATTCGAATGATTTTGTGTTCGCTGTTCTGGTATTCGACTTGCAATTTGACTGTTTCATTTCCAAATTGTTTTTCTTTTAACAACTAGCTGAACTTAATCCAAAAGTCAATAGTGCTTTAATATAGCTGTTTAATATCTCGCTTTATTTTAATAGCATTTTTTGAAATTACGAACTTACATCTGATTTCACATGCTCCAAGGAATGGGAATTCAAATCGAGTAATTCTATCAAATTATGAAAACCAGAACAGGTAGCCAAGTCGAAATAGAGATAATTTAATGTAAGTGAAAAACAGGCCTGTATATTTGTTAAATGGTTTTGTTAGCTCTAATATCGACTCTGACCACAACAGGCTGTGAATCGGGGCATAGCTGGCCGGACCGGCAAATAAAAACCCCCCACCGAGTCGGAGTCGTTATTAGTTTATTTTGTAATTTTGACAAAGGCTTTCTTTTATATGCCTCCTTAGTAAATAAGCCTTTTTATAACGTGTTTACAAATTTGTTGACAGCCTTTGTTTGTCGACTATTAATAAATAAATAAATAAATATCTCATAGGAACAATCGGTCGGAAAACTAGTTTTAGTGAGAAAAACTTTTTTTTCAATGGAAACGTCTCCAAACTTTGTAATCGTAGGTTTTCTATGTTTTTATATCCTTGCAAAGGGTATTATAATTTTGCCCAGAAGTTTGCAACGCATAGAAATATTCATTTCCGACCCCGTAAACTATATATATTCTTGATCAGGGTGACGAGCTGAGTCGATTGAGCTTTGTCCGTCCGGCTGTCCGTCCGTCCGTCTGTCCGTCTGTCTGTCTGTCTGTTTCCACGCGAACTAGTCTCTCAGTTTAAAAGCTATCGAGCTGAAATTTTGCACAGAGTCTTTTTGCTGCAAACTACTAATATGTCGGAACCGACCGGATCGGATGACTATATCTCATAGCTCCCATAGGAACAGTCGGTCGAAAAACTAGTTTTAGTATGAAAAACCTTTTTCTTTTTAATGGAAACGTCTCCAAACTTTGTAATCGTAGGTTTTATATGATTTTTTATAACCCTACCAGTTTTTATTAAAATCGGACAACTATATGGTATAGCTGCCATACAAAAGATAGGTCTCAAAAACAGTCTTAGTTAGAAAAACTTTTTTGTTTTTAATGGTAGAATCCTGCAATTTTGTATTTGTTTGTTTCTCATGCTTTTGCATAATTCTACTAGTTTTTGTCCAAATCGGATGACTATATCATATAGCTCCCATACGAACGATCGGTCGGAAAATGGGAAAAAAAATATTTTTTGAAAATATTTAAGCGAGCACTTGCAAGGGTATAAAAACTTCGGCACAGACGAAGTTAGCTTGGCTTTCTCGTTTTATAATTCTTCCAAGTTTTATTAAAATCGGACAACTATATGGTATAGCTGCCATTCAAAAGACAGGTCGGAAAAACAGTCTTAGTTAGAACAAGAAAGAGAGTCTGTCAAGCCCGACTATAACATACTCTGTACCAAGAAACAGTCTTTTGACTATAACTCGAAAACCGTTCATCCGATCTTCTCCATTCATTTGGCGGATCGAAAAGTTATCCTGATAACTAAATATGTCCAAAAGCAACAAGCCATCTGTCTTCAAAACTGTGGGAGATAGAAAATTTGTCATGCCTTATTACGTGGGAATGGGAATGTTAACCCAGTCGAACTTTTCATCATGAAAAGGCACTTTCTTCTGCTTACTTTTCACGTAATAAGGCATGACAAAACCTGAGCCTTCGGCTTCGTTTTGCAATGGAAACGCCGAAAAACTCAGGGGTTTTAACAGTTTCCGTTTAGGTGACGTCATCAGCCTTCGGATTCTTTACTTTCTTAGTACTCCAGATGTACTTACTTTGTATAGGAAGACATGAGACGTTCGCTGACAAACCACTCGGCTTTTCATGTTTCCGAATAAAATTTCAGACTTTTAGCCTTACAAATACCTGAGAAAAAAACGTGTGAGTTTTTCATGATATTAAGGGCTAATTTCATGCAAAAAATAACATGTTCAGACTATTTACGTGAAATATCATGCCACCGGGTGTACTGATTTTTCTCAACACATGACGCAAAGTCCGACTGGGAAGGCTAATGTGTACATTTAACTGTACATAGCAATATGTACAATTTATTGCCAAAGCAGCCAAATTATCAATTAAGTTTTTTTTGCACGCATTGAGCATGCTCTTGCAAGTCGGTTTCAATTTGAGTATAGGGCTGACGGCTTAGCTTTTTTTAAACATGCCAAACTACTCTATTTAACTGCTAAATTCGAATCACATAAGGACATGTATTTTTAGTTTAATATCACTTAAATTTTTATTTTTATTCCAGTGCTTGCAAATATGGAATAAAATTTAAAAAGACTTAGTTGTGAGGAGTTGCTTTAAGTTTTCATTGGAAAAAATATATATTTCATTTTATTTTACTATAAAATAATTAGATTAGTAAATAAATAGATAATACTGACAGAACTTCTTGAAGCCATATATAAGCAAATTTGGATATTTTTTTAAGGGTGGTTACATTATTTTTTTCACTGATCCGCAGTTTTCATCATTACTTATGCAAGAAATAAATTCGAATAATGAAAAAGTAGTTTTGATTTGCCAAGATTTGGAAAATATTGCAAGCACCATAATAGTTATGAAGTAATTAGTTATGTTTACTACAAACTAATTGACTTAAGTATTGTAAGTAACCTAACCGAACACACCATTCATACTCATAAAATTAACACACATATTTTGGTAAAGACTAAGCTAATTAAGTGCACAACAAATAAGAAACGAGAGCGTAAGTTAAAGTCGGCCCTGCCCGACTTCGAAATACCCGTTACTCAGTTCAATTAGTGTTTAATAACTTCATGCGGCTCGAATAAGTATGCAACATTTTTTAACTCGGCCATTTATTATCCGATCCTTGAAAATTTGTGAGATTGTAGATATTGGCTACATAGACTACACTGCAAAATCTGAGCTCGATATCTTAAAAATTGGGGGAGTTATTCAATATTTTTCATTGCGGGGGCGGGAGGGGGCGTGGCCAAAATTTGAAACAAACTTGATCTGCCTACAGACAATACTAGCTTACGTATAAAATTTGGTTGCTCTAGCTCTTCTAGTCTCTGAGATCTAGGTGTTCATACAGATGGACATGGCTATATCGACTCGGCTGTTGATGCTGATGAAGAATATATATACTTTATGATATCGGAGATGCTTCCTTCTGCCTGTTACATACATTTGCACGACTTTAGTATACCCTTTTTACTCTACGAGTAACGGGTATAAAAATAGGCAATAGAATCCTATCCTAAATTCTAGTCCAAAAATCCTTAGCCCTTAGCAAAATGACCTAAAATATTAGGTAATTTTGTGCCATTCTAGTCCATACTTTTTTCTGGGTGTAGGCTTCGGATGTCCGTTGTGATTGCTGCTTCTCGACGTTTAGCTTTTGTCGTGCGCTAGAACGTGTGGCATGTGCCACACTGAGCCCTTTGCGGAGCGATCCTAGTCTATATTCACTCCTCGAATCGCACGAACGTCTAGAACACTCGATGACTGCCTTCCGTCAATTACAATTACTCCTTCTCTGCCGATTTTTGCGCTAAAATCGCCAAGCATGATCTTAATGTCGTGATCGGGGCAGCGCTCATATAAATCTTCCAGGCGCTCATAGAATTCGTCTTTTGTCGCGGCGTCCTTGTCTTCTGTCGGGGCGTGCGTACAGATAAGACAAATATTAAAGTATTTTGCGTTAAGTCTGAGCGCGGCTAGTCACTTATCAACAGGTGTAAAGCTAATGACAGAGCGACGTAGTCCTTCGCTGACTGCAAAGCCGCATCCAAACTCATGCTTTGAAGCATGTCCACTGTAGTAGACCTCCCATGGAACGTTGGTTGACGATGTTCTCAACTTGCTCCCTTCTTCAATCCATCGCATTTCCTGAAGTGCGGTAATGTCCGATGAATATCTCTCGAGGACATACACTAACACACCTTCCCTGTTAAGGGTGCGGACATTCCAAGTGCATATCCTCATATCGTGGTCCTTAAAACGCTTGCGTAGGTCGTCGTCGTGGGGGGTTCTTTTCCGAGGCGTTGTTGTCGCAGTTTTCATCGGTGGAGTATGCTAAAAGATTAAATGGAACCAATTTATAATCAGCATTCCCAGCTCTGAAGTGTATAAAGGCCACATATTTCAAAATGTCACTTATAGACAAAATGCATATTTTTCGCTTTATCTTGGAAACTAAAGGTGAAAAAACTGATAACAGATTTTAAATTAGAACAGACGGCTGCAGGCCAAATAAAGTGGAAAAATGGGAAACTTTGATGGAGGTCGGAAAAATCTGGATTTTGTTGCCCTGTGTTAATACTGTACAGGGCTGTCCATATTCGACGGACCCATCTGGCAACGCCATAACTTTTGACAGAGATGTCAGATCGCTTAATGACATACCGCGTTTGAAGCGTCAGTCCAAGCAGATTTTTACCATGGAACAATACACGCCACGCGAGCGCTCTGAAATAGTTGAAATTTACATTCAACAGAACAAGTCAATTGTGAAAACTCAACGTGCTTTTAAAAAATTAAAATTTCACATTGAATGGGACCGTAAATAAGCAAAATTGCCGTATTTACGCCACTGAAAATCCTCAGGAGATTCAAGAAGTGCCTCTTCATGACGAAAAAGTCACAGTTTGGTGCGGCGTTAGTGCGAAAACGGTCATTGGGCCGTTTTTCTTCCAAAATGAAAATGGCCATGCTGTTACCATCAACCAGGAGCGTTATCGCGACATGATGACCAATTTTGTGATGCCAATTATTCGCTGAAAGCGTATGAGGCAGTTCTGGTTTCAACAAGACGGCGCTCCACCGCACACAAGTCGCATAACAATCGATTTTCTGAAGAAATTGTTTCCGGGCCGTTTGATGTCGAAAAGTGGTGATTTGGACTGCTGCAAAAAGGGCACAATACGCCATCAACGCCAGAGGCGGCCATTTGAGAGATATCATATTCAAAAATTGATGTAAACAAATCTACTTGGAACAAATTAAATGATTAAGATTGCCAACCGCCAAATTTTTATTTTTTTCTTTGATTTTTTTTAAAAAAAACATGGGTCCGTCGAATATGGGCAACCCTGTACATTTTATGTAAATTTCACAACTTTCTTAAAGGGTAGAACGGGCAAAAAAAAACATATTTCAAATAAATTTTGTTGACGAAACTACTTAATACGTATTTTGCAGTAGTTTAAATATACCATTGTTCAGTAACATTTGAAGTATGTTTATGAATTTTCGCAAGAAAAAATGTCGAGAAACATCGGAGTTACAGCCACTTCAGGTAGGCCATGTCATGAATTAAACGCCTCACGGTGACCCGGATTACAAATCGTAGCATCATCCGAAACACATGGACTAGAAAAAATGTGTTGTTTGGAACTTTACCTCACAGTCAACGATGCCCTTTGAATAAAAATATTTTTTTTTCTTTTTTTTTTACCATTGGTTAATGTAAAAATACGTTTTTGGTCCAAAAAATGCGCCATTTTGTAAAATCTGTTGGAAGCAAAAAAAAGAAGTTAATCGTTGGCTGAGAGTCAAATATATAACATTATATATTAACAAAATGTGTAAAATTTTAAACAGATCGGTCCCCAAATTTTTGAGTTGTCGCTGTCACCGACTTCAAAAAAGATGTTTTGAAAAATTCGCGTTTAAAGTTTATAGTAAGGGGCTGACCGCCTTCGAATGGGCTAGGCGTTTGACTTCATATCTAATTCAGTGCTTCTGGAAATGAGCTGTATTTTTAGGACAAAATTTCTGAAGAGTCATACTTTTTTAAATAGTTTTAAAAAAAATTTAATTTTTTTTATTAAACTATATTACCATGATCGGTATATTTCAGACATTCGTCAAAGAGGGATTGGGGCGGTCTAATTTGATCAAGCATTCAATAGATGTAGAATCAGCAATACCTATTAAGCAACGGCATTGGCCAGTTTCGCCAGCCATGAAAAAACTTATGTTTGCTGAAGTAGATAATATGCTAGAATTAGATGTTATGGAACGCCAACGCCAACGCCAACGCTAACATCATCGTCATCGTTATCGTAGTCGCTATCGCTATCGTAATCGTTATTTCTTATACTACTCTTACAATCAGAATTTCAAATCAATCGGGTGAAAAATAAATTTTTGTATATCGAATTTTCTGTGAATTTTCCTTCAGGGCGGATTTTCCGAAATCGGGAAAACAATTTTAAAACAAAATTATTTCGCATACTTTGCTTAAAAGCCGAGTTTCAAGTCAATCGGATGAAAGAAAAAATTTTCCCCATACAAACTTTTCCGACGCTTTTCCGGGTGGAATTTTCCAAAACCCCACATAAGGAAACTTCTGTCAAAATTTCAGCTTTCTATTACTTGCCGTTTAGGCTGTGCGATGATTGCCAATCAGTCAGTGAATCAGTCAGGACAAACGCTTTTATATATATAGAGTGTAAATTTAAAAAAAATTATATTATTGTAATCAAAGTATGAATACTCATTGTGAATTAAAATGAATTCTTAAATTGGTTCGATGGCCTGTCTGGAACTCTTGCTCTACTCTCACACAATAACATAAAATAATCTTTACTATAGGGACAACGTGTTAAAAATTATCAGAACGTTTGTCAAGGTCGGGAGGGTAAAGAAGAGGGGCATACAAACATCGAAGTTCCCTCTATCAGGTATTATCTCCCCAGATTCCTATCTTTTAACGTGTCGGCGTCTCCGCATATGACACACAAAGAATTTAGTCGTTTAGCATAAAACATCAGCTAGAATTGGCAGTCCTCCGAGCTGAACACTACAGTAGATGAGTCAATCCAAACATCAATCAATCAATCCAAATTCTCGCAGTGAAATCCTCATGATCGGCCGCTGAATATCCCTGAATAGCACACACTAGATTTCTTGGAAATCCCTTTAGAAATCACAATACCAAAAAAGGCACAGGCCTTCCCAAAATGTATAATAAATTAACCGAAACCGCGGTTTGGTTAAAACCATGGAATAAACCGAACCGCAGGTTCGAAAACGTTGTGAAGCACTCGGCCGAACCAGACATTATTAACAAGTGGTTTGCATCCATGGTAAAAGCGTCAAACAATTTTGGATTACCTCTATCCATTTAGCAAATTAATGTAGACCAATGCAAGCTATTTAAATAAATATTTATATTTAAAAATCAATCGAGATAAAAATACAATAAATATAAATATAAACTAATACAATGATATATGTACTCTCCAACAAGAATCTTATAGTGTGTATAAAGCACTATCAATGTGTCATGTTAAACTATTATGAAAGCTATTTTATTACACTGATAAACTTTTTTATGAGTTGAGGTTAATTGACAGTAAAGAAAATTGGTTTATTAACATTTTGACTAAGATTCAGTACAAAATACAAGTAATTTGTGTGTGAATGATTTTAGACTTATTCAAAGTCTGAAGTGTTACAGCTCAGCAACCAATTTGCACTGTGTTGCATGGTTATGCACTAATAACTCTTAACTGAAAACTTAGTGGAGCGCAGGTACAGCTCACCTTAGTGCTCTTTGTGGCTAGTTTTTGTAGCGATATACAGGGCTTATAACTTCTCACCACTGAGACTAACAATATTGTAGTAGTTGTGATCAGGAAATCTTTCCAGTTCGATGTAGTCCATTTCAGTGTGTAGTAATTTATCGAGCATCTGAATTATTTCTGTGAATGTTGGACGTTCCTGAGGATCTTGCGTCCAGCAATAGTACATAATATTGTAGAGCTCGCGTCGACAGTGCTCTGGTTTCTCTAGGCGATATCCATCTCTTACCTAGTAGTGCAATAAAGCAAATGATTACTTGTTTTCGTTAATTACAAAGCACAGACACAAAGTCGTAGCATACCTTGCGCATAACATCCGCTGCAGATATGCCTGGATATGGGGTCGATCCTAGAGTGACAATTTCCCACATTAGTATACCGAAGCTCCAAACATCTGATTTTATGGAGAATATGTTATCGTAAAGTGATTCAGTAGCCATCCATCTGAAATGTAAATTGTTCGTTCTGAGTGTTTTTTCTTTCGAATTATTCTGCAATCGCTTTTACCTTATTGGCAGTTTTCCCTCACTTTTTCTCTCATAGATCTTTGATGTAATAATATCTCGTGCGAAACCAAAGTCAGCGACTTTGCATGTGTGATCTTCCGCTATGAGAATGTTCCGAGCTGCAAGATCCCTGTGAATAATCTGCAAAGAAAGTAAGAAAATTCGAATATAACGATGTCGGGGTTAACAGTACCGTAAACGGTACAACTAAAACGAGACCGTAAATTAGAGTCGGCCCTACCCGACTTCGAAATACCCGTTACTTAGGGCAATTAGTGTTTTATAACCTCAAGCTTCCCAGAAAAGTATGCAACATTTTTAACTCTGCCATTTATTATCCGATCATTATGAAAATAAGTGAGATTGTAGATATTGGCCACATTCACTACACTACAAAATCTGAGAACGATATCTTCGAAAAATGTACACAGAGAAAAAAAAGGATGATTTCCGGTATCCATTTGGGAGGGATATGTCTGAAATATCCTTTTAATCATCCAACGGAGCTAAAAATCATCCAAAGGATATGAAAAACGAGAAAGCTAAGCTAACTTCGTCTGTGCCGAAGTTTTTATACCCTTGCAAGTGCTCGCTTAAATATATTCAGAAAATACTTTTTTCCCATTTTCCGACTGATCGTTCGGATGGGAGCTATATGATATAGTCATCCGACTTGGACAAAAACTTGTAGGATTATGTAAAAGCATGAGAAACAAACAAATACAAAATTGCAGGATGCTACCATTAAAAACAAAAAAGTTTTTCTAACTACGACTGTTTTTCAGACCTATCTTTTGTATGGCAGCTATACCATATAATTGTCCGATTTTAATAAAAATTTTTAGGATTATAAAAAAACATATAAGACCTAATATTACAAAGTTTGGAGACGTTTCCATTGAAAAGAAAAAAGTTGTTCATACTAAAACCAGTTTTCCAACCGATTGTTCCTATGGGAGCTATGAGATATAGTCATCCGATCCGGTCGGTTCCGACATATTAGTAGTGTGCAGCAAAAAGAAGACTCTGTGCAAAATTTCAGCTCGATAGCTTTAAAACTGAGAGACTAGTTCGCGTAAAAACAGACAGACAGACAGACGGACAGACGGACGGACAAAGCTCAATCGACTCAGCTCGTCACCCTGATGAAGAATATATATAGTTTATGGGGTCGGAAATGAATATTTCTATGCGTTGCAAACTACTGGACAAAATTATAATACCCTTTGCAAGGGTATAATGATGATCCTTGGGATGATTTTTCAGCTCCTTTGGATGATTAAAAGGATATTTAAGACATATCCCTCCCAAATGGATACTTTTTTTGGATCTTTTTTTTTTTCTGTGTAGGAGATATTCGACTTTTTTTTATTGCGAAGGCGGGAGGGGGCGTGGCCAAATTTTAAACAAACTTGATCTTCGTGCAGACAATACTAGTCTACATTTAAAATTTGGTGGCTCAGCGTGCAGACAATATTACAGGGATGCAAACCGGCTCTAAACCGAACCGGTTTTGAACCGAACCGAACCGCTTATTCCAGCTGGTGAACCGAACCACAAACCAAACCGGCTTCCTTTAAGAATTGATGAACCGAACCGGAAACCACAAATAAAAACGGTTCGGTTCGGTTCAGCGCTCTGACGAGTTTTAAGACGAGAGTCTCTAGCCAATGATAATTATTATTTTGGGGATTTGAATCGTTTCCCCAATACAATTTTTCTACATATCGTTCGACTCTCTACATTCTTCCCTATGCCGGAACTTTTAAGGATGACCTAACGAAAATTTAAGAACAAGTAATTCTGAAAGTCTTCTGTAATTGCCCTCCGATCTTTTAATATACGTACCATCCATGAACATTCCTTCCGCCAGTGGACAATATTTGGAATTTTCTGTAATTTATTCACCTTAATTCAATGCTAATCAGGAGAGTTTTTATACTTTTCTATTCTAATCTTTTCTGGCCGACATTCTCTGTTTTCAAAGATCATTCCTCTAGGATCTTATAGACGAATCCTTTGAATCTGGCACAATAAATTTGCGACATTCTTCTAAGGGTTTTAAAGATATTCAAATGGATTATAAGAATTAAATTTGAAAGTGTGCAAAAGTCACATGACAATAGAAATCATAATGTACCTTTGTGAAACACTGAACCGAACCGGAACCGCGGTTCAGTTAGTTCCAAAAACCGTGTAATTAACCGAACCGGCGGTTCAGAAACTGTCTGAACCACTGAACCGAACCAGTAATTATATTAGATTGGTTTGCATCCCTGCAATATTAGTCTAAATTTAAAATTTGGTGGCTCTAGCTCTTCTAGTCTCTGAGTTCTAGGTTCTATGTTCATACAGGCAGAAGGACAGACGGACATGGCTATATCGATTAGACTATTGATGCTGAATATATATACAAGAATATATATAAAGGGTTAATTTTTTAAGAGCTATAGGAAAGTTTTTAAAAAAAAAGTAACATTAAATTCAGAAAAATGCATGAAATCTTTATTTGAATCGATAGTACGGTCCATATAATTTAATGTTTGAAGATTATTTCATGCAAATGTTGACCGCGACTACGCCTCAAATGGTCCATCCGCTTAGTCCACTTTTTTACCGAAAAATTGTGTTCAGCGACGAAGCTCATTTTTGGCTCAATGGGTACGTAAATAAGCAGAATTGTCGATTTTGGAGTGAATATCAGCCAGAAGCATTGCAAGAGCTACCAATGCATCCATAAAAAGTCACAGTTTGGTGCGGTTTATGGGCTGGTGGCATCATCATACTTCTTCAAAAATGATGCGAATTGTAACGTAACTGTGAATGGTGTGCGCTACCGTGAGATGATATCCAACTTTTTTTTGCCCAAAATGCAAGAGCTTGACTTGCATGACATGTGGTTTCAACAAGACGGTGCCACATGCCACACAGCACGCGCAACAATGGTCTTATTGAGAGGCGAGTTCGGTGAACATTTTATTTCACGTTCGAGACCGGTCAATTGGCCCCCTAGATCGTGCGATTTAACGCCTTTAAACTATTTTTTGTGGGGCTATGTTAAAGCTCATGTCTATACAGACAAGCCCGCTTCAATTGACGCTTTGAAAGACAACATTGAAGCATTTATGCGTGAGATACCGGCTGGACCATTTGAGGCGCAATCACGGTCAACATTTGCATGAAATAATCTTCAAACATTAAATAATATGGACCGTACTATCGATTCAAATAAAGATTTGATGCATTTTTCTAAGCTTTATGTGTTTTTTTTGAAAAACTAAAAAATCACCCTTTACTTTACGGGGTCGGAGATGCTTACTTCTGCCTGTTACATACATTTGCTCGACTTTATAATACCCTTTTTACTCTTCGAGTAATGGTAATAGTAATGGTAAGGTTAAGCTGTTCCTAAAAAGAGCAAGTAAGAAAGTCGGTCAAGCCTGACTATCATGACTATTGCGATTTCAGCAAATTCGAACGATTTCAGTTCGCCAGTTTTAGTTATCGGTAATGTTCCATTTCCAACTTGTTTTGTATCAGTTCACAGCTGAAGAGCGACACTACTCATGCTATCGATAGTCATATATCGAAATATAACTACCATGGCCAAATCGAATAAGGAAAATTGCATTTTCTCAAAAATGTTACGAACGATTTTGATGAAACATTTAGCAAAATGCTTGGAAAATTATTGCCAACAATTGACACTACCGTGCAAAACGTGCCATTGTCTCTGAGCAGCAATATACGTTAGCGTCGAATTTTGATGGCCATTCTGGCCACTGCTGGCATTTGTGCAAGGCGCTAAGAAATTATGGCCACTGCTGGCGCTAGGGAATTATATTTGCTAAAAAAGGAATTGACAATTGACACTACCGTGCAAAACGTGCCATTGTCTCTGAGCGAAAATAAAAGTTTGAATTTGTTAGCGGCAATTGTGGCAGCGTGACCTTTGCTGCCGATGGCTCACGGTGCTACTGTCGCTAGCGCCACTATCGCTGGCGCCACTGTCGCTGACACTGTTGTTGACGCTGGCGCCACTGTCGCTGGCAGCCTTAGCAGTGGAAAACCTGAAGCCGAGCCACCCCCACTGTTATGCGATTTTCTCAAAAACTGTACGATCGATTGAGCTGAAATATGCTAGGTACACTCTAGAATATCCCCCCTTTAAGCTAATATACCGTGCAATGTGTGCCATTGCCTTGGGACTTAGCAATTTTCGCATATTTTTAAACGTAATTTTTTGAATGATTTTTGTATGGGAATTTTTTGAGGTTGATCCACTGTTAGCCGATTTTCTTAAAAACTGTACGATCGATTGAGCTGAAATTTTTCGCATATACTTGAATATATGCCCGAAATTTTGGCATACCGTGCTTATCATGCCATTCCCTGAGAGAGGAGATATAGCCTAAAATGTGGCAAGCCGATTTTTTAGTGTCATATTTTCGTATGTGCAGTGCTCAAACCCACCAAACCTAAATTAAAACAATAGTTTATGCTTTTCTTAACATTTTGCAATTTAGTTTGTCGCAAAAAGTCAAGTAGTTCCGGAGATATTTAAAAAATAAAAAATCTGCTTTGTTCCACATTCCATCGTTCCAAATTCGACGCTAAAAAGTCGACGCTATTTTGACGCACATACAAAAACAGCTGATGAGCGACACTACTCATGCTATCGGTAGTCATATATCGAAAATTAACTACCATGGCCAAATCGCAACTTATTTATTGTGAGCAGTAGGGTTGTCGATATATTTCAAAATATCAATATCGAAAATATCAAAATCTAAATTATCAATATCGATATTTGATATATCGAGAGCAAAAAACATCGATATATCGATATTATTGTTTTTTAAAGCTTACACAAACAGGGATAAGATATTAAAGAACGTCTACGTATATAAAACCACTAATGACCAGTGCAAGTGGTCGTTCTATCTGATCTTTCCAATAGCATAACTTAAAGATATGATTCAATTATTATTCTTATTTTGGACTATGTTTTCAAAGTAACTTAGTGGTGAAGTTTTTTTTCAATAACTCTTTTCATTAGGTTTAGCACACATCACTTCACAAAATAAGAATTACTTTCAAATATCAAAGCAAAAGCAAAATGTTTTTAATTATGTATTTAATACTGTGACCAAATACATTTTTTGATTTTAAGAGTACAGAGCTTAACGACTAGCAGATTTTGCTTACTGGATAATATCAAATGAAAGATTTTTTTCATATATTTGTACATATAGGAATAAACAAATTGATTGGTGCTAACCAATCAACGATTAAAAACGATTTTAACAAAACTAGTTGCTCTGGATCTAAATTATTCCACTATAGTTGGTTGATCAAAATCCGTTTTATGGTCGCTGTAGGTTTCTAGTGCAACCACTGATTTCACATTGCTCTTTTTATTGGAGCGCTTATACAGCAGATACTGACCATGGTAATTTTGTTTCTGATATATCGTTTCTAAAAATATCGATATCTCGATATATCGGGACAAAAAATATCATATCGGAATAACCCTTATCGTCAAACAAAAATATTGATATATCGATAAAATATCGACAACCCTAGTGAGCTGTTTCCATCTAGCTTAGTTTTGTGTATCTCTATTTAAAAATTGTTTAAAATATTGCCTAAAGGCAATATGAGGCTAAACTGAACTGAATAAAAATTGTTCCGTGGGCTGTCGGTTTGTGCATCAACCTATATTTTTCATTTTCTTTTAATTTCACGGACTCAGATGTCACCGGTTTTAAAACGGAAAGGCTTTGCGATCTTCGAATGTCGGAGCACCAACTTTTACGATTTAGTAATCAAATCGCAAAGTTTTTGCGAAAGCGAAAATGGGAGCATGGCTGATAATGCTCCTTGCAAATGCTGATGATTGTAGTGGCGCTTGTCCAGCACATATAAGTCCTAACCTTAAAGGCACGCTGCTTAGACTCTTTTGGCCAAATAATCAGATCCGTTTAGACGCATTACAGTTTTATTATCAAAATATATTTTTGTATATTTGATCGAATATTACCCGATAGTCGGTATTCGGTAATTCCCAAGCACCCTGCGATTACAATCGATTGGTTAATCGTAATATCACCGCTAGGTGCCACGTAGTTCCGGAAAAGGCAAGCTGGCCTTGCTAACCTCAGGCCTCGTTCCTCTTCAAAAAGTAACTTAAAGTCGAGCAGACGCGTAAGTGGAAAAAAAATTCATGGCTTAAGGCCTGTTCCCAGGACCGCGGAAAATTTAGGACGCGAAATTGCAATTTATTAACTTAGCATCCACATAAATTTTTGGTATGGCCATAAATAAGCCAAAATGGCAAAAGAAGGAAACGGCCACATTGGTGGTCAGCTGTTGTGGCTGCTCCAGCTGGAAGCCACCAGCACTTCCACTTTTAGCGTGCTTGCCGCGATGATACCTCAGACTGTCTCTGAGAGAATGCCAAGCGCTTTTGCAGTCATTCGCCGAGAGGCATTTATTAATTAATGCGATTAAGTCCAATACAATTAACTGACCTTCTTTTATTATTTCAACTGCCTTTATAAGAGCAACTTTGTCCTCGCGGTTGAAACTTTCAGTATGCTTCCTTTTCCGCTCCTACTTTTTTCCCTAAGTTGTTTCCATTTGTGACGATAAAATAATTGACTGCGCTTTATTTTATTTCTGGCAACAGCTGTTTTACAGTCCACTCACGATCCAAAGCGCTATCGATATGTCAACTATCGATAGGCTAATTGTGTATTTATTTTTGCTTCCTCAGAACATAGAAAATAAAAGCAGCGGCGGAAACTTTTCTCCGCTGTTTTTTTTATATGGAGTTCGCAATAAAAATGTATTTTCCGCGGTCCTGGGAACAGGCCTTTAACCTTAAAACTAATTAATAATTTAATATCCAAGTGCAGCCGCCTACAAATCTCTTTAAAACCAAATTGGATTAAATAACCAACCGATTGGTTCTTGTCGGCTTGGCGTTGCGTAAACTGTTTTTTTTTCTTGCCATTTATCCTTGTGGAAATTTGACCCTCTTTGGTTAGTTCCAATTTTCTGCTTGTTGACGTCGATCAAGTTAACCCATTTTATTCCGCGCAGCTTTCTAAAGCAATATCAACAAGGCCGAAGAAGAATAGGGCAAAAGCGGAAGCAGAGTCACTCCAGTTGCCGCCTCCATCGGCACACCCTCATTTGGTGCCAGCCAGTTGGTAACTATATTTGGTTCGCCACTGCAACGGCATCCCACTAATAAGTGCTTCGTGGTATTTGTTTATTCATAAAACTAAAGGTCTGGCCCCTAGTCCCTGTTGCTAGCCCCAAAACCCTTGCCCTTGGCGTCCCTAACCTCATTCTACGGATGCAGATATGAAGCACCAACGATCGCAATCGAGCCACCACTCTCGGCGAAGAACCTGGAAAACCAAGTCTGATTTTAGTGAAGGGAAAACCACAACCCAAGTCGTCCCCACCAAAAATTCAGGGCAGCAAATTGGGAAGAAATCCTCCTAAAAAGAGCGCCCAGTGTAGATCCTGAGATTCCAGTCAGATGACAAAGAAAAGCTATTAGCATAAGTCGAACTTTATAGCCATATGAACAAGCCAAGTGAAAGTGAAACCAAAGCGCTATTAGTGGTCCAACATATTTGATTTTTCTCCAAATCCTATTTTTTTGCAAACCAAATAAGCAAACGAGCACCGCTGCCGGCAGAGAAGCTCGCCTAATTCGTTTTTTCTTAAATTCTTCTGTCGGGGCCGAACAAATCGTGGTTGTGTGGTGATTAATTAATCTTATTTAAGCCCAAAACTCTAAAAACAATTTGAAAACCATTTGCCAGCAAATCACAGCGAATAGTTCCGGAGAAATATCTTTCGCCGTTAGATCCGCAATGAATCCGTAAGTGATAGCCCATGTGGCTGAAATAATAATTTGATTTATTTCCGGTGAAAGATTAAGAGCGTTAAGCTAGTACGCTCTTTCTCAGTCAACGAATATTCTTATTGCGTTTGGAAATTATCACTCTCTTAAACCGACCTGAAGAGTAATTAAGCTTCGCCCAGTCACGTTTGCCACCCACAACTGCGAACCCATTTGATCAGCCCTAGAGGGAAGTGCTTGCCCATGGCCTACCTTAACAAAGAATTGAAGTGCCTCTCTTAAAATGACTCATAAGAACTTTCTCTTGTAAAGCTGCAGCACTAAGCCAAACCTAATTAATTTAAGCAAACGTCCAAATGGCCCACCGATAAGCCTCTACACAGAAAAATATCCGCATTCGGGACTAAAAACGGGGTGATCCCGGGGCATGCTTGAAGTGGTCCTGTTTTTCGGGATCAAAAAAAAAACGAGAAAGCCAAGCTAACATCGTCTGTGCCGAAGTTTTTATACCCTTGCAAGTGCTCGCTTAAATATTTTCAAAAAATATTTTTTTACCCATTTTCCGACTGATCGTTCGTATGGGAGCTATATGATATAGTCATCCGAATTGGACAAAAACTTGTAGAATTATGTAAAAGCATGAGAAACAAACAAATACAAAATTGCAGGATGCTACCATTAAAAACAAAAAAGATTTTCTAACTACGACTGTTTTTCAGACCTATCTTTTGTATGGCAGCTATACCATATAATTGTCCGATTTTAATAAAAATTTGTAGGATTATAAAAAAACATATAAAACCTACGATTACAAAGTTTGGAGACGTTTCCATTGAAAAGAAAAAAGTTGTTCATACTAAAACCAGTTTTCCAACCGATTGTTCCTATGGGAGCTATGAGATATAGTCATTCGATCCGGTCGGTTCTGACATATTAGTAGTGTGCAGCAAAAAGAAGACTCAGTGCAAAATTTCAGCTCGATAGCTTTAAAACTGAGAGACTAGTTCGCGTAGAAACAGACAGACAGACGGACAGACAGACGGACGGACAGACGGACGGACAAAGCTCAATCGACTCAGCTCGTCACCCTGATGAAGAATATATATAGTTTATGGGGTCGGAAATGAATATTTCTATGCGTTGCAAACTTCTGGGCAAAATTATAATACCCTTTGCAAGGGTATAAAAAGTGGAAGTAAAATCAATCTTTTTCCGGGATCAGCTCAAGAATATCCGGGATCACCGCGTTTTTAATCCCGTTTCGGATTGATTTTTTTTGAGTGTACGGACGGGCAGACCAAAACAAAACTAACTAACGGAGATCGCAGCTCACCGTTGCGGGGAAATGTTTACATTAATGCCCAATTCTTGTGCTTGCTCCAAGTAGCTGCTCCAGCTTCGTACAGTGGTACTCCGCTAAGTGGATCTTAGCCCACTCTTGCTCATTATCATCGTTAATATTCCTTTCATATTTTTAATTTTATTATTTTTATAGTATTATATTACGCCTTAAGCTATGTACGGAGAACGCCAAACAGTCTGGGCGCACGAAAAAGTCATTTATTGCGAGAGTGGATCGTAAAAACAAAATAGTGTGCTAAGATAGCCGAAAAATGCCAAAACCGCCAAAAATTTAACATTTGGCTTTGTGAGAATTTACTGTCACACCTTCCACCAGCTGTTATTTGAGTACAAATAAACTTTATGTAAATTTGAAACCAAAAAATCTGCTGATTCTTATTTTATTTAATTCCCTAACACTAAAAATGGATATTATATGGATATCTATATTATAAAACCCAAAATTATTCTAAGACATTTTTATCCTCGTTGGCCCGGGCAAGCAACAACTCCGTTGCAGGTCTTTCTGCACTACAGGCTGCCGCTGGAGTCATTTTATTGAGCAAACTGTCCCAAAACTGTAGGGCGGGCAGGTTTGCCAACGGCCGCTCAATGGCACCACATGCAATTGCTCCAAAAACTGGCCGACCGCACCTGCAAGTTTCTGCGACTCTCTTGGCTACTCCACTCTGCCGTGTTTCCCCCTTTTTGCTGCCAAAAACAATGAATTAGATTCGGGTTGGTTTGGTCATTAAGTACGCGATACTTGCATATGAGCGATTTTCTCTTCCTCATGATAGCGCTTCAACCGTTTCTTACGAACACACTTCTTGTCAGACATTTTCTTTCTCTACCGACCGTCAAAATAAATAAATTTAATTAGTTTGTTACTCGTTTAGCTGTTCAATAAAATCCACACATTGAGAAAGAGTGGCAACGCCACGTCGTCCTTGTGGATTTTACTACCCCTTTGTTTGTTTGTCTCCGTACACAATGTAAGACGGCTACTGTCAAACTTTTTTCGAACGATTTTACAGTGCCTGTTTTGTATGGAGATTTTCGTATCCGAGCGATTTTTTGCGTTCTCCGTACATAGCTTTAACTACTAATGAAATGGCGAATTGTCATTATCAGCCATTTCACTTATTTTTACGAATTGCGATTTCAGCAAATTCGCACGATTTCAGTTTAGAGCGCTCCGAAATTCGCAAGTTTTCGTTATCGATAATGTTCCATTCCCAACTTGTTTTGCGTCATTTCACATAACAACAAGTAAGGGCGCTGTAGTCGAGTTTCCCGACCACAAAATACCCTGTTCATTTGTTTTCATTTATTTCTTTGTGACAAAATGTCATCCTAAATGTAGGCAACACTTTTGGTAGTCCTGGCCAACAACTGGGTGGGGGTTGTGCTCTTACTGTTTCGCTTATAACTCCGGTGTTTTTTGTCCGATCTGATTGTACTTTTCAGAATAGATAGATATTGGGCCTAGCTTGATGCATACTAAACCACGAGGCTCTAACTTGAAAATTGTGGATCTGACGGTTGTTTAGGTGTAGAATTTCTAGAGGAGGTCTTGGTTTTTTGGGGATAAAAGGGGGACGGGTGGGAATTTTCCAAATCTGAAACAAACTTGATCTGCGTACAGCATAAATCTACCTTCGTGCAAAAATTTGTGGCTCTATCTCTTATAGTCTCTGAGATCGACGCGTTCATACAGACAGACAGACGGACGGACGGACGGTCGGACAGACGGACAGACGGACAGACGGACAGACGGACAGACGGACAGTCGGACAGACGGACAGACGGACAGACGGACAGACGGACATGGCTATATCGACTCGGCTGTTCATGCTGATCAAGAATATATATACTTTATGGGGTCGGAAAATTTTACTTCTCCCTGTTACATACATTCGCACAACTTCATGATCCCCCTTTTCCCATTTTCAATGGGAACAGGGTATAAAAACAGCTGACGAGCGCCACTACTCATGCTATCGATAGTTATATATCGATATATACCATGGCCAAATCGCAAATTATTGTTGTTGTGAGCAGTTTTCCATCTCGCTCAATTTTGTGTATCTCTATTAAATAATTGTTTATAATATTGCCAAATTTAGACAAATCTAAAAAGGTCAAGGAACTGAATAAAAACAGTTCCGTGGGCTGTCTGTTTGTGCATCAACCTATATTTTGCATTTACTTTTCATTTCACGGACTCAGATGTCGCCGGTTTAAAAACGCCAAAACTTTGCGATTCCCGAGTGTCGCAAAGTTTTTGCGAAAGCGAAAATGGGAGCATGGCTGTATAACTTGAATTTTCAGCGTTGTAGTTCATTTTTTCACTTGCGCTTTGGACCTTTTTATACCCTTGCAAAGGGTATTATAATTTTGCCCAGAAGTTTGCAACGCATAGAAATATTCATTTCCGACCCCATAAACTATATATATTCTTGATCAGGGTGACGAGCTGAGTCGATTGAGCTTTGTCCGTCCGTCTGTCTGTCTGTCTGTTTCTACGCGAACTAGTCTCTCAGTTTTAAAGCTTTCGAGCTGAAATTTTGCACAGTCTTCTTTTTGCTGCACACTACTAATATGTCGGAACCGACCGGATCGGATGACTATATCTCATAGCTCCCATAGGAACAATCGGTCGGAAAACTAGTTTTAGTATGAAAAACTTTTTTTTTTAAAGGGAAACGACTCCAAACTTTGTAATCGAAGGTTTTCTATGGTTTTTTTTATAGTTCTACCAAGTTTTATTAAAATTGGACAACTATATGGCATAGCTGCCATACAAAAGATAGGTCTGAAAAACAGTCTTAGTTAGAAAAACTTTTTTGTTTTTAATGGTAGCATCCTGTAATTTTGTATTTGTTTGTTTCTCGGGCTTTCCCAGGACCGCGGAAAATTTAGGACGCGAAATTGCAATTTATTAACTTAGCATCCACATAAATTTTTAGTATGGCCATATATAAGCCAAAATGGCAAAATAAAGAAACGGCCACATTGGTGATCAGCTGTTATTCGTACACAAAAAAAAAAAAATAATTTTAAAGTGTTTTTGATTTGAGATTGTTAAACAAGAATGATGCGCAGCAGCCTGTTCCCAGGACCGCGGAAAATAGATTTTTATGACGAATATAAAAAAAACAGCGGCGAAAAGTTTCCGGCGCTTCTTTTATTTTCTATGTTCTGAGGGAGCAAAAATAAATACACAATTAGCCTATCGACAATTGACATATCGATAGCGCTTTGGATCGTGAGTGGACTGTAAAACAGCTGTTGCCAGAAACAAAATAAAGCGCAGTCAATTATTTTATCATCAAAAATGGAAACTCCGACCTTGTTTGTGGAATATCACAGACAAAAAACACTTTGACCACATAAAAGTGAAGAGTGCGTGGGAAAGTGTTGGCGCAGAAATAATAAGAGAAGGTTAGTTAATTGTATTGGACTTAATCGCATTAATTAATAAATGCCTCTCAGCGAATGACTACAAAAGTGCTTGGCATTCTCTCAGAGACAGTCTGAGGTATCATCGCGGTAAGCGCGCTAAAAGTGGAAGTGCCGGTGGCTTCCAGCTGGAGCAGCCACAACTTAGGGACAATGTTGACTGGGAATTTGGGCACCGCCAACAACATATCACTTTTCCTGCTGCGCATCATTCTTGTTTAACAATCTCAAATCAAAAACACTTTAAAGCAATTTTTTTTTTTTGTAAACGAAAAACGGCTTACCACCAATGTGGCCGTTTCTTTATTTTGCCATTTTGGCTTATACATGGCCATACTAAAAATTTATGTGGATGCTAAGTTAATAAATTGCAATTTCGCGTCCTAAATTTTCCGCGGTTTTGGGAACAGGCCTTAAAAATGTCTTAGAATAACTTTGGGTATTATAATATAGATAAATAACCATTTATAGAGTTAGGGAATTAAATAAAATAAGAATCAGCAGATTTTTTTGGTTTCAAATTCACATAAAGTTTATTTGAAAGGTGTGACAGTACCTTCACACAATACCAAATGTTGAATTTGTGGCGGTTTTGGCATTTTTCGGCTATCTCAGCACACAATTTCGTTTTTACGATCCACTCTCGTAATAAATGACTTTTTTGTGAGTCCAAACTGTTTGTCGTTCTCCGTACCTAGCTTTAGTAATTATATAGTATATTAGAAAAATCGTGCCCAGTCTAATTTGCCGCACTCTTAATTCTACTTATGTCAAAATCCATCTTTAGTCTCGTTAGTCTTTTCGTATTAATTTCTCTTCAAAATTTAGTTATGCTTAGAGTCCGACTGTTAAATCGTGAAACCCTGAATTAAAATTATGATGAAATTTAACTAAACTATTTGTTATTCCGGAAACCATGAGGCGCCTACTTAAGTTAAAGTGACCAACTAGCAGATGGTTCAAGGGATCACCAATGGACATTAGTTCATTACTGCCCCTGGTGATCATGGAAAGGTGGGGAAAAATGGCCTGAACCATACTCTTCTAAGTCTTTCTTTTTCTTTTCTCTCTTTGCTCTACTTTTTCGCCCTTTTCCTTCGAGACAAAATGATAGGCTTCCTATCTACACTACAATACATTCCAAAACAACCCGTGAATATTAAAGTTAAATGATAATGCCCTAAGAAACGAGCACGTAGCCTGCGGTATGCTTTTTGGACCTCCCCCAAAGTGCCGACGAAGATAGCCGGATCAAGCACAGGTTCCGCTCAGGTCTACTCTGTCATTAGCTCGGTTAGGATGCAGCTATTAGTTGTATGCTACATGATATTGATATCATCGACAAAAGCGAATTTGCTGAAAGCGTGGCGTTCCCGTTATCCACTCTTAGTAAGTCTAAAGCTCCAGCAAAAATAGTGTACAAGCGGAATGCGAAAGACTTTGGGAAAAGAGCCAAGCAGATGGAAAGATATTGGGGCGCTTGATATAACCAACTGGTGTCAGCTCGCAAAAGAGATCTTAATTAATCTTAATGCTCTGTTAATAAACATTAGGACGGCTACTAAATATTACACCTGAGAGCAACTGTAAGCCAAAAAGAGTTGGTTGTCTTAACAGTAAAGTTTTTTTTTCTTCAGTAGACATTTCGCTAAAACTGAATGTTTACAAAAAAAATAGAGGAATGTTAACTTCGGCCGAAGCTTGTATACCCTTGCAGTACGTTTTTTAACTAATTTGAAGGACACGTCCACTGATAACTAACCAGTTTTTTCCAATAAGACTACTTTTCTGGCTCTACTTTTGTATGACAGCTATACCATATAGATGTCCGATTTGGACCAAATTTGACAGAATAATGGGCAAGCATCAAAAACTAGTAAATACGGAGTTTGGAGACGTTTGCATTAAAAACAAAAAAGTTTTTCTCACTAAAACTAGTTTTTCGACCGATCGTTCCTATGGCAGCTATATGTTATAGTCATCCGATCCAGCCGGTTCCGACAAATGTGCAGCGTATTTGGACCAGAAGACTTCGTGCAAAATTTGGTGGCGATAGCTTTAAAACTGACGGAGGAGATAGCATAGAAACAGACGGACAGACTCTCAGACGGACATGGCTATATCGACTCAGCTCGTCATGCTGATCAAGAATATATATACTTTATGTGGTCGAAAATGCTTCCTTCTATGCGTTACAAACATCTGGACAATTTATATATAAAAAAGAATATAAAAAGAATTTACGTATCGTCAGAATGGAAACGTCCATTTAGGCTTTAAAGTTTAAAGAAGCCTATTTCTATAAGCTACAAACTTCGCTTATATGTTTAGTTTGACATTTTAGTCCTTAAAGGACTGCAACAGGCAATCGTTGAGTTCGTCATGAGTGATAAAGTTGCGTTTACCTTAACACCACTGTCGATTTCACGCAGAAACACACTTGAATAGTGCCACTGCGAATGAGATTACTTCGCGTATGCCAAGTGTTCGTAAAACGTTGCCTTTTTATACCGCTCTTATTTTCCCAGCAACTTCTAAACGTAAACATAAACTTGTGTGTGTGTGTACTCATATGTAATAACTACATTTCAGCAAAGGGGCGATGTGTGCAACACACAAGTTGCGAGTCTATCAAGCAAGCGACACCATGGCGGTTTGTACGCGTATGGACTATAAAACAGTTTACAACTGCTTGTACACACGATTCTATAGTGGCCGGGACACTGAGTATGAGTCGAAGCCTGTACTTACCCCGCGTGACGTCAGATAGTCCATTCCTTTAGCAACTTGATACATGAAAGATGTTAAGTCCCCCGACGTCAGGATACTCGATTTTCCGTGAGTGTTTCCGTAATGTCTGCAATAATAAATATCGCAAATGCGACACAAAAAATGTAGTGTTATAATATTTAAGCTGAACGCCAAGAGGTATTTTATGCCGCTCGTCTTGGATAATCAAGCCGCTGTTTAGCAGTTAAGTGCTAGTTAAAGTCAAAAATCAAATTCGATTTGAGTTTTGCTTAACGTATCTTATAAACGTTTCTCAAATGAGATATCAGATAAGTGTAATAGTCAACTCGAGCAACACATTTAGTTTTTTGACAGCCAAATTGCACAGAGGCACATGTGCAAATCAAACACACGCACAAAAAACTGCATAAAGAACCCACAATATGCATTTGATTTCGGCTTTTTGGAGTACTTGCTCTGATTAAAATAGTCATAAATGATACTTCTCTTGTGACAAAATCAGGGGTGCAAGCCACTTGAAAATAAGTCCGTCTGTCCGTCTGTCTGTCCGTATGAACGCACAGATCTCAGAGATGGTAAGAGATAGAGGTTTGACGTGTATGGGACATATGCTTCTTATGTCTGCAGGCAGATCAAGTTTATTTTCAATTTTGGCCACGCCCCCTCCCGCCCCCGCTATTTAGAAAAACGTTATATCTCCCACAGTTTTGAAGATAGATGGCTTGTTCCTTCTGGACATATTTAGTTTTTAGGATAACTTATCTATTCGCCAATGGAATGAAGAAGATCGGATGAACGGTTTTCGAGTTATGATCAAAAGACAAAATTTCTTGGTACAGAGTATGTTATAGTCGGGCTTGACCGACTTTCTTTCTTGTTTTAATTTGATTCACATGGGTGACAGTTCAAGCTTTTATTTAAGCCTAATAAGAGACTTCTAGCACCTCGGAATTATTCTCTACATGTGATTGAAAAAGGGCTCAGCAATGAAAATCCTACAAGAATATCTTTGTCCGATCTTTGAATCAGAATAATAGTTTATTTCTGTCGACCTGTGTAATTACTAGACATCGGATTTTGTGCAACTTTTAAATTAAGACAGATTGAAGTGAAAATCGGGATTTATACTAATTAAATATCCCTCTTTCCATTCTAAACTGCTTATCCAAAATATGTTTTTTTTTTCATATTTTGCAAAAAAAATATGCAAATATGCAACCAAATATGCAAATAAATATGCATATATGCAAACAAATATGCAACATATATGCAAATGAATTGGAGTATAAAATGTTGGACTTAAATATTTATTCTTTTAATTTAGAAGTTGTATTAATGCATTTTCCCACGACAAATAAATATTTTGCATGTAATTTCGACCCTAAGAGCTCACAAAAGTTTTGTTTTTAAAATTTAAGACCAAATTACCCTTGTACACCATTTAGAATTTCCTTTACTAGAGCTAAATGCTTGAACGTGCTTGTAATTTCCATATTTCTTTGTTCTATGGAGGTAATTATTTCTGGAATTCTTATAAAATGATGTTTTATAAAAATAAGGTTTGCTCGTAACATTGGATTCCTGAGAATTTCTTCAGCATTTTGCATCCGGGTTAAATGATTCAATGACCTTTAATGAGAAGAATATGTTTTTACAGAAAGCAGCATTTAAGAGATATATTTTTCACTTACATTTTTAATACCGTCAAAATTGGTGGTAATAAAAATAACAGCATTAAGTCATGTTTCCCAGCGTGTAATAACGGGCTCTGGTGGTAGTTCAATATTTAGTTTTTCCCTGTATAGCTGAATGCAAGTGGGCGCCTTTAAGAACTCTTTTTTTACAGCTGATATAAATAAGCTAACCAGAGGATATGCATTTATTATGGTTTCCGCCACACGATATATTCCATGCGCCAAGCAAGTCACATGCAATAGTTTTGGATAAAACACCTTCAAGTTCTGTCCAGCCTTCAGCATATATGCAGCCGCATCAGTAGTTAAGAGCAGTGGCTTGTTCTCATATCCTTTTGACCAAAGTTCTATGAAAGAAGTGCTGGCGAAACGTGCTATTGCTTGGTAATTGACCTTATCCAATGCCTTAGTTGAAACTAAAAAGGACTTTGAACGACCTTTTTCCTTTAAGCTTCCAACAATTAGATTGGCCAAAAATCGGCCCGATTTGTCTGTGATGAGCACAGAATCACAAACGGAACACATTAAACCTGGCCTACTATGATAATAATTATTCTGAAATAAGTGTTTGCATAAAAAATATGTATTTGCATATTTGCATATTTTTATATGCAAATATGCAAAATATGCACGATCTGAGATCGATTTTCAATATAAATAAGATGTGTGCAATCAGAACTTAAATCGGACAAGCGGTTCAAAATATGCAAATATGCAAAATCCGCTGTCTAGTAATTAGACAGATAATTTGAGTGAATGTACAGTGTGGACTAGGGTTGTCACTTTCATTCAATTATCTCATTCATATAGATTATTGTGAGCAGAAATACAACTGGCATACTTTCAAGCGCAAGAAATCATGACTATTTGCAAGCATAAACGGAGTAATAGGCATGCAAAATAATTCTTCCTTTGATTACAAATCAAATGTGTTCCCAAAATACTGTTAAAATATTAAAAGCCTTCAGTGGCGATTCAATTTATTGCGACTACGAGAGCAAACTAATGGTGGCGTTGCGTACTTATGCAAGTGGCATCTTCCTTATTGTTCTTCTATTTTCGAGACATTGGCTAGTTCTTTTATATTCGTGATTCAATAGCTCACATTTTGTTGAACAAGTCATTTTGGCGCTATAAACTTTTTGATGGGAAACAGTCAATATGTAAATTTTCTCTTATGAACCTTTAAAATGTACACAGAAAAAAAATCTGAAATTAATCCGAAACGGGATTGAAAACAGGGTAATCCCGGGGCAGGCTTGAAATGATCCTGTTTTTCGGGATTAAAAAAAAATGGTGAGTGAAATCAATCTTTTAAGGGATCGGATCAAGACTATCCGAGATTACCCTGTTTTAATTTTTCATTTCAATTTTAATTTTCACTTTTTTGGAAAATTTTGAAGTGAACAAAACTTTTTTTGTTGGAAAAAATTCGTCTAATTTGTTATTGTAAAATAAAAATAATTAACAAATTTGAAAAAAACTCGACAGCGTTACCTCGTAAATTATGTTCAGAAATAGTGTTCAAAATTTCAAAATGATCGGTTCAGTAGTTTTTATGTTATGAGGGGCACCGACTTTAAAGTTTTGAACACTAAAAAATTTGTACGGTACCTGAAATTCGACAGGTATAAAAATACTCGTAACTTCATCAATTTTGCTCCAATCGACTTGAAATTTTTACACAATATTCTTAACATTTTAGGCATTCATTTAAAAAAATAAAAAAAAAATGTGGAAAAAAAATTTAAATAGCTTAGCCCTTAAAAACTTATACACCCGATCACCTTCTCCAGTTAACCATGAATTAGCTTAACAAACTTTACCGTTCGGATTCGGCGTTAAAATTTAGGTTTCCTGTGCAAAAATTATAAGCAGCACACAAGCCAAAAGATCAAGAAAAGGAACCATCTTCGACCCCATAAAGTATATATATTTTTGATCAGCAGCATCAACAGAAGAGTCGATATATGAACACCTTTATCTCGGAGACTGGAAAGGTTAAAGCTATGTTCACACGGGCAAATTAGTTTGTCGAAAATGACGAAAATTTGTCAAAATTAGTTTGACTTGTGTCTGAACGCCAAATAACAACGGCTTGCCGAGTTTCCACAGTCAAGTTTTCGACAAATTTGCGTGCTGTCTGAACACAATGTGAACACTCTCATGCAAACTGTAATCGCATTTGCCGAGTTTGTTCTTACAAGGCAAATGTAAGAACAAACTATGTCCAAATTGTGATGCTTGTTTGAGTAATAAAAGTTGCTTTGACGTTTGAAAAACAATTTTAATATTTCGTTTGGATAAGAAGTAGCAAAATCGTGTAAAAATAAGTACAATAATAACGTGCTATTGTAAAATCTTTCACTCATGGCTAAATAACGCAACGTTACCACCAGTCGACTGGCTGCTGGGATGGAGGTGCGCATTGGTGTGTCCTTTTTGGCAATGATTGGCCCAACAAGATTTAACTGCATTTTGTACGTTATAATGCAATATCATAAAATTAAAGCTTAATCAACTCAACACTTACCAGATGTTCAAAGTTCACTGCTCTCATTCGAACAAAATTTGTATAAAGCTGTGGGCTTCGGTTTCTCTTTACAAACGGACTCACCCATTCTTTGCGTTTTATTTTACTTTTTTTTTTGAGAGAAGTTAGGGCATGCAACGATGCAGCGCCAATGCAAATAATTAACTAATTGTTTTTTAGTAACAGTTGTGCCCAAGTCAATTTTTATTTATTTAGCAGCTAGATATTTCGACTAGCCCGTTATTTTATATCTCACTAAGTCGATTATTTTTCAACTGCTAGGCAAACCAACTGCTTTGTGGGAAACACACAACTTTCGCAAACCAAGCTTGCGAGTCTGAACACTAAGCCAAATTCTATGCAAACTTTCGAAGTTCCGACAAAACCTATTTGCAAATTAATTTGGCGTGTGTGTGAACACCTTGACAAATTCGGACACAAATCAGACAAACTCAGCCATGACAGTTTGTGTAAACTAATTTGCCCCTGTGAACTTAGCTATATGCGTTAACTTGTAATTCTCAACTTCGAATTCCGTGCTTTTGAATTTACCACGTTAAAAAAAGGTGTTTGCACTTTGGAATCAATGACCCGCACTGTAGTTTCCAAATTTTAAACATTTTGTTTTTACGTGTAGGGTTAAATCAAAAATGAAAGTTGTTATTTCAACAAAAGTGTCACCTTTTTTGTATCAAATTTAGATTTTACGTTTAAACTGGTAAAATCAAAAATGAAAGTTGTTGTTTCAAAAAAGTGACAGAATTTTTAAATTAAATGCCCGTACTTTTGATTTTGAATGCCCAAAATTTTTGATTCTACTGAAAAATCAGAAGCGGCATTATAGAATTTACTACTTTTTGAATCAAAAGTGTCTGAACTTTGAAATCAAAGGTTAAAGTAGTTGATTTTAAATGATTTTATTTTTGATTATACGATGAAATTAGTAAAATCAAAAATTAAAATAGGTAACTAAACAATTTTTGATCACAGATATAAAATGTTTTTACAAGTTATTTTTTTCTGTGGAGAAAAAATTTAGTTTTAAGTGGCTCGCCGAGGTAAGTAAAGTACACTCATACGCAGCGTTGTCTATTTCCATATGTTTTTTTTATACCCTGTTCCCATTGAAAACGGGAAAAGGGGGATCATGAAGCTGTGCGAATGTATGTAACAGTGAGAAGGAAACATTTCCGACCCCAAAAAGTATATATATTCTTGATCAGCATGAACAGTCGAGTCGATATGGTCATGTCCGTCTGTCCGTCCATCCGTTCGTCTGTCCGACTGTCCGTCTGTCTGTATGTCTGTATGAACGCGTCGATCTCAGAGACTATAAGAGATAGAGCCATAAATTTGCATCAAGGTAGACTTATGCTGTACGCAGATCAAGTTTGTTTCAGATTTAGAAATTTCCAACCCGCCCCCATTTTATCACCAAAAAACCTAGACCTCCTCTAGAAATCCTAGACCTAAAAAGCCGTCAGAACCACAATCAAGTTAGAGCCTCGTGGTTTAGTATAGATCAAGCTAGGCCCAATATCTATCTATTCTGAAAAGTACAATCAGATTAGACAACAAACACCGGAGTTATAAGCGAAACAGTTGAGCTGATAAGAGCAACCCCCCCAGTTGTTGGTCAGGACTAAAAAAAAGTGTTGCCTACATTTATAATGACAATTTACCGGTTACATTCATCTTCAAAAATTCAAAAACAAATAAATGAAAACAAATGAACGGGGTATATTGTAGTCGGGAAACTCGACTGCAGCGTCCTTACTTGTTTTAATGAAGTATTTCTTTTACAAAATGTAGTCAAGCTTTTTAGAATCTAGTGCTTCCCCAACAGCAACAAAAAAGGATCACAAATTATTGATCATTTTATATTTCTGAAGGACTTATTACAGCTCAATTGTTTCGCTTACATAGCTATATCGATTCGGCTGTTGATGCTGATCAAGAATATATACACAGAAAAAAAAATCTGAAATCAATCCGAAACGGGATTGAAAACAGGGTAATCCCAGGGTTTAAGACTCCTGTTTATTGGGATTAAAAAAAAATTTTTGGGTTAAATCAATCTTTTAAGGGATCGGATCAAGACTATCCGGGATTACCCTGTTTTTAATCACGTTTCGGATTGATTTATTTCTTCAGTGTATAATTTATGGGGTCGGAGATGCTTCCTTCTGGCTGTTACATACTTTTGCACAAACTTAATATACTCTATGTATCTACGGTACAGAGTATAAAAAACGTCAGATCCTAGACCCCAAAAACCGTCAGATTCATAACTTTCAAGTTAGAGCCTCGTGGTTAAGTATATATCAAGCAAGGCCCAATATCTATCTATTCTGAAAAGAACAATCAGATCGGACAAAAAACACCTGAGTTATAAGCGAAACAATTGAGCTTGACATTAGTTAGTCCGAAAACCGCTAAAATTACAAAATAATGTGGCCTACTTTCAGGATGACCCTTTAATAGCTGTTACAAAAACCGGTTACATTCAAAATCAAAAACAAATGAACTGGGTATTTTGTACTCGGGGCACTTGACTGCAGCGCCCTTACTTTATATCCTTACCTTCTATATAGATGTCCGATTTTGACCAAACTTGGCAGAATCATGGAGAAGCATAGAAAACTAGTAACGTTTTCATTAAAAACAAAAAAGTTTTTCTCACTAGAACTAGTTTTCCGACCGATCGTTTCTATGGCATGTTATACCCATCCGATCCGGCCGGTTCCGACAAATGTGCAGCGTATTTGCACCAGAAGACTTCGTGGAAAGTTTGGTCGCGATAGCTTTAAAACTGACGGTGGAGATAGCATAGAAAGAGACGGACAAGGCTAATTTGACATGACAGTATACAATTATATATACTTTATGTGGTTGGAAATGCTTCCTTCTATGCGTTATCAGCATCTGGACAATTTCGGGTATAAAAACAGCGATGAGTAAAATGTCAGGACCTTATACACAGATTGCGAAAAGCTGTCTACGCAGTAACCAGTAGGTTTAAACGCCTATATTGAATATACACAGACACAGTGCATCTACTCTTATTAATGGTTAATTCTTATCTAACCTGAACTGTTTCCGGACTCGAAATTTTCGAATTGAATTTGTTGAACATGCAAGTTGAATTGTTCTCATTGCACATCACTATGCGATAGTCCATAACTATCTTTGTATGTTCCCTTTTGTGCCATGATCGCTGTACTTTTCATATTCCTTATTCAGTCCCTAATAAACGTTTGTCGTGCTCACACTTACGTCGTGTGTTCTGATTTGGGTGACTCAAGGAATTGGCCGATTTGATACGTACTCTATTTTTTGCACTATATCTCTATTTCTCTATTTTTTGGGCCCAGTCTCGCGAAAATAATAAAGATGAGCACGTTTCAAATCGACAAATTAAATGAACAAAATTACGATGTGTGGTGCGTACAAATGCGCAGTATACTTGTCCACCAGGAGTTGTGGAATGTTGCATGTGGAAAGCTGGAGTTGTCAGCTGAAGCAACGAGTGAACAAGCTGGCAAATGGAACTTGCTGAATGAAAAGGCTTTAGCCTGTTTAATTTTAAATGTGAATGTGTCGCAATTAAATAACATAAAAAATGCTAATTCTGCGTTGGAGGCATGGGCCAAGTTACGCGAAGTGCATGTGTCGAGCGGACCGCTGCAAAAAGTGTCGCTGTACAAAAAACTTTTAGGCTCAAAGTATTCGGCAGGAGACAATATGGTTCAATATGTGAATAATTTTGTGGAAATAATAAACAAGTTGGCCGAAGTAAATCTTGAATTAAATGAAGAGCTAAAAGTGATCATTTTGCTGTCCAGTTTGAGTGCAGAATATGAACATTTTGTCGTGGCAATGGAAACGAGAGATTCGTTGCCGTCGTTTGAATTGCTCAAGGTTAAGCTTTTGGCAGAGGCTGAAAAAATAAAAGAGAATAGTGAGCGAGAGAGTGAAATGAACGGTAAACAGCAAGCGTTTTACGCGGGATCGCGAAACGGTAAAATGAATACACGCACAAAGCAAAATGAAAAATTTGCTTTAAATGTGCTAAGCGCGGCCACAAAGCGGTGCAGTGTAAAGAAAAGAAGAAGGACAAAAGCGAACAAGAAGAACAGAATCGGGATAGAGAAACGATTTCGTTTTCGGCTTTTGCGGCAGTGAATAGAGAAAACATAACGAAGAAAACATGGTGCTTGGACAGTGGGGCGACATCCCATATGTGCTGTGAGAAAAATTTGTTTGTGTCTTTTGTCGAAGAAAAGGACAAAGTTAGGTTAGCTGCAGACAAAGTAATTGAATCACCTGGTAGAGGCCAAGTGAGAATAAAGACAAGTGATTGTGAAATTCTGCTGCAAGATGTTCTGTATGTGCCAGCATTACAGATGAACTTTTATTCCGTGAGCAAAGCCATGAAATATGGGCACTCGGTTGTGTTCAAAGAGAGACACGCACAAGTAAAAGCCAGGGATGGTCAAATTTTGTTACGGGCGCAAATGCGAGACAATTTATTTTTGTTTAGTGACGTGAACGTGAACCGGTTGTTTTCAATGCAAGAGAATTCTATTATTTGGCATAATCGTTATGGCCACTTAAACTTTCGGAGCCTTAAAGACTTGATTACGAATCATCTCGTGGATGACATTGATGTGAAAAACATTCCGGCTGAAATAAATTGTAACACATGTAACAAGTCAAAAATTTGTGTTTTGCCATTTCCTAAAAAGTGCACAGATCGTGCAACTCGATTGTTGGAACTAGTTCATACTAACGTGTGTGGACCGATAAATGTGCAATCGATAGGCGGCGCCAAGTATTTCATCACGTTTATCGATGATTTTTCCAGAAGAATCTTTGTGTATTTTATGAAATCAAAAGATCAGGCGTTTGAGAAGTTTGAAATTTTCAAAAATTTGGTTGAGCGTCAAACGCAGAAGAAAATAAAGGCCATTCGTAGCGACAATGGCAGGGAATACATCAACAGGAGATTTGATGAATATTTGAGCAAGTGTGGCATCAAAAGACAGCTGACGGTGCCTTATACTCCTCAGCAGAACGGAGTGGCTGAGAGAGCGAACAGGACCCTTGTTGAAATGGCGCGAAGCATGATGGTCCATGCTAATATTGAGGAGCCTTTGTGGGCAGAAGCCATTTCGACATCATGCTATTTGCGCAATAGATCTCCGTCACAGGCATTGAGCGGTGTAACTCCCCTTGAAGTTTGGAGCGGGAAGAAGCCGAAAGTTACACACTTACGTATTTTTTGTTCGCCTGTATACGCCCTTGATAAGGTGCATCACAACAAATTTTGTCCAAAGGGTAGAGAGTACGTCTTCGTTGGATACTCTCTTACCGCCAAAGCATATCGGCTGTACGATATTGCCGATGTATTTACAAAGAACTTGCAAAAAGAGAAGCATAACAAATTTGTAAAAGCACTTGGCTTAGAAGTTTAAATGAAATTGTAAAGAGCAATTTAACTTGAGAAGAAGTGTTGAACATGCAAGTTGAATTGTTCTCATTGCACATCACTATGCGATAGTCCATAGGGATAGGGTTTAGCATCAATTTCTAAAATTGTCAAAAATTCAAAAAAGGGTAATATAATATTGCTGTTTTACTGCTTTTACTTTAAGCTAGGTACTGAGACGCTGAGAATTTTCTCGAATCGGGAATCGTTTCATAATTCTCAGAGCGGCCTCTGAGACTGTAGGGTGACCAGAAATCAGCCAAATGTTCCTGAATCTGAAACGGTCACCCTGTACTGTTTGTTTACAAAACAAAGCGCGCTTAAAAACATTTAATCATTTTGTAGACTGGTAGACTCTTTAATGAATGAAGACGCTTTGGGGAATGCCATGGTTGTTTTTAAGGGTTCATTTTGTGTGGCGCTGAAGGAAGAGGAGCATTTATGGAGGGTGCAAATTGCATCGAAATACTTTTTGTTAGTCAAATCCCATAAAATGAGTTGCGATTTGACCGCTTCGATTATCGCCACTTGTTCGCCCTCCGTAGAGTTCTAATAACGCGTTTTGTATTGTTATACCCTGTTCCCATTGAAAATGGGTAAATGGGGGATCATGAAGTTGTGCGAATGTATGTAACAGGGAGAAGGAAACATTTCCGACCCCATAAAGTATATATATTCTTGATCAGCGTGAACAGTCGAGTCGATATAGCCATGTCCGTCTGTCCGTCTGTCTGTATAAACGCGTCGATCTCAGAGTCTATAAGAGATAAAGCCACAATTTTTTGCATGAAGGTAGATGTATGCCGTACGCAGATCAAGTTTGTTTCAGATTCGGAAAATTTTCCCCGTCTCCCTCTTATCACCAATAACCGTCACATCCTAGACCTAAAAACAGTGAGATCCACAATTTTCAAGTTAGAGCCTCGTGGTGTAGTATACATCAAGCTAGGCCCAATATCTATCTATTCTGAAAAGAAACATCGGAGTTATAAGCGAAACAATTGAGCTGAATCTGTGAATTTTCTGCAGCGCATTTCCTGAGCTATGTAATAGATGTGCTCCGTGAAAATTCTCAGAGTCTCCGTACCTAGCTTTAACAACAAGTTTTCGGGTGGAAAAAGAATGACTCATACATGTATGTACGGGTAATTATTGCTTACCTTTCGGCTCTTGAGTTGCGTAGGTATGTTTGTAACTTCCCTCGATTAACGTACTCAATTATTACAAATGTTGGATCTTTGTCTGTACAGCAAGCTAGCAAACGGACGACATTGACGTGCGGCTCCAGGGACTTCATTACCTAAAACGATTAAATAAAGATATATTAAAATACTTTTATATTAATAATAAGCATTTATACCCTAGACCCTTCTTAAACTTAGAAAAAACAACGCTAAAAAAGATTTTTTTGGAAAAAATTTTTCAATTTTAGAAATTCGATTTATTATACCCGTTTAAATACCCTGTTCATTTATTTTCATTTATTTGTTTTTGAATTTTTGAAGATATCATCCTAAATGTAGGCAATACTTTTCTAGTCCTGATCAACAACTGCTCTTATCAGCTCAACTGTTTCGCTTATAACTCCGGTGTTTTTTTTCCGATCTGATTGTACTTTTCAGAATAGATAGATATTGGGCCTAGCTTGATGTATACTAAACCACGAGGCTCTAACTTGAAAATTGTGGATCTGACGGCTTTTTAGGTCTTGGATTTATAGAGGAGGTCTAGGTTTTTTGGGGATAAAAGGGGGACGGGGTGGAATTTTTCAAATCTGAAACAAACTTGATCTGCGTACAGCATAAATCTACCTTCGTGCAAAAATTTGTGGCTCTATCTCTTATAGTCTCTGAGATCGACGCGTTCATACAGACAGACAGACTGACAGACGGACAGACGGACGGACGGACAGACGGACAAACCGACGGACGGACGGACAGACGGACATGGCTATATCGACTTGGCTGTTCATGCTGATCAAGAATATATATACTTTATGGGGTCGGAAAATTTTCCTTCTCCCTGTTACATACATTCGCACAACTTCATGATCCCCCTTTTCCCATTTTCAATGGGAACAGGGTATAAAAATGGTATACTAAAGTCGTGCAAATGTATGTAACAGGGAGAAGGAAGCATCTCCGATATCATAAAGTATATATATTCTTCATCAGCATCAACAGCCGAGTCGATATATCCATGTCCGTCTGTCCGTCCGTCCGTCCGTCCGTCCGTCTGTATGAACACCTAGATCTCAGAGACTAGAAGAGCTAGAGCAACCAAATTTTATACGTAAGCTAGTATTGTCTGTAGGCAGATCAAGTTTGATTCAAATTTTGGCCACGCCCCCTCCCGCCCCCGCAATAAAAAATATTGAATAACTCCCATAATTTTTAAGATATCGAGCTCAGATTATGCAGTGTAGTCAATGTGGCCAATATCTACAATCTCACAAATTTTCAAAAGGATCGGATAATAAATGGTCGAGTTAAAAAAATTTTGCATTCTTATCCGAGCTGAGCTGAGTAACGGGTATTTCGAAGTCGGGCAGTGCCGACTTTAACTTACGCTCTCGTTTTTTCTTAAATTTAGGGTAATTTTTCTAGATTTTTTTCTAAATACTTTCTTAAATAAAGGGTGAGTTCGCCCTTGAAGATAGAATATAATACATTGCACGGTGTCTTGAAATAATAGAGAATGCGACTACAACACTAAGAAGCGTATAACCCCTTTTATATTTTATAGGATACTTTCTTTCTGTTGGTTCACTAAAGTTCTTTCTGAAAATCAGATTGTAATTAGTAATCACTATTTTACTTTCTAACTTTACCTTGCTTGGGACTTGAACTCGGGACCTCGGGGAAACTTCAACACGAAAGGCATCTTACCGCACTCGACCACCAAGCACTCGCGTGAGTCACAGTAAAGAACGCAGTCAAATGCTAAGCACTCAGCTGCCTCTTTTATATTCCGAAAGCAGGGAATTCGAACTTGAGAATTACATGCGGTGTCTTTTTCTATTTTTCTAAATTTTAGGGCGGTTTTCTAGACTATTTTTCTATATATTAGGGCGATTTTCTCAGCATGCTGAATATTAGTTGCCCCTTTTATATTTCGAGTGCACGGAATTCGTACTTGAGAATTACAAGGGGTGTCTGTTTAATATTTTTATATTCTTTAGGGCGAATTTCTAGACTTATTTTTCCATATTTTTGGGCGAATTTTTAAATGGCTTGTCTAAATTTAAGAAATGTGCTTTCTTAGATCTAGGGCATTTTACTAAATTCGCCCAATGTGTCTTAAAATTGTGCGAATTTTATTGGGCAATGTATGTTTTTCTTAATTTTAGAAAGTATTTAGGAAAAAATTTAGAAAAATTACCCTAACTTTAAGAAAAAACAAGAAAGAAAGTCGGTCAAGCCCGACTATAACATACTCTGTTCCAAGAAAATTATACGCTCAGCATAAATTTTGATGCTGCAGTAGCAGCGAACAGTCTTTTGATCATAGCTCGAAAACCGTTCATCCGATCTTCTCCATTTCGTTTGGCGGATCGATAAGTTATCCTGATAACTTAATATGTCCAGAAGGAACCATCTATCTTCAAAACTGTGGGAGATATGATGCTTTTTCTAAATTGCGGGGGCGGGAGGGGGCATGGCCAAAATTGAAAATAAACTTGATCTGCCTGCAGACATAAGAAGCATATGTCCCATATGTCCCATACATGTCAAACCACTATCTCTTACCATCTCTGAGATCTGTGCGTTCATACGGACAGACAGACGGACAGACGGACATGACGGATATGACTCGGCTGTTGATGCTGATTAAGAATATATATACTTTATAGGGTCGGAGATGCTTCCTTCTGGATGTTACATACTTTTGCACAAACTTATAATACTCTGTGTACCTACGGATAATAAATCGAATTTCTAAATTTAAAAAAATTATTATCTAAAAAATCTTTTTTATGGTTGTTTTTTCTAAGTTTAAGAAAAAACTGTCTAAAAACAAGAAAGGAAAATTATTTTAGGGTTAATTTCTAAAAGCTAGAAAATAAATTTGTTGAGTGTAGAGGCAGGATTGCGGTTCTCCTTGCGAAGATAAGCCATATGAACAAAAGGAGATTCGAATTCTGTTATTTAACAATACACAGAGAACAAGTAAGGGCGCTGCAGTCGAGTTTCCCGACTACAAAATACCCTGTTCATTTGTTTTCATTTATTTGTTTTTGAATTTTTGAAGATAAATGTAACCGGTTTTTGTAACAAAATTGTCATCCTAAATGTAGGCAACACTTTTTATTAACCCTGACTAACCTAAAAATCAGTCAGATCCACAATTTTCAAGTTAGAGCCTCTTGGTTTAGTATACATCAAGCTAGGCCCAATATCTATCTATTCTGAAACATACATTCAGATCGGACAAAAACACAGGAGCTATAAGCGAAACAATTGAGCTGAGAAGAGCACCCCCCAGCTGTTAATCAGGACTAGAAAAAAGTGTTGCCTACATTCAGGATGACAATTTAAGAGCTGTTACAAAAACCGGTTACATTCATCTTCCAAAATTCAAAAACGAAAAATGAATAAAGACAAATGAACAGGGTATTTTGTAGTCGGTGAACTCGACTGCAGCGCCCTTACTTGTTATTCTAGTGTAATGGGTTTTAGCAGTTAAGTGGTTTTCTAGTGTAATATGGCAGTGTGTTTGTCGGTTGTATGCTACATGCTACGATTTGCCAGGTCAGCTGGGTGGATCCTTAGGAGTCTTCTTCTGATCCCATTGATCCTGCGCGTTCTGAGGAGTCGGACCTTTCGTCATGAAAAGCGATTTTTGAGGGATATATCGCCAATTTACCGAATGGACGGAAAAAATGAAATAAGACATTTCGCCAAGTTATCCCTTTTACGATAAAAAGCGATACCTAAGGTATTTTGTCTCTTGTTTTGTATCTCGTAGTCATAATTTAAGTTATTTTGCTTTTGCTTTGATATTTGAAAGTGATTCTTATTTTGTGAAGTGTTGTGTCCTGAACCTAATGAAAAGAGTTATTGAAAAAAAAATTTGACCACTAAGTTACTTTGAAAACATAGTCTAATATAAGAATAATAATTGAATCATATCTTTAAGTTACGCTATTGGAAAGATCAGATAGAACGACCACTTGCACTGCTCATTAGTGGTTTTAGATACGTAGACGTTCTTTAATATCTTATCCCTGTTTGTAAGCTTTGGAAAACAATATTATCGATATATCGATGTTTTTTGCACTCGATATATCAAATATCGATATTGAAAATTTAGATTTTTGATATTTTCGATATTGATATTTTGAAATATATCGACAACCCTACTCCAAACTTTGTAATTGTAGGTTTTCTATGTTTTTTTATATAGCTACCAAGTTTTATTAAAATCGGACAACTATATGGTATAGCTGCCATACAAAAGATAGGTCTGAAAAAAGTCTTTGCTAGAAAAACTTTTTTGTTTTTAATGGTAGCATCCTGCAATTTTGTATTTGTTTGTTTCAAATTTTTGGCCAAATCGGATTACTATATCATATAGCTCCCATACGAACGATCGGTCGGAAAATGGGAAAAAGAGTATTATTTGAAAATATTTAAGAATATTGTTGAAACAGAAAGAAACAGAAAATATTTAAGCGAGCACTTGCAAGGGTATACAAACTTCGGCACAGACGAAGTTAGCTTAGCTTTCTCGTTTTATTTTCTGTACCGTAGGTACAAAGAGTACTATAAGTTTGTGAAAAAGTATGTAACAGCCAGAAGGAAGCATTTTCGACCCCATAAAGTGTATAAATTCTTGATCAGCATCAACAGCCGAGTCATGTCCGTCTGTCCATTTGTCTGTCCGTTTGAACGCACAGAGATGGTAAGAGATAGAGGTTTGACATGTATGGGGATATGCTTCTTATGTCTGCAGGCAGATCAAGTTTATCCCCGTCCTGTCCCCGCAATTTGAAAAAAACGTCGTATCTCTCATAGTTTTAAAGATAGATTGTTCGTTAGACATCTTTAGTAATCATTATTACTTATCGATCCGCCAAAGAAATGGTTTAGATCGGATGAACGGGTGTCGAGTTATGAACGAAGACTGTTCGCTGCTACTGCAGCATCCAAATTTATGCTGAGCATATAGGTTCGTTGCTACAGAGTATGTTTTAGTCGGGCTTGACCGACTTTCTTTCTTGTTTAGAGTACAGTTACTTACATACCCATAAATAATAATTACACGTTACCCAAAATGAGACCCCAAAACTGAAAAAAAAAATTTGTTTAATGCATCTTATTGCACTGGGGTAATGTGTCTTCCCTTTTTGGTTTGATTTTACATTGGCGAAAAGTCTAACACTGAAGCCGTAAATTACTGTTGATTTTTATTTTGTTCAAAAAAATAAGAATTGTTAATAATCATTATTTTTGAGTTTTATTTTTTTGATCAAAAATAATGATTGAGTTTGATTTTATTTTTTTGATCAAAAATAATGATTGTGGATTGTTGAATTGTAACCATTATTATGTAATTTTTATAACATAACTTATAATGATTAAGGTCCCTGGTTTAGTATCTTTCCAGAAAAAAATCTTTGGAGCATTTTACGAACCATGAATTTAAGAACAACAAGCGCCGTTCTCTCATGTTCCGTTTTTGCCAATCTATGTGGCTCATTTTGATCATGAGTTGTGCAAATGCGTAAAATCCACCTGAATTTGCAAAAACACGAAAATGAGAAAACGGCCCTTAATGTTCCTTCAAAAACAATGACAGGCTGCCGGTTCTATGCAGATTTTTCGACTTTCCATTTTAACATACATTTTTTTTCAAATGAGGAAATGGGATTAGGTTGGAACAATTTATAGCCTATTCACATTGTCCCACTGAAACTTCAACTCACATAGTAGCCTTGTCACATAAAAATGTCAGGATAAAGCTTCTGGTTTCTTTGCAGTATCTGCATAGTTGATTGTTTATTTCCAAGGATATTTTGATGTCATGGTATCCAAAGTAGCTTGCCCAGTTTATGTGAAATTTTCGCTGCACCAAGCGCAGCTTGTCCTTTTCTCTGTAATGACAGTCCGTTCCTTTATCAAGGCTTGCACATCTAAATTTGTCTTCAAATTTGATTCTAAATTTGTCAACTTCTTGGGATGAGTTGTGTGTTCTTGAATGTTTTCAGTAAAATGGGCTCTAAATATTATTAAGTGTTGTCAAACGAACTAAACATTTGAAAGTCTGCACTATTTGTACAAACCACCAAGTGGTTGGGTCACTTAACTGTCTAATTCTTTTCGTCCCAGAAATACGAGTAATTCATTTGCATTTTCAAAAACTTCTTTCTTCTGTGCAAGAGCTGCAAGTTTCTGCAAACAATTTTTCTAACTATTTAACTTGACTTTAAACTTTGCGCAAATAATGCATCAATCTTTTGAGCAACAGGAGCCAAGGCCCAGGAGCAGAAACTGCGCGGACATTGAGGACACCAAAGAACGAAGTGTCGACCGCACCAGTCCAATGGAAGGAGAGTCTTTGCATTGAGTTGAGAGGGTCCCGGCCAGAACCATTAATAATTTTCTATTGTTCTAAAATTAAAGTGCAATTATTCTCGTTGCTGGGGTAATCCGCAAAACATGATATACTGCCTCATCTTCATAGCTTCCGTCGCACATGTCTGCTTGTGCTTCCCGGCATGCGAGAAACAAATGGGCCTTTAATGAGGAAGGACGCAAGCTAAGCGGCAACTCAACACTATCTAAAGCAAACAGCATTGGGCAAGTTTGGCCCGTGTCAGCGACAACCCTAGCCCTGCTGCTCTGAGAACTACCAAGGCCAGTCGAGAATATTTCGACAGCAAAGTGCACCCAGTGCGCAGGTCATTTTACAGAAAGCCCGCTCTCTCGCGGGAGAGGATGCTGCAACGTGGACTACAACTGACTTACGCAGAAGTAGCAACAGGAATCAGTTTGCTCGAAGGCGTCAGAGTGCGTGGTTCGTTAAACTGAAGCTGAGCTAATCGTTTTTATCGAGAACCGTTCCTATCGTATCGTTCTGTTTAAAAGAGAAGTGAAGTGCCCTGTGCTGGAGAAATTTTAGCCTAGTTCGTGTCAGGCAAAGAGCGCACCACCCCGCTGATGTCGCTCCAACTAGTGCTAAACATCACAATCAGCAACATTGCCCTTCAACTTAAGTTCCATTGGAGCACTTTAGGTAGGGTCGCGGTGCATTATTCAAGTGTTTAAGCTATTCAACTTCGCCTTTTGTTGGGGTTTTATTTTATCATTATCAAAGTAATTGTATTTATAAGTGCGCAGATACAAATGCACAAGTTATATCATAGGTAGCCGAAGCTTTTAATAAAGATTATTTTCTTGCAATTGACTGCTAAGAAATAAATGAGCTTGCGATTTGAATGAAGTTTTCAAATTTCCATAATTTCCATTTACAAATGCCATATACACTGCTAGTTATATATGCTCGCATCGATTGCCTGGTATCATGATACAATATTTGGTCATGTCGATTGCTAAAAGCGTTGATTACAATAAACCTGCATAAATATCCCCAATGTTTGGATAAATCATTTTGTGGCGATGACAAAAACCTGTGTGGTAAGTGCGCGCTCAAGTTGCAACCGCAATCGAGTTTATTGATTCGCCATAAAATAAAAATAATATTTATTTTGCCTTGTCTGGCCTGAACTCTGTTTCAAAGTTTGCCACTGCACCGCACACTGGTGCCCACAGAGAAAAATATACATTCACACGCATCCATAAAAACACACACAGGGCTAGCATGTACAAAAAAGAGGAATCCTGCGAGCGTAAGGGCATAAATTAATAATTTTGTCGCAGCAATTTTGGTCAACTTAAATATGCAATAAACTCGCCACATTTGCCATCGACAAATTATTATATATTTTAATAAAATGATTTTTTTGTCGTAATTTATTAAAATTGACACGAACGAAACAGATTGGAATCCCTCTTTAAATTTTTGCGCTTGCAGGGTCAGATATAAAATATGGTCAGCTTGTAACTCAGAAGCGACTCATAAAGAAAGTACTTTCTTGACCAGCAGCTTCTTGAGAAAGTCATTGTTCTTCATATAGTACATACACTTTTAGTCAGTAACCACAATCGAGTTGACTTGATGATGTGCGACAGTCAATGTATCCGTTTACGGTCAATGTTCATACAACAAACAGATCTCGGAGGTGTCTGAAGTTGAGCTTGGCACGAGACCGAATTTTTTGTCACGTCACGAACGATTCACGAAAGATTCACAATGCACGATGGAAGAAGGCGTCACGAATGCTCACGCAGGATAATGATTTTGATAACAATAGTAAATGCATATCCATACCATTTGATTTAACACAGTTATGCATAAATTATTCAAGGTCTTTCTTATTGCAGTATAATCACTTAAAAATAAAATTTTGTATAAAACTTTTATTCATTGTTTTGAACATAGTTCCATGCAAGGCCGCAAACCGGTCCGGAACCGAACCCCTGAGAACCGGTTCGGTTCGGGTTTCTGGGGGTTCGCGACCCGGACCATGAACCAGGCGGCTTACATTTTTGACTCCGCGAACCTGAACCCGAACCCGACCACTTTTTCGAAAAATGAGTTTCGGTTCACCAATTTAAGTAATTTTTTCAACGATACATCCAGGGAAATATAAAATCTGAGCTCAGGTATCAGTTGAAATTCAGGTATCAGTTGAACGAGCATTTTCAACACTTAAGTTTGTTCTTTCTGATTTAAGAGCTAGTATAGATAAACAGCTCCTGTAAGATATAATGTCATCTAATGGATTTGATAATTGAAATATGGATAGCATATGGATAGAAAGTAAATATTTTTCATTTTCAACGTATTAATAAATCAAAAGACAAACTATTATTTTATGTGCAAGCGAACCTAGATTCGAACCAGAACCTTGGATTCAGGGGTTCTAAGAACCGGTCCGCGAACCGAACCTTGGATTTTACAATGGGCTCGAACCCCCGGACCAAACCTCCTGGATAATTTTTGAGGTTTGCAGCTTGGTTCCACGCTTTAATACAAAACCAAAGAAAGCTTATTAATATTATCGCTCAACAGCGCTATTCGTCTTTGCTTGGTGGAATGTTTAGCACTTGCATGGAAAGCTTTCCAAAATGTGGAAATCAAACTATATTTTTTTCTAAATTCCAAATAAATTTTAACAGGTTTCTATACTAGATTTTTAGGTTTTGGGTTCTTGTCATCAGTTGTCAGAACTGATAATATTTCCCATAGTTCGCTCCTTTTGTTTTGTGGTTTTACCAATGAATAACTTGTATTTCTCTTTAAAAGGTTTGTTTTTATTTCGTTTTTTTTTTGTGTCACTCATAGTTAGAATTTAAAGCGGATTTGCGGCCATTGTGAATCAAAATATTTTCGTGATTCTTAGAATTCTTGCAAAAGTTGTTTTCATTTCAGAGTGCCCGTATCATTTTTTCTGATAAACACCATAAATCATTATTCACATTTTCTAATGAGAATACTCAACCAAAAAACGAGAGGCCGTGCCCGACTTCGAAATACCCGTTACTCAGGGCAATTAGTGTTTATTAACCTTATTCGGCTTAGATAAGTATGCAACATTTATTTTATACCCTTGCAGAGGGTATATTGAAATTGTCGTGATGCTTGTATCACATAGAAGGAAACATTTCCGACCACATAAGCTAGTCGGAAGAGAAACAAGTTTTAGTGAGAAAAACTTGTTTGTTTCCAAAAATAACGCCTCCAAACTTTGTATTTCTTAGTTTGCTATGCTTTCCCATGATTCCACTAAGTTTGGTCGAAATCGGACATCTACATCGGATAGAAAAGTAGAGTCAGAAAAGTAGTCTTAGTAAGAAAAACTTGTTGGTTTTCAGTGAAAATTCCCTTCAAATTAGTTAGAACAAGAAAGAAAGTAGGTCAAGCCCGACATACTCTGTACCAACGAAATTATATGCTCAGTATAAGTTTTGATGTTGCACTAGCAGCTGAAAGCAGCAGCGAACAGTCTTTTTATCATAACTCGACAATCGTTCATCCGATCTTCACTATTCCTTTGGCGGATCGAGAAGTTATCCTGATTACTAACTACGTCTAGAAGAAAAGAACCATCTACAGGGTGCGCCATCTAAAGTGTCGGTATGGCAACACTGAATAAATATAAAATCGAGAAAGCCAAGCTAACTTCGTCTGTGCCGAAGTTATTATGCCCTTGCAAGTGCTCGCTTAAATATTTTCAAAAAATACTCTTTTTCCCCATTTTCCGACCGATCGTTCGTATGGCAGCTATTTGATATAGTCATCCGATTTGGACAAAGACTTGTAGAACTATGTAAAAGCACGAGAAACACAAATACAAAATTGCAGGATGCTACCAATAAAATCAAAAAAGTTTTTATACCCGTTACTCGTAGAGTAAAAAGGGTATACTAAAGTCGTGCAAATGTATGTAACAGGCAGAAGGAAGCATCTCCGATATCATAAAGTATATATATTCTTCATCAGCATCAACAGCCGAGTCGATATAGCCATGTCCGTCTGTCCGTCCGTCCGTCCGTCCGTCCGTCCGTGCGTCCGTCCGTCCGTCCGTCCGTCCGTCCGTCTGTATGAACACCTAGATCTCAGAGACTAGAAGAGCTAGAGCAACCAAATTTTATACGTAAGCTAGTATTGTCTGTAGGCAGATCAAGTTTGTTTCAAATTTTGGCCACGCCCCCTCCCGCCCCCGCAATAAAAAATATTGAATAACTCCCACAATTTTTAAGATATCGAGCTCAGATTTTGCAGTGTAGTCTATGTGTCCAATATCTACAATCTCACAAATTTTCAAAAGGATCGGGTAATAAATGGCCGAGTTAAAAAAATGTTGCATACTTATCCGAGCTGAGCTGAGTAACGGGTATTTCGAAGTCGGACAGGGCCGACTTTAAATTACGCTCTCGTTCTAACTAAGACTGTTTTTCAGACCTATCTTTTGTATGGCAGCTATACCATATAGTTGTCCGATTTTAATAAAAATTGGTAGGATTATAAAAAAACATATAAAACCTACGACAAAGTTTGGAGACGTTTCCATTGAAAAGAAAAAAGTTTTTCATACTAAAACTAGTTTACCGACCGATTGTTCCTATGGGAGCTATGAGATATAGTCATCCGATCTGGTCGGTTCCGACATATTAGTAGTGTGCAGCAAAAAGAAGACTCAGTGCAAAATTTCAGCTCGATAGCTCTAAAACTGAAAGACTAGTTCGCGTAGAAACAGACAGACAGACAGACAGACAGACAGACGGACAGACGGACGGACAAAGCTCAATCGACTCAGCTCGTCACCCTGATGAAGAATATATATAGTTTATGGGGTCGGAAATGAATATTTCTAAGCGTTGCAAACTTCTGGGCAAAATTATTATACCCTTTGCAAGGGTATAACAAACAACCGGTTGCTATATGTTGATCTTGTTCCTTTAATTTGGTCCTGTACAATTTATTTCGACTACTTTTTGAACACAACATCAATCAAGTGGCCGCCTTTATTGGCCACAACAAAATGTGCCCTTTTTGCGGCATTTTCCATCACTTTTTCGAGCGTCTCAGTCGATAAAGTGGCGATTTCGGTACGAATGTTGGCCTTAAGCCGCCAACATCCACCGATATCGATTTCCATCGACTGTTTCGTTTTCACGAAAAAAATATGGCCCAATGATGGTTTTGGCGCAAAACGCCGGCCCAAACAGTCACTTTTTGGTCGTGTAAAAGTATTTCATGGATGCGGTGTGGATTTTCCGTGCCCCATATGCGACAATTTTGCTTATTAACACCACCAGAAAGCATGAAATGGGTTAGCACAATTGAACGATTATTTTCGATGAACAGCGTCACTATTTCGGCACGTTGTTTTGGTGTGAAGCGTTCCACGGTCAAAATTGTACTAGATTGAAGTTTCCAAAACATGTCTAACAAATGCAATCGGTTGGTAAATGTCAAATTTATTCAGTGTTGCCATACCGACACTTTAAATGGCGCACCCTGTATATTTAAAACTGTGGAAGATATGACGATTTTTCTAAATTGTGGGGCGGGAGGGGCGTGGCCAAAATTGAAAGTAAACTTGATATGCCTGCAGACATAAGAATCTTATGTCCCATACATGTCAAGCCTCTCTCTCTTACCATCTCTGAGATCTGTGCGTTCATATAGACATGACGGACATGACTCGACTGTTGATGCTGATCAAGAATATATATCCTTTATAGGGTTCAGGATGTTTCCTTCTGGCTGTTACATACTTTTGCACAAACTTAATATAGTACCTACGGTACAGAGTTGCAAGGGTAACCAAACTTCGTCCGAGCCGAAGTTAACTCTCCTCTATTTTTGGAGCTTTAATCGTTCTGAAAAACGGAACAAATCAACTCAAACCAAGATTTTGCGATCTCAAAAAATTCTTGAGGTGACAAATTGCTCTTAAAGTGAGAAAATCCATTAATGAGTAGTTTATGACAGCGAATAGGCTCATATTGAGTCCAGTCATCCCATCTCAGTTTTTCCCCTCTGTGTTCTTGATACTTAACTAACCGGATTTCACTTACAAGGAAGAGTTTTGTGTCTTAAAGCGTGTTCTCAGATTACATAGTTTTTATTTCCGACACATTTCTACACTGAAAAAAGAAAAATCCAATCCGAAAGAGGATTGAATAGAGTAATCCCGGATATTCTTAAGCCGACCCCGGAAAAGATTGATTTCATTCACACTTTTGTTTTTCATCCCAAAAAATAGTATCGATTCAAGCCTGCTCCGGGACTACCCTGTTTTCAATCCCGTTTCGGATTGATTTCCGGTTATTAACGATTCGGCGCGGTTCTATTCTCTGACGAGTTTAATCATTTTAATGAATCGCTTTCCTCTAGCCAAAGACAGTAATTAATTTGGAAATGTGTTTCGTACGATAATTTTTATGCGATATTTCGTTCGACCCTCTACATACTTAGCGACGCCAGATCTATATATCCTTCAAAGATCACTTGACACAAATTTTACAAGACTTTCGCAATAACCCGCCAATCTCTTAATATACCTGTTATTAATCTACATTCTTTTCCTTTAAAGTTGATAATTGATTTGTCGTCCGCTATTTCAATATTTTAAATTTTCTGTAGTACTTCTTTACCTTCACTTAATCTTAGCCAGGAAACTTTAGATAATTTGATATATAGGGTATGTAAAATACATGGTACGTACTCTATTCTAGCCGACACTCTCTGTTTTTGAAGGTCATTCCGCTAGGAACATATAGACGAATAATACAAGTCCGACATCATAACTTCTTGACATTTTTTAAGGAATTTGGAGATATTCAAATGGTTTATAGGAACTACAATTCCAAAGTGTGTGCAAGGTCCCATTACGACAGAAATCATAACATGTTGAGCGCCATTATGAACCACTGAACCGAATCGAAACCGCGGTTTAGTTAGCTCAAAAAAACATGTAATGAACCGAACCGGCGGTTCAGAAACTGTGTGAGCACTGAACCGAACCAGTAATTATTTTTGAGTGGTTTGCATTCCTGTTTTAAACTTATGAATCATTTACCTCTAGGCCAGAAAGTATTACCTGCGGTCGAGCCGCTTCACAGCCTTGAAACATACCCAATGACTCTATCCTGATTGAAATGTCCGTTATGCGATATAAAGAATTTCATTAATTGTCTAGGGCAAAAGAATAGTGTTTGCACATTCGAAAATTACGTTTTAGTTATAGAAATCTCCTAATTATAAAACAATACAAATTAAAGGTAAAGCTAACTAAAAAGACTTTCAGTCACAAAACAGAACAAGAAAATTAATATTGATATGAATTATAATTCAACCCGAACTTGAGTCAGCCAACATTCACTTTGAATAAAATTAAACCAGGTCACTAAAGCCCATATACACATATATATATCGGTAGGCACGCCGTAAAATGTTTGTTATAAAAACCTTGGCGGCTTCCCTATTAAAACAAACACTAAATACCTTGGTATTTACAAAGGTAGCATTCTCTTTCAAATGCATACTAGAAATCCTTGGCATTGTTATGTTCAATTGTGACGATGTCACAGTACTTAGCAGTAGCCATTAAACAACATAGATTAATGCACATTGGTACCATCAAAAACACTATAACATACCGTCAAAAAGTTGTTAAAGTACTCGATCAATTTTAGTACCGGCAACGATTACTTGTGCTGCAGTATTGTAAATTAATTGAGGCGGGACAATTTAAATTTAAAACCAACCCTTGCCATGGCTCCTGAGCGTACTCCACCAAGATTACTTGATGTGCAATCTGCCAAAAGAAAAGCTCTTGAGCATCCGCAAACCCCCGAAACATGCCGAAAAATAAGGATCCCCGTGAATCCGTGCAAGAGCTGCTCTCATTAAAACTAAAAATATCCGCTCCAGCAATTCGAAGTGTAAGAACCCTTTCAGAACGAGCCTCTGGAAGACAGCTGATTGCTGAAATGGAATCTGTGGAAGCCGCAAACCAGATACTGAAGAATGCAAGAAACCTAGTAGGCACAAGCATTTATGTTGAAAAGGATCTTTCCAAACCAAGACAACAGAACAAAGCAGCTGAAGATTAAGCTAAAAGGGATCAAAACGGATGAGAAAATCCTTATAAAAAACGACTCCATGAAAATCGGGAATGACAGGTTCTATTTCAATATAAATAAAGAGCTGATGTGCAACAAGGAGAAAGGATTACATATTCTAAATGCAAAGATTCCAGGTTTGAACCAAGAAATTGCAAACTATGACTCACTTCTAGCGCCAAGACCTTCAAAAAATCCGTAACATCCGTCAGCCATAAAAATAATTGTTTTAATATCTTATCCTACAATATCGCTGGACTCCGCAGTAAACTAATACACAGAAAATTTTTTGATTTCATAAACTCGATTGATATTGTCTTACTTTTCGAAACCTTTGTTGATCAAAATATTCCGAATACGAAAACTACTTGTCCGATTTTAACCTCCACTGGACCCCAGCACGACGCTCGGAAATAAAGAATAAAGAAAATTACTGCCAACTTATACCGTATGAACTACTCAAACATAGGATCCTCAACAGTATTGAGATGCGAAATAGCAAATGAAGTTTTCCATATTATACCAGTCTATCTCAATTGCAACAATTGGAATGCTGACTTCGAAGAACTATTTGACCTCTGCATGGAAATCGGGAATGAAAACATCTTAGTCACGGGAGACTTCAACGCGCGAATTGGGACTCTTCAAGGATTCACGGAAGGTGTTGATACGGCCACGGGATATGCGTGTACACCGCGAATGTCAAAAGACAATGTCGTAAATAGTAGGGGCGTTAAGATGATTGAAATGTGTGAGACACTTGGCCTTCTAACGCTAAATGGAAGAACAAAGGGCGATGCTGAGGACACCTTATTTTTCTCATCAGTCAAGATCTTCTTCTTCTTCTATTCCAATCCCTAGGTGGGACATAGGGCATCAGTCAAGATCAGTAATCGAATATTGCATGGTGCGTGGCAAATGGCATGATTTTGTTACCGACGTAACAGTGAAAGGCGAAATATTTTCTGACCACATGCCTCACCTTCTACCTAAGCTCAAATGGCGCGAAAGATGGGCAGGCTCTTATGCCTCCAAACTAAACAGCTTACTTTCATCATTGGATCAAGCAGAACCTGACATTGACCTGATAACACAAAGCATTTTCAAAGCAGCCGAATGCATGCAAAGGCCACGTTCAACATCGTTTTCACAGCCCTGGTTTGATGCGGACTGCAAGGCAGCACGCAAACTCTCGTTTGATCTTCTTCAGCTGGAAACACACCTGACACTAGGTCCAACTATCAGGAAGCAAACAGCGCTTTTAAGAACCTTTGCAAAATTAAGCAGCAGCAATACTATCAGCTCTTGGAATTTGATATAGCCAGGGTCAATGGCAGCAAAGAGTTTTGGGCACTAGCAAGAAAGCTAAACGGGAGTTCTTCGAATAATTCCATTCTAGCAGAAGCTTCCAGTCTCGCTGAGCACTTTAAAACGACATTATTTGTCAGTGACCCTTCTGCACAATTTGAATATGCGCTCCCTTACTCGTCGGTGGAAGTCCTTGATGCGTGCATTTCAACCTCTGAAGTGTGTCTGGCCATAAAGACCGCGAAACGTAACAAAGCTCCATGGATTGACCGAGTCAATGTTGAGTTTTATAAGAATGCCACCCCACTTTGCGTCCACATGATGACTCAGGCTTTTAACCAGATCCTTCGATCAGCCAACGCGCCAAACAGCTTTAGGGAAAGCATTATCTTCCCGATCTTCAAGAAAGGAGACCCTACATCAGCTTCAAACTACAGGGGTATATCTTGCATAAATGCAGCCATGAAGTTGTTTGCTTCGATTAACGGAACACAATATCTTTAGCGAGTATCAATCTGGATTTCGCAGAGGCTACTCAACAGAGGATAGAGTGTTTGTGCTTACTGCAATTACCAAATCTTACCTCACCACAAAACGGAAGCTGTATATGTGTTTTATAGATTTCAAGGCAGCCTTTGATACCGTTAACCGTAGAAGTTTACTGCTAAAGCTAAGCCTCTTAGGAATATCGACACGCGTCATTAATATGATTTCAAGCCTCTACGAAGAAAACACTTTCGCTGTTTGGGATGCACGACAGATTTCACATCAGTTTCCAAATAACACTGGAGTAAAACAAGGATGTCTCCTTAACCCACTTCTGTTTTCCCTTTATGTCGACGATGTTACAACCTACCTTCCTGGAGGCGTTAACATTAATGGTACCTCCATCAAAGCATTAATGTACGCAGATGATATGGCGCTACTAGCAGAGGCCCCCGAGACGCTTCATACCATGATAAATAAGCTCTCTGAATATTGCAAATTATGGAGTCTACAGATTAACGTGGATAAGACGAAAGTCTTGATTGTGAAAGATGGAAGAGGGCGTAGTGCAAGGTCCGACAGATGGTTTTTAAATGGCATGGAACTAGAAACCGTAAAAACCTTTAAGTATCTTGGCGTGACCATCACCGGAAACTTAAGCTTCAAACCACACCTACAAGAAAAACTGCAAGACTCTAAAAAAGCAATAAACAGCACTTGGAAAAACTTTTTCGGAAAACGATACATTTTGCCGAGCTCTAAATTTAAAATGTTTGAAGCAACTGTAAGATCAATAATGTGCTATGCATCTCAAATTTGGGGCTACTGCCGATATGATGAGGTTGAGCGACTACAAAGATTATTCATCAAGCGCATATTCAAACTACCCCGCACTACTTCAAACTATGTACTCCACGTAGAAACCGGCCTGCCTTCCTTATTCTTGTACTGTCTGCAAAGCCACTTCTCATACATAAGGAAAGTTATGTAGACTGGTAAAATCATTCACCGCTGTGATGCTGTCAGAAAAATCAGAAGTTTTTGTCAATTGGATGTCCTTATTTAATGAGCATGACGTACACATAGACCTAGAATGCGTCGAATCTTGGGAAAGATCCCATCAAGTGCTTTTGGAGAAAGCTGTTGTCAAAGAGAGAGCCTCATTTCTAAGCCAAGCCAGGCAAAGTGTGGTCCGAAACAGATACAGAAAGCTTAAGCTTACGCCCAAGTTTATCTGAAATAAGAAGCGCCCACTTGGAAAGCCGATTCCTACTGGAAGCAGACGTCATCAATTGGTTAAACGGCCAGGACTGGACGAGACTATCCTCTTTTCTACAACAGTCGTTAAAATATAGAATCTCTATTATAAATCAATTTTAGTAATTATTTTGTAAACTAAATTTTATGTATTTTCTGTAAACTATTTCTTTGTCAATGCTTAAACCGAATATCATGTTTCTTTCTGTATTAAATTATTGTTAGATTTTAGTGTAAATAATGTAAAAAACCTCATATGTTATGACTGACGGTTAAAAACCAAGCCTCAGTTTATATAAATAAACACATCTACACACTACACTATAGGACTTGTTAATGGATTGATGGTGTGACAGCGTTGAAAGCTCACTGATGAGATTGATTGGGAAATCAATTGAAACAGTATTGTGTGAGCAACCTCTAACTGTCCATAAGTACAAAAATCATTGTTGATTTCTTGTTTATTATTGAATTCTAATTCAACCCGACCTTGAGCCAGCCAATATCCACTTTGAATAGCGACAAAACTTAAAGCGGATCGAACGACAAATAACAAGCGTAAACTGTAAATGTGAAAACTCTTTAATGGAAAACAATTTGACATTACCGGCTGCTGTTGATGCATTTTATCTTCTCGTCAAGACGAGTGGACCATGGCCAACGAATCGCGAGTAACCAAGCTTTTCGTACCAATGGTCAACCGGAATTTTTGAGATCGGATATAACGATTTAATAAAATTTTAAACATTAAAAACAAGTAAGGGCGCTGCAGTGGAGTGCCCCGACTACAAAATATCCTGTTCATTTGTTTTCATTAATTTGATTTTGAATTTTTATACCAGCTATTAAATTGTCATCCTGAGTGTAGGCAACACTATTTGTGACTAACAACTGGGCGGGTGCCCTTATCAGCTCAATTCGCTTATAACTGTTTTTGGTCCGATCTGATTGTACTTTTCAGAATAGATATACTATATATTCAGCCTAGCTTGCTGTATACTAAACCAGGCTCTAACTTGAAAATTGTGGATCTGACGGTTTTTTAGGTCTAGGATCTGACCGTTTTTTTGTCGATAAGCGGGGGACGGGTGGGAATTTTCCAAATCTGAAACAAACTTGATCTGCGTACGGCATACATCTACCTTCATGCAAACATTTGTGGCTCTATCTCTATATATATAAAATAGTTTGTCCTCACTGATTCACTGATTGGCAATCATCGCACAGCCTAAACGGTAAGAGAAAGAAGGCTGATATTTGGACAGGAGTTTCCTTACTAAGACGGGGAATTGGAAAATTCCACCCGGAAAAGCGTGGGAAAAGTTTGTATCGGGAAAATTTTATTTTTCATCCGACTTACTCGAAACTCGGTTTGTAAACAAAGTATGCGAAATAATTGGACATGTGTTTTCCCGATTTCGAAAAATCCGCCCACAAGGAAAATTCCCGGAAAATTCGAGATGCAAAAATCTATTTTTCTCCCGATTGACTTGAAATTCGGTTTGAAAGGCCTAGGGCTAATGGGGATTAACCACTATAAAAAAACGCGCCAAATCCTCTACCTCAGCGGTGGTGTGGAAAACAGGGAAAAATAGGAATATTATTGTTAATTATTTTGAAAAATATTACTATCTAAATGATCAGATTGTGTTTTCAATGGCTATCGAACATGACAAGACAGGATACGAACGCCCCTTCTATCTTTAAAACTGTGGCAGATATGACGTTGTTCGCAAATTGCAGGGGCGGTGCCGAAAATTGAACAATAACGATTACGGTTACGATAACGATGATGATAGCGATACCGATAATGATATTAATAACGATAGCCTATTTTAGCAATACTGGGCTTGCCAGCGGCGAAGCGCGCCGGGTGATACGCTAGTCTATATGTATAAAGTTGTTCAACCTGATTGACTGACTGACTGGTGTCCGTCGTGCAGCCCAAACCATAAGAGATAGAAAGCTGAATTTCTTACAGTAGTTTTGTCTTATGCTGAAAGTGAGTACTAAGACGGGGTTTTTTCACCCGGAAAAGCCGGAAAAGCGTCGGAAAAGTTTGTATGGAGAACATTTTATTTACCATCCGATTGACTTGAAACTCGGTTTGTAAGCAAAGTATGCGAAATAATTGGTCACGTGTTTTCCCGATTTCGGAAAATCCGCCGACAAGGAAAATTCCCGGAAAATTCGAGATGCAAAAATCTTTTTTTCTCCCGATTGACTTAAAATTCGGTTAGTAAGGATAGTAAGTGAAATAAATTGATTGTCATTTTCCGATGTTGGAAAATTTCACCATAAGGTCGGAAAATTCCCGGGAAAGTCTGCATGCTAGATAATTATGTTTCACCCGATTGACTTAAAATTTGGTTTGTAAGGATAGTAAGTAAAATAAATTGAAATGTAATTTTCCGATGGTGAAAACTTTGACCGTAGAGTCGGAAAATTCACGGAAAAGAGTCTAAAAAGTTTTTATGGGAAAAACTTTATTTTTCATTAGATTGTGATGTTAGTTTCCGATGTTGGAAAATTTTACCGTAAGGTCGGAAAATTCTCTGAAAAGTCAGCATCCTAGATAATTATATTTTACCCGATTGATTTAAAATTCGTTTTGTAAAGATAGAAAGTAAAATAAATTGACATGTCATTTTCCGATGTTGGAAAATTTGACCGTAGTGACGAAACATTCACGGAAAAGCGTCAGAAAAGTTTGTATGGGTAAAACTTTATTTTTCATTCGATTAACTTCAAGTTAGGGCTGTAAGCAAAGTATGCGAAATAATTGGAAACGTATTTTCCCGATTTCAGAAAATCCGCCCACAAGGAAAATTCCTGAGAAAATTCGATTTGCAAAAATCTATTTTTCATCCGATTGACTTAAAATTCGGTTTGTAAGGAAAGTAAGTGAAATAAATTGACATGTCAGTTTCCGATGTTGGAAAATTTGACCGTAGAGTCGAAAAACTCACGGAAAAGTGATCAAGCTAAGTAACTATAATTAACCCGATTGAATTGAAATTCGGTTTGGAAGAATAGTAAGTGAAGTTTCATCCGATTGACTTAAAACTCATTTTGTAAGGAAAGTTAGTAAGATAAATTGAGATACCAGTTTGCGATGTCGGAAAATTCGACATTAGGGTTGGAAAACTCTAGTAAAAATTCTGCATTCGAACTAAACGATTTTTTATCCGATTGACTTTAAACTCGGTTTGTAAGGACCGTAAAAAAATTAATTTGTAATGTGATTTTCCTTTTTTTGTAAATTTGGCCCAAGGGTCGGAAATCTTCCGAAAACTCCGAATGCAATAAACTATATTTTATCCGATTGACATGAAACTAAGTTTTTAAAGATAGTATAAGAAATAGCGATAACGATAATGAAAATTATATCGATAGCGGTAACAGTAACGGTAACGAGTACAATGACGATATCGAAAAGGGAACGACTGTGGTTTCGACAAATTCAGCACCATGGGTAGAATATTGGCGGTCAAAATTGTATAAAAGTTTAGTTTCCAGCGATTAGCTCCAAACGTATTTTATGAGCTACATTCAAAACAAGAAAGAAATTCGGTCAAGCCCGACTATAACATACTCTGTACCAACGAAATTATACCTCAGCATAAATTTTGATGCTACAGTAGCAGCTGAAAGTCTTTTGATCATAACTCGACAACCGCTCATCCGATCTTCACTATTCTTTTCGCAAATCGATAAGTTATCCCGATTACTAAATATGTCCAGAAGGAACAAGCCGTCTATCTTAAAAACTATGGGGGATATGACGTTTTTCCATATCGCGGGGGCGGGAGGGGGCGTGCCCAAAATTGAAAATAAACTTGATCTGCCTGCAGACATAAGAAGCATATGTCCCATACATGTCAAACCTCTATCTCTTACCATCTCTGAGATCTGTGCGTTCATACGGACAGACAGACGGACAGACTGACAGACGGACAGACGGACATGGCTATATCGACTCGGCTGCTTATGCTGATCAAGAATATATATACTTTATGGGGTCGGAGATTCTTCCTTCTGGCTGTTACATACTTTTGCACAAACTTAATATACTCTTTACGGACAGACGGACGGACGGACGGACGGACGGACAGACGGACTGACGGACGGACGGACGGACAGACGGACGGGCGGACGGACGGACGGACAGACGGACAGACGGACAGACGGACGGACGGACGGACGGACAGACGGACATGGCTATATCGACTTGGCTGTTGATGCTGATCAAGAATATATATACTTTATAAGGTCGGAGATGCTTCCTTCTGCCTGTTACATACTTTTGCACAAACTTATAATACTCTGTGTACCTACGGTACAGAGTATAATTATTTAACAATTTTTATAAAAACAAGAAAGAAAGTCGGTCAAGCCCGACTTTAACATACTCTATACCAAGAAACAGTCTTTTGATCATAACTCGAAAACCGTTCATCCGATCTTCTCCATTCCTTTGGCGGATCGATAAGTTATCCTAATAACTAAATATGAACAAGTAATCTATCTTAAAAACTGTGGGAGATATGACGTTTTTTCTAAATTGCGGGGGCGGGAGGGGGCGTGGTCAAATTTGAAAATTAACTTGATCTGCCTGCAGACAGAAGAAGCATATGTCCCATACATGTCAAACCTCTATCTCTTACCATCTCTGAGATCTGTGCGTTCATACGGACAGACAGACGGACAGACGGACATGACGGACATGACTCGGCTGTTGATGCTGATCAAGAATATATATACTTTATAGGGTCGGAGATGATTCCTTCTGGATGTTACATAATTTTGCACAAACTTATAATATTACGGTACAGAGTACATATAAAAATCGGAAATTTTTATTTAAAAATTGAAAATAAAAATTGAATGTAAATAACTTAAGAACTGTGAAGTGTACTACCAAAATCTAAAAACATTCATGATGTGTGAATCAATAAGTCTCATATTATACTTCACATGTCCTGATATGATCAACATTAAGGATTCTGAAGGTATAACTTCAGATGAGCAAAAAAAATTAACAAATCGGTGGCAAGAAACCGAGGTATGAACTTCGAAAAGTGACAACTGTATATAAAGGACTCGAGGAGTCACCTCCCCCTCCCCCATCCTTCTTAAGAATCAAACTAAAAAATTAAATTAATAAAATTCATCATAATTTCAAGCACGGATGCAATTCGGTTCCTAACCAACCCGTCGCCGAATCGCTAATTCTAGGTGATTAACCAAACCGCAAAAGCGAACCGGCGCTTCTTTGGAAATGCTGATCCGATTCGAAATCCAACAAAGCATAACGGTTCGGCTCAGTTCACTAAGGAGTTTGAAGACGTTAAACGAATTAATTCGAATTGATCCTTATCAAAACCTGTAGCTATTGGTGTAGCTTGTTAGGTTGAGCTGACAAACATGTACATCCTCTAGTCCTCAATATACATACGTGCCATTAGACTAATTTCCTTTCTAGGAAGATACTCGTTGATTTGGGAAAGGTACAATATTCGTCCTAGTAAAATTATTTATATAAGATAAACACAATTGTTGGTTCTCAGATAACCCAATCTTATAAATATTTGTTATATAGTTAGGTAGGAGCCGTATTCGCAGCGGCCCACTTCCGTAGGAGGCTGGGTTAACCTCAGTTAAGTAGCAACCTGTATTAGTAGAGGTGCTAAATGGTAGGTGCCTGTGTTCGTAGAGGCCCTAGCCAGGTTTTAAGAGTCAGCTATGATCGTTTGTAGCCACAATGAGAACTTCGTTGTTGAATTGTTGCTCTTTATTACGTGTGCTTCGTTGCACGTCTCGAACTAAACTAAACTAATTCGATAGACATAGTGTGCTTATGCTAAGGAGCTTTCGGTGAGCTAAAAGAAGAAGTATGATGATAATCATTATACGGTACATATATTTATATGTGACTCCCCCGCCGCAAGTTTCAACAATATTTGTTGAAGAAATGTGCTTAGGAATACTAATGTTGCAGTGATACGGTAGTTAGAATATAATGAAAATTTTTCATGTTGTTCGTTGTCTTAATTTTATGAAGCTTGATTGTGAAGTTTTTGGAATTTGTTGTTTTTCCTGACCTGATCATTATAAAATTTTTGGTTTGGATTAGATTTTCCAATTTTAATTTCTCTACTCATTATATTATTTAACAAATCTATGGGTTTAGTTTTTGTGCTCGTGTGTATTGTATTGTTGTAGTAGATTATTGCTTTAAAAACCTTGTCTTGAATGTTATCGTCATTTTTTGAGTCGCATTTAAAATTCGGATATGCTCGTTCAGTGTTAAATGGAGTCTTTCGATGTCTGAGTTTCCAGTCTTCTTATAAGACGTTGTGAGATGTAGTTTTATATTACATTCTTTAAATTCCTTTATACACCCTATGCAAGGGCGTAGCCAGGGGGGGGCCGTTGCCCCCCCCCCCCCTTAAATAATTTCAATTGGCTTGTAAAAATTTACGGTTACTTTTTGGAAGTTTTTGGAGTTTTAAGGGCTGGAAAAATTGTTTTTCCCCCCCTTCGCCGAAAGCTGGCTACGCCCTTGACCCTATGTTAAATTTATTATCCGTTATAATCAAATCTGATTTTCCTAGATGTTGAATTCTTTCTTTGACTGCTTTTAACAATGATATCCAAGAACGATCTTTTAACAAATGGACTGTTGCGTATTTTGTAAGCTTATCTATTGTCGTAAGGTACATTATGTTTCTTTGAGGGAACCAAATATCGATATGTATGATTTCATTATGTTTAGATGGTGTATCGCTTCACAGAGAAAAAAAAATGTCAATATCAATTTAATCTTGGCTGGTTAATTTGATATTTTGGCAAATATCTTTTTTTATACCCGTTACTCGTAGAGTTAAAAGGGTATACTAAAGTCGTGCAAATGTATGTAACAGGCAGAAGGAAGCATCTCCGATATCATAAAGTATATATATACCAGGGATGCAAACCGGTTCTGAACCGAACCGGTTTTGAACCGAACCGAACCGCATATTCCAGCTAGTGAACCGAACCGCAAACCGAACCGGCTTCCTATCAGAATTGCTGAACCGAACCGAAAACCACAAAAGAAAACGGATCGGTTCGGTTCAGCTTTCCCACGAGTTTTAGGGGGAATCGCTCTTCCCCATGTTTTTGATTAATTTGGGAATTTAAATCGAAAATAATTTTTATACATAGGATGACTTGACACAAATTTTACAACTTGTAATACTGTAAGTCTTCTGTAATGGCCCGCCTATCGCCTAATATTCCTGTCATCAATATGTCTTTTTCCTCTAGTAGACAATATTTCCAATTCAATCTTCTTTACCTTAATTCAATCTTAGACAGCAGAGTTTTTTTCGTATGATATGATTAATAGGGTATGTAAGATGCATGGAACGTATTCTTTTCTAGCTGACATTCTCTCTTTTCGAAGGGCATTCCTCTAGGAATTTATAGACGAATTCTGAAAGTCCGACATAATAATATGCACATTCTTCTAAAGATTTTAAAGATATTCAAATGGACTAGAAGAATTAAATTTCAAAAGTGTTCGAATAGTCACATTTTTACAGAAATTATAATATTTCTTTAAGTGCCTTTGTGAACCACTGAACCGAACCGAAACCGCGGTTCAGTTAGCTCCAAAAACCATGTACTGAACCGAACCGGCGGTTCAGAAATTCTGCGAACCACTGAACCGAACCAGTACTTATTTTCGAGTGGTTTGCATCCCTGATATATACTTCATCAGCATCAACAGCCGAGTTGATATAGCCATGTCCGTCTGTCCGTCCGTCCGTCTGTATGAACACCTAGATCTCAGAGACTAGAAGAGCTAGAGGAACCAAATTTTATACGTAAATTTTATACTGCAAAATCTGAGCTCGATATCTTAAAAAATGTAGGAGTTATTCAACATTTTTTATTGCAGGGGCGGGAGGGGGCGTGGCCAAAATTGAAAATAAACTTGATCTGCCTGCAGACATAAGAAGCATATGTCCCATACATGTCAAACCTCTATCTCTTACCATCTCTGAGATCTGTGCGTTCATACGGACAGACAGACAGACGGACAGACGGACGGACGGACAGACGGACAGACGGACATATATCGACTCGGCTGTTGATGCTGATCAAGAATATATATACTTTATGGGGTCGGAGATGCTTCCTTCTGGATGTTACATACTTTTGCACAAACTTAAAATACTCTATGTACCTTCGGTACAGAGTATAAAAATGTTGCATACTTATCCGAGCCGCATGAGGTTATTAAACACTAATTGAAATGAGTAACGGGTATTTCGAAGTCGGGCGGGGCCGACTTTAACTTACGCTCTCGTTTCATATCATTTCGAGACTAAAACATTTCATTTTGACCATAAAGAGAAAGAGACGTATAGAAAATGTGAAGATGGAAAGAGACAAATGGTGTTTCGATTCGAGATTTCAGGCAACGTAAAGAATTATTTAAGTAGGCTCTGCGGCGTGTCGCCACACACGTGTCCGATGGTGCAGTCCGATAAGACGCCATTCCATGCGTGTTAAGAGCGAGAGGTCCAAAGTTCGACCCCCAGTCAAGGAGAGGTAAAGTAAATTAAATAACAAAAAACGTTCAGTTGTGTTTTTCTGATTCTCTAAAATTATTAATAGTACTTAGCCACTAAAAGAACAGTGAAGTTCTATATTCAGTATATTTTTTTATGTGTTGTATCATAATGACATTATAAAATATCAATATAATCTTATTAATATTGATTTTATATTCTCGAAAATATTAGATTGATATTTTCGAACAGATCATTCGTAACTTTATCTTATCGGCTTTTTAATAATATGAAATAATATAACATTGAGTACCAGATCATATCATTTTGTTTTTCTGTGTAAGGTTTAGGTTATATTTTACTGTAGTACGCTCGTATTTCGCTAAGTTACAGATATTACAATTATTAATAAATTTCTGAATTTCTTTTTGTAGATTCGGATAGTAATACGATGTTTTAATTTCCAAGAATACTTCATTTATGCCTCTGTGGTTATTTCTAATATGTTCCATTTCAATTATATTCAACAATTTTTCTCTGTCAGTAATGTTAATTAATGATAAGCTTGAAAAAATTCTGCCTATAGCATTCTTGAAAAATAAGGTATATTTGAACGTCTTCACAATAGACAGCAAGTAATCCTTTTTCTGGCAATATTTCTTGCATGTTTTTAAGTATATTTTTAGGATGCCCGTTTGTTTCAATGACATGTCTTATTTTATTTTTATACCCTGTTCCCATTGAAAATGGGAAAAGGGGGATCATGAAGTTGTGCGAATGTATGTAACAGGGAGAAGGAAAATTTTCCGACCCCATAAAGTATATATATTCTTGATCAGCATGAACAGCCGAGTCGATATAGCCATGTCCGTCTGTCCGTCTGTCCGTCCGTCCGTCTGTCTGTCTGTATGAACGCGTCGATCTCAGAGACTATAAGAGATAGAGCCACAAATTTTTGCACGAAGGTAGATTTATGCTGTACGCAGTTCAAGTTTGTTTCAGATTTGGAAAATTCCCACCCGTCCCCCTTTTATCCCCAAAAAACCTAGACCTCCTCTAGAAATTCTACACCTAAACAGCCGTCAGATCCACAATTTTCAAGTTAGAGCCTATATCTATCTATTCTGAAAAGTACAATCAGATCGGACAAAAAACACCGGAGTTATAAGCGAAACAGTAAGAGCACAACCCCCCACCCAGTTGTTGGCCAGGACTACCAAAAGTGTTGCCTACATTTAGGATGACATTTTGTCACATAGAAATAAATGAAAACAAATGAACAGGGTATTTTGTGGTCGGGAAACTCGACTACAGCGCCATTACTTGTTATATAAGATTTTGGTAGTTCTTGACTCTCTAGTTGATTTCTTTATTTCAAGCTGTATTTTTTTTAAAACGTTTAGAGCTTTTTCGGTAAGTTTAATGAAGTTAAGATCGTTCGTTTCAGCACTGTGAACAGTTTCCAAGTCTTCACACTCATTTGTGAATAATTGAATAAGATCTGTCGAAAAGTCTTCATCGATTTTTACGACTTCCGTCTTAGCTTTCAAAATGTCGTCATGTTCTAACAAAAATATGTCAGTGTTTCGAGCTATATTCTCATCGTTTTCTATATTACCGTCAACAATTCGACTTAGTCCGTCAGCCAACACATTTTCTTTACCTTTAATAAATGTTACATTAAAATCATATTCATTTAACTGAATTTTCCATTTTTGAAATTTTAAATTAGGCTCTTTTAGGTTGTTTAGCCAGACTAAAGGGCGATGCTCAGTCTTAACAACGAATTTTCTTCCGTATAGATAATATTTGAAATGCTTAGTAGCCCACACAATAGCCAACAGCTCCTTTTTAAGCTTACGACTTGCGTAGCATATTACCTTTTCATTTTGCATGAGAACCGCACCTAGTGCTTGATTGCTTGCGTCGGTGACGAGAGTAAACAGTTTTTCAAAATTTGGATATTCTACAACAGGGTTGCTTTTAATTAATTCTTTTAATTTTTGAAAAGCTTCTTTGTATTCTAAATCGTTAACGTTTACTCTAGAATTTTTCTTCAGATATTTGTTTAAGTGTTGGGCTATTTTAGAGTAATCCCTAATGTAACGTCTCAAATACCCTGTCATGCCGAGAAAACTTTTGATTTGTTTTTGGTTTGTTGGTAATGGTATTCTATCGATGGCTTCTACTTTCCTTGGACTGGGTTTTAGCCCATCTGTGTTTATAATGTAGCCCAAGAACTCTATTTCAGAGAATTTTCTATTTCAAGTTGACAGATGCACAGAAAAACGAGAAAGCTAAGCTAACTACGTCTGTGCCGATGTTTTTATACCCTTGCAAGTGCTCGCTTAAATATATTCAAAAAATACTTTTTTCCCATTTTCCGACTGATCGTTCGTATGGGAGCTATATGATATAGTCATCCGATTTGGACAAAAACTTGTAGAATTGTGTAAAAGCCCGAGAAACAAACAAATAAAAAATTACAGGATGCTACCATTAAAAACAAAAATGTTTTTCTAACTAAGACTGTTTTTTAGACCTATCTTTTGTATGGCAGCTATACCATATAATTGTCCGATTTTGATAAAACTTGGTAGAATTATAAAAAAACATATAAAACCTACGATTACAAAGTTTGGAGTCGTTTCCATTTAAAAGAAAAAAGTTTTTCATACTAAAACTAGTTTTCCGAACGATTGTTCCTATGGGAGCTATGAGATATAGTCATCCGATCCGGTCGGTTCCGACATATTAGTAGTGTGCAGCAAAAAGAAGACTCAGTGCAAAATTTCAGCTCGATAGCTTTAAAACTGAGAGACTAGTTCGCGTAGAAACAGACTGACAGACAGACGGACAGACGGACGGACAAAGCTCAATCGACTCAGCTCGTCACCCTGATCAAGAATATATATAGTTTATGGGGTCGGAAATGAATATTTCTATGCGTTGCAAACTTCTGGGCAAAATTATAATACCCTTTGCAAGGGTATAAAAAGGTCACGATATTTAGTATCAATCGGGTATTTTTCAGCATCGAATCGACCTTCATCTGAAGAATACCCAGTTGATATGATCGAAAATATCACTCGTACATTTCGAACATATCAATATAAAATGTTTCAGATCAACAATCTGATATTTGTTAATATCCCTAATATATTTTTATAGTATTAATGCAGTATTTTCACAATACCTGTACGACATGGCTGAAATATTTAATATATATTTTTATAATATCAAAGGGGTATTAATGAATTACCAATGGTGTATTTAATAATATCAAAGCTATATTTTTGTCAAAGATGTTTTTGAATAATAATTAGTGACTTTAGTTGGCTCGGTATCCCTAAAAGTTGCGTTTGTTCACAACTGTAAACAACTTATGCATTTATATACACCAAAAAGAGCTGGTTGCCTACACAGTACTGTTTCATGAATCTCCCGATTCAACCTTCAGTAGGCTTTTCGCTAATGACTGTCGCTGTTTGAATGTCTCTCCATGCGCTCACCGCTTTAAGCAGTTGGGAATTGCAATCAGTAATGAAAGCAAAAACAGACAAATCGGAAGAGTATTCGCTGTCTCGCTAGCTGCGGCAGAGACATGAACATTGTATTTGCCTTTTTCGAGTTGGATTATAGCTGTCTCTCTTTGTTTTAAGAAACTCTGTTTGTCTCTTTCTGCCCTCAGATTTTCGATGTCTTCTTTGATCTGAAATCACGTCACTAGGGTATTTTTCATATCACTGTGAGAATTTCGCTTATTAATATATTTTTAGTATCAATGTAATACTACAGCATCATATTGATATTAAATAGTAACTCTTGGATATTTAAAAATTGATATTTTTAAAATTATATTGGAAGATCAACTCGATATTTGATCTTATTTTTTTCTGTGTATGCTAATCATACGCTTTCGTTGGTACAGAGTATAATATAGTCGGGCTTGACCGCTTTTTTTGTGTATTTTTTTTGCACTTTTTTCATTTTTCCGGGGACTACAAGCAAATGGTGTTTAATCTGATTCTTTTCAGGGATCTAGAAGAGGATTGAAGAGTTGAAAGATGATATATATATGCGCGAAAATATCGTTTGTGCCAAAAACTAAATTTTACAGGAGACTGGCGACATCGCCACCAAATTTCAGATGAGAAACAATAATCAACTTATTTAACTAAACTCATAACTATTTTTGTGATAAAACTGATAGTTTCCGTAAAACCAAATTTGTTGGCACATACGATATTTTTGCCCACAATAAATTTAGGTGCGTTCGTCAAGTTTGGCACTTACGATAAATTTTAAAATGGCTAAAATTACACATAATATATAAAAACTAAATAAAAGCAACCAATTTTTATGGTGTCAAAGAAATTGGAAAAATTAGATAATTATGTTTTTATTTCAAGTACTTTTAGAATTATACTAGAGAAAATTGTATTTCGGCATAGTTCTATATTAACAAAATGATTCAATAGATTAATCTTCTTCGTCGCTTTCAGCCAACAAGTCTTTTATATTTGAAGAAATGTCCCAAAATTTAATATTCATTTTGGTGACATTTTTAAATTGAAGTCAATGATTTTTTTTGTCGAAATAGAAATTAGATTTCTGATATAGTGATTTTATTTTATGGATAAATTTTAAATTGGTAAATGTTTTTTTTTAAGAACTATTAAAATAACCATATTGTAGTTCTATTGAACCTGAATATTTATGGAATGTGGCGGCGATTCGAATCGAATTTAGTTTAATTTAATTTTACTGGGAAGTATTGAATTCGCGTATGACTTCTAGTTTTGGAAGTCGGTATGCCCCATTTCGATGCACTCGTAGCCCGATGAGTGGGTTGGTGCACTTCGAATAATGGTGGACTAGGTGCCCAAATGGTAGGGTTTCGCACAAATGATTCCATTGTGTCATGTACGGAATTTTTTACGAACGGATTGTTCTAAACTTTCTGTAAATTGAAAAGAGGTAAGCAAAAACATGCACCTTACATCGCAACAACAAATCTGCAGACATTTAGTTTTGTATGGCACATACGATAAACTTGATTCTGTGATATCTCGGTAAACATAGCGAATATCGCTATAATATTTTACCAGGTGGTGGTTGGTCGATATCTTGATTTCGAGATTTTTTGATTTCATATCATGTTTTTTCAATCGAGTTTTTTTAACATTCCGATCTTCTTCAGAGACCTCGTAAATCCATCACAGACCAAATATTCACATTGTGACAAATGCCCATGACACAGAAATCTACACCTGTCACCTCTTGGTAGATTATAATGCCGCATTTGACACTTCGATAAGGTCAAAGTACTTTAAAGCCCTGCCTACGTTTGGTGTACCAGCAAAGTACGTTCGACTTTGCATAATGACGCTGATAAGCACACAAAGCTATGTAACAATAGAAACGAACCTTTCCAAGCCATTCGATACCAAAAGAGGTTTAAGGCAGGGTGACATCATATCGCGTGACTTCTTTGGATAGGACGAAGTACCAATTATCAACGCGAAGAGAGTCTACACGTCGATGGCAATCAGTTGCAATCGGAGACTACAATTTCAAGCTTGGAAATGATTTTGTCTACCTCGGATACTGACATCCAGCGACCACAGAATCAGTCTGGAAATCCGAAGAACAATACTCTTGCTGACCGATGTTAATACTGGCTCAGTAGCGAGTTCAAAAGCCGAGCCATCTCTTGAGAAACTTAAATTGCGCTATACAAGTCGCTTATCATTCCTATCCTGCAATACATCGCAGAATCATGGATATGAACAGCAGAAAATAAGGGGGCGATCGGCGGGCTCTAGAGAAAAATCCTTCCTTAGCGATAAATTTCGCACCCGAAGAACCACGAAATGTATGCAGCTCTACGGGGACACTGCCAGCCACTGCGCTGGATTGAACATGCTGCTTATGTGGATGAAAAAGCTTTAGCGAACGAAGGGAAGAAATGTATAATGGCCTAACAATTTTATCAATTGACAGAGTACTTACAATAATGTTATCATATTAACAATAAGTTGGCAGACAGCGCATGCTGATCCTTAATATATATCTCTGAAGGTTATATTTATTGAATTTAGTTAATTGTAGTAGCATCAATCTGAAAATTTAAAAGTTCTTAGATCCTGCAATAATAGTTGTGAGTTTAAAATGTATGACCCATTTCCTAAAATTTGTTACAGGTATTTATCACTTTTACTTTTCTTACTTGATCTGCATACAGTCAATAGGAGTGTACAGAAAAATTTGGTTGCTGTTAGTCCTTTAGTGTCTGAGATGTACGTGCTTATAGTTTTAGCATTTGCAGGAACTTAGCATACCATTTTTACTCCACGAGTATCGGGTATATGAATCACGAAATTCTTAAAGATTAGCTAAGAAGGAAAAAGTGCCTTCAACATTTCCATTAAAAATGCCAAACATTAAATCCGCACTCTGGGGGCAGCCTCATGGCCGTGGCATGTGGCAAATGATGATGGCTGGTGGGCTCCCAGATCCCGGTGCGATTATGCTGGGTGGCTGGGTGGTGCGAGTTAAAGTCTGCAAGTCGCAAGCTGGAATGAAATTCTTGCAAAACTTTTCAGCATCGTTAATTTTCAATTTACAAACTTTTTCATCTAACCAAAAACCCGAGTGCCGAGCATCGCCAAGCAGCCCAGTTAGCAGGAGTCATTCAGTCAGCAGAAAAAGAAGCCGGGCCGACAAGGCAACGTGCAAAATGAGAAACGACTGAATGCGTTATAAAAATGGAAGAGGAAAATTGCGCTCAGCGCATCATCAGTTTGCAACTTCAATTCTAATCGGAGGGTTGCCCGTAATTTTTCTTGATAATTTGTGTACTTTAAGAATTACAAACAATGGAAACCGTTCGAGAAAGTTAAGGACGACAACGTACGTAAGCAAACTATTTGAGCAGATAAGCTCTTGTGTGTAAAATTTTACATACTCGCCTCCAGCACGCCGCCAACATTCTTCATATAAGCATGTTATTTAGAATTGCTATCATGATAATTGAAAATCGTAATTCGGGAACATCTACCAAGGCTGCCCGTATTTTCTAGTTCGACTGCAGAAAGACACCGAAAGCAGAGCTGTACCATCAGCTCTTCTTTTGACTCTTGCTCTTATCCCTGAAATATAACTCATCATAAGGGCGGACCATATCATGTATGTTTGTCTGTTAGTTCCTACTAAAGTCTAAGCCGATCTTCTCAACCCACCACACTCTACTACCGCACCACGAGAGGTAGAATTGAGTTTTACTAATGTGGACGTCTAATATAGTATGTTTGAATGAGGGCACTTACCTCTAGCTCGGATAATAAATCCTTTTTTTCAGCTGCAGTTGCACTTTCTTTTAGCGTTTTCACAGCAACTGTAGCTATGCCTTCGGAACCTGAAATGGAATATTGTAACGTTTATTTAATAATTTAGAATTTATAAAACAAAACGAAAAGACGTAGCTCTTTTCCGCTCAGCCAATGTTTTTATACCTTTGAATATAATGGTTTCCTTAATGCTAAAGGCGACAACAATTCCCAAGGCAGCCAGCTCTACTGTTGATGGTCCCTAATATGTACACCTCCCATTTACCTATTTATCTTCATGATATTCTAAAGCGGACCCGGCCAAATGAAGGGACAGAGAAAGTAGAGTGTTTCGGTAAGCCATAGAGATAACAGCCGACTTGCTTGCTTTCTACGCTCATTCGGCTCGAGTTTGTGTGAAAAGGACAAAGGGCTACTTTCCTAGGGGGCTATAGGCCGGGTCTGAAATTTTCCAAAACTGTGCCTGTTGTGCAAAGGTCGTGGGGTTGATTCCAACTCGGGACATCTAAGGGAAAGAATCATTTCCAACCACATAAAGAATATATAATATATTCTTAATCAGCATAACGAGGTGAGCTGACTTAACCTATTTACTAGTTTTCAATGCTTTTCCATGATTCTGTCAAGTTTGGTCGAAATCGGACATCTATATAGTATAGCTGTCGCAGAAAAGTAAGGTTAGAAAATCAGACATAGAAAAAAAATTGTTGTTTTCTACGTAAACCTTTTTAAAATTGGCATATATTTATTTTATAAGCTTTCATACAATTCTTCAAAGTTTTATCAAAATCGGATGACTATAGGTTATAGCTGCCGTAGGAATGATCGGTCGGAAAACTAGTTTTAGTGAGAAAAACGTTTTTGGTTTCAAAGAAAACGCCTCCAAGCTTTGTATTTCTTAGTTTGCTGTGCTTTCCCATGGTTCCACTAAGTTTGATCGAAGTCGGACATCTATATAGTATAGCTGTCATACAAAAATAGAGTCAGAAAAGACCAGATAAACTGGTTTGTTCTCAGTGGAAATGTCCTTCAAATTAGTTAAAAATAGTAAGGGCGCTGCAGTCGAGTTTCCCGACTAAAAAAAAAACTCTGTTCATTTGTTTTCATTTATTTGTTTTTGAATTTTTGAAGATGAATGTAGCCGGTTTGTGTAACAGCTATTAAATTGTCATCCTGAATGTAGGTAACACTTTTTTCTAGTCCTGACTAGCAACTGGGAGGGTGCTCTTATCAGCTCAATTGTTTCGCTAATAACTCCGGTGTTTTTTGTCCGATCGGACTGTTCTTTTCAAAATAGATAAATAAATTGTGGATCTGACGGTTTTTTAGGTCTAGGATCTGACGGTTTTTTGGTGATAAAAGGCGGACGGGAGGGAATTTTCCTTATCTGAAACAAACTTGATCTGCGTACGGCATACATCTACCTTCATGCAAAAATTTGTGGCTCTTTCTCTTATAGTCTCTGAGATCGACGCGTTCATACAGACAGATAGACGGACATGGCTATATCGACTTGGCAGTTCATGCTGAACAAGAATATATATACTTTATGGGGTCGGAAATGTTTCCTTCTCCCTGTTGCATACATTCGCACAACTTCATGATCCCCCTTTTCCCATTTTCAATGGGAACAGGGTATAAAAACGTGCTGCAAGGGTATACAAACTTCGCCATAGCCGAAGTTAACTTTCCTCTATTTTTTTAACTTACACCCCCAGCCACCTTTACTAGCTATTGACGCTAGCTTTGAAGTAACTAGCAATGCTAAAACTTCTCCAACTTTTTCGTTCGAGCTCGGACTCCAAATAAAACCGAGAGCGTAAGTTAAAGACGGCCCCGCCCGACTACGATATACCAGTTACTCAGGGTATATCGGTATAACTAATGTTCAATAGCGGCTGCTTAAGTTCATTAACAGAGCAATAACATTAACATTTTGATACTCTGTACCGGAGGTACATAGAGAATAATAAGTTGGTGCAACAGTGTGTAACAACCAGAAGGAAGCGTCTGTCTCTACGTATGGACGCACAGAACTAAGGGGTAGTAAGAGATAGAGGTTTAACGTATATGGGACAAAAACTTTTTATACTTGCAGGCAGATCAAGTTTATTTTCAATTTGGGCCAGGCCCCCTTCCGCCCCAGCAATTTGGAAAAATAATTCCCACAGTTTTAAAGAAAGATGGTTCGTACCTTCTAGACGTTTTAATTAATCAACATTATATAGCGATCTGCCAAATGGGCGGTTGAGGAGCTATGACTTCAGCTGCTACTGAAGCAACAATATGAAGGAGAGGAGGATATAAACCTTCATGAGGTGGTCCAATTTAGATATATACATTATGGTGCAGAAAATGATTGCGTATCCTGTTTCATACATTTGAATAAGCTGAACAAGCCTTTTTACTATCCGAATATCGAGAAATCAATATTTATTGAAACTATAATATCAACAACAATAATACTCCTTTACTGGGACTCGAGCCGGCATATTAAAGAAGATAAGGCGACAAGCCTGGAAATCTTAAGTCAGCTCCTAAGAACAACCTATGTTGTTTCATTTTCAATAACATGTATGAAGCTTTGGTCGTAGTCGGGCATCGTTCTCTGATACTTATTTCCATATTTCAGTCTTTGAAATAGGACCACCGTTTCCAAACCCAAGGACACCAAATCGAAAACATAAAAAGCAGCGACTGCAATAAACTTGAGATATGCTTCATTAGCCACGCTTATTTTCCTTTGTCGCTGTCCACTGCAGCAGAAAATTTGCACTGGCGTTCGGAAGGTGGTTGTGCGGTTTGGCATTTGATCCAAGTAGCAGAGGTTTCGTTTTGCATCGAGGCTACGACTGTCTTCCTTGCGCCGCGTATTATTATTTATTTCAATAAATGTTCTGCCACCCAGCATGTCCCTTTTTTACCACCCCATGCAAGGTACCTTGTGTGTGCCTATCTCCTTGGCACGTGATGTAGGAACGTGGGAAGGTTGGTGCCAAGTGTCGGGTATGTGAAGTCATGTGCGATTTAGAGAATACTCGTTCTGGCAGCACTTTCAAGTCAAGCACACACTCGCACATATATACTGGGCAGGACTAGAGTGGTGTCCGTCCACTCAGCCGAGCAACAGCTGTTGCCTGAGGGCACTGTGCTGGGTGCCGATGCCTGCGGCAGGGTTAGTGCCTTGGCATTTTCTGTACATTCTGCTTCATTGAACAAATTTTTCTATTTAGCTGTGCTGGCTTTATTAAGTTGAACGTAACTCTCATTTACTTTAGGCGTGAGTAGTAGGAGCTCTACACTCAAAACAGCCCACATCGCCCTAAAATTTAGAAATTCGCCCAAAAAAAAGGGGGTCAAAGGCGATTCGCCATATATTTTAGAAAAATTATTTCTAAATATAACACTGAGACTTTCTGAATTTAAGGAAATGTTTACTATAAGCTAGAAAATACTTTCTTAATTGTAGAAAAGCATTTTCTAAATTTTAGAAAAACCTTTCTAGACTTTAGAAAAACCTTTCGAGATTTTAGAAAAATAAACATTTTCAACTATTATAGACAGGAAAGGGAGTGAGGGGGGACTGGAGAGAGAAGAGGGAGGAGACTGCAACACTGAGAAGCCTATAACCCCTTATATATTATATAATATATTATGTATATATGTTGGTTCACTACTAGTAATCATTATTTTAGTTTCTAAATTTACCTTGCCTGGGACTTGAACTCGGGACCTCTGGGAAACTTGAGCACGACAGGCATTTTATCGCCCTCGACTACCAAGCACTCGCGTGAGTCACAGTAAAGAACGCAGTCAAATGCTAAGCACTCAGCTTCCTCTTTTATATGCCGAGAGCAGGGAATTCGAACTTGAGAAATACATGCGGTGTCTTTTTCTATTTTTCTAAATTTTAGGGCGGTTTCCTAGATTATTTTTCTATATTTTAGGGCGATTTTCTCCGCATGCCAAATATTAGTTGCCCCTTTTATATTCCGAATGCATGGAATTCGTACTTGAGAATTACAAGGGGTGTCTTTTAAATATTTTTTTATTCTTCAGGGCGATTTTCCTGGATTTTTTATTCTACATTTTAGGGCGAATTTCTAAATTGCTTGTCTAAATTTAAAAAAGGTGCTTCCTAAAATTTAGGTCGTTTTTCTAAATTCGCCCTATTTGCAATGTATTTTTTTCTAAATTCAAGGGCGAGTCGCCCTTAATTTAAGAAAGTATTTAGGAAAAAATCTAGAAAAATTACCTTAAATTTAAGAAAAAATAAATCGAATTTCTAAATTTAAGAAATTATTTTCAAAAAATTCTTTTTAGGGCTGTTTTTCTAAGTTTAAGAAAAAACTGTCTTAAAAAAAGAAAGAAATATTATTTAGGGTGCATTTCTAAAAACTAGAAAATAAATTTTTTGAGTGTAGACTTGTTTACTCTACGCTCTTTGATTGCACTATAAATTTGATTGAAATTTTGTAGGCCATTCTATGCGAAAGGTAAGATTTGCTTGAAGCTTCAAATCAAAATCAATTTTGAGTTTGGTGACCTTTCTAATTGTACATGGATGCTAGCCTGCTCGAGGTCAAGCTATTATAAAAACCATTTTATCAGCTATATGAATTCTCCAAAACTATCATGGGATATGCTGATATTAAAAGGAACTATTTTAGATTTAAGCCAAGTATTAACAAGTATCAAACAACATCCACAAAATTAATCATAAAGATTCTATTAAGATATACACTCAACAATCATCCTTTAAAAGTTCTAGGCAAGACCCGACATCAAGACTTCCCAGTATACCAAAGCACTTAGCAAATAAACATCATTAAGCTAAAATTTCTAAAAATCAGAAACCACATCCAAATTTCCAGACAACTATTTATGGACATTTTGCGCTATAGATAAGAGGTTTTTAAATTTCAGGACAAAACATAATCCCAGTTAAAGGAAATGCCCACGGGATCGCCAACCGACATCATCATCGAGGAACTATTACAGAGCACGCTAAAAAAAAGAAAACATCAACCCAAAGTACTCACAAAATATGTAGATTACTTCTTTGCCATAGTAAAGGAAGATGAATCTCAAACGACTCTGGAAGCTATTACTATCTTAGAAAAATTAAAAATACATTTTAACTAGAAACAGACAAAAAATTAACTTATATAGACACGACAGCACATTAAAACAAAATGGTACACCCAGAAAAAAGTAGAACGAATAAGTTAAGAACGAACGCTCTTAAAAAATATTTATTCGTTCTAGAATCTTCAAGAATTTCGCTCTTGAAATGGAACTAAATTCGTTCTCAGTATGATGTATGTATTTAGGCGAGGGGACTGAGGTAAAAAAAACTGAGAGGACAGCAAGCACATTTGAGAGCACACAGCGTTGAACTCGCTCTCTCAGTTTGATATTTTATGGAAGAGGGGTGTGTTGGGAAGCTATCCTGCGGAGAGCGCAATCGATTTTTGCACTCATGTTGCTTTGAAATTCCCAACCAGTTATGGCATTGCTGGCATGGAGCGACGGCTGTGCGACTGCCAGTTGACAGGCAAAGACTGATACTCCTTTGAGGTGTTATATATTCCTCGAGCCGGCTAAAACTTTATACATGGAAACGGACAAAGCGGATGTCAATAATATCATTTATAGGATTTATTGAACTCGGATCCTATGCCAGAGACATAAAGAAGACATTTGCAACAAAATCTACATAGGAACTTTTAAAACTTGGATATACCCGTTTCCCAGGGAATAAATGTTTAACAGTCTCTCCTTATTTTAATTAACAGAGCATTAACATAAATCTGAACATTTCCATATTATGTTAGCAAATAGCGCATGCGGCTCAGAAAAGTATGCAACAAGAAGTATGAGCTTGATATCTTCAAAATTGTTAAACTATTCAACATTGTTCATTGCGGGGGCCTGGCAAAAATTTTAAATAACCTAGATCTGCGCACGAACAATAGGAGTTCTCACACAAAATTTGGTTGCTCTACCTTTTCTTGTCTCCGAGATCTAGGTGTTCATTCGGACGGACGGGCGGACGGATGGTCAGGCAGACGGACTAACAAAAAGGACAGGGCTATATCGATGCGTCAGCCGTTGGTGATCAAGAATATACATACTTAATGGGGTCGTACCACCTTTTCCTTGTTACATACATTTGCACGACTTTAGAATACCCTTTTTACTCTACGGGAAACGGATATAAAAACTGCGCTTGCGACACATTGTGTAGAGAGCGGCCACTCACCAGGTTTTGAGGTAGTGACAATATTACAACAAGAGCAACACTAAGACAAGCGCTACACATTAGAAGTATCATCAACACACCAACAGACAGGAAACTTAACTACAAAACGGTCACTGAGAACTGCCCTCACTTATTATAGATATTGTCCTGAAAAAACAAATAGTTTAGGACTGCACGCCATAGGGCGCAGACGGGTAAAAATTCTATGTAAGCTGTTTTTTTGTAAGCCTTGTAAAATTGAATGTTAACTATTGGTGTATATGTATAAATTGCCCTGAAGACGGTGGCCGGAGAGCACTAGAAATTTTCCAAAACTGATTTGATCTGCGTACGGTATACATCTACCTTCATGCAAAAATTTGTGGCTCTATCTCTTATAGTCTCTGAGATCGACGCGTTCATACAGACAGACAGACGGACGGACGGACGGACGGACGGACGGACAGACGGACATGGCTACATCGACTATGCTGAGAATATAGATACATGCATTCGCACAACTTCAGAATCCCCCTTTTCCCATTTTCAATGGGAACAGGGTATAAAAAGGGTATACTGAAGTCGTGCAAATATATGTAACAGGCAGAAGGAAGCATCTCAGACCCCATATGGTATCTGTATTCTTGATCAGCATCAACAGCCGGGTGGCACTTATAGCCCTCCCCCCCCCTAGATCCTCTACTGGACGACTTTATCTCACGGTATGTCACATACCAATACTGCACTATAAATTCAGGCATACCATTATTTCTGGCACAACACTCGTTTTTAATCAGCTTTTATCATATTCGGGCAGAGGCGATCAACAAACAATTTTTCATTCGTAGTATAAGCGATTTAAAGTAGCAAATTAGATTGATTTAATTTCCGCCATTCTGATTTTCACATAATATTTTAAAATTTAACGACAATGTTTGCGAAATTTACTTTGTTGAATAAATAAACTGAAACAAGTAAGGGCGCTGCATTCGCACAACTTCATGATCCCCCTTTTCCCATTTTCAATGGGAACAGGGTATAGAAAGTTATAATACCATTATTATACTCTGTACCGTAGGTACATAGAGTAGTATAAGTTTGTGCAAAAGTATGTAACAGTCAGAAGCAAGCATTTCCGACCCCATAAAGTATATATATTCTTGATCAGCATCATCAGCCGAGTCGATATAGCCATGTTCGTCTGTCCGTATGTCTGTCTGTTCGTATGAACGCACAGATCATAGAGATGGTAAGAGATAGAGGATTGAGGTGTATGGGACAAAAACTTCTTATATCTGCAGGCAGATCAAGAATATTTTTAATTTTGGAAACGCCCTCTCCCGCCCCGCAATTTGAAAAAACGTCATATCTCCTACAGTTTTAAAGATAGATGGTTCGTACCTTCTAGACATATTTAGTCAGAATTACTTATCGATCCGCCAAAGGAATGGTGAAGATCGGATGAACGGTTGTCGAGTTATGATCAAAAGACTGTTCGCTGCTGCAGCGCAATAGCAGCGCTGTTTTCAGCTGCTACTGCAGCATCACAATTTATGCTGAGCGTTTAACTTCGTTGGTACAGAGTATGGTATAGTCGGGCTTGATCGACTTTCTTTCTTGTTTTGATTAAAGCATTAAAAGTACGTATTTTTCTGAGAAATTTCAATTTGTCCGCCGGTTTAATTAATTCTTGAAATACATCTGCCAGATTGGCAGACCCGACCACCGTGGGACGGACAGACAGGCGGACATGGCTATATTGACTCGGCTGATTAAGAATATATTTACTTTATGGGCTCGAAGATGCTGCCTTCTGGCTGTTACACACTTTTCCACAAACCTAACACACTCAATTAAGCCAAAAAATTAACCACTTACCATTTAAGTCAGTGGCTTCACATCGCCAAACTTGTCCAAAGGCTCCTTCGCCCAATATGTTGAAAAACTTCAGTCGATGCCTTGGGAATTCCCAATGATCGCCGTTGGTTTCAGCGCCAAGACTATTTCCTGCCGCGGCGAAGCTGCCGCCCACACTGCCAGCAGTGGGCACGACCACGGAAGCGTCACTACCATTTGCGGCACTTGTTGATAGCTGCGACGTTGCCTACGATTCCGATGTGTTAACGAATGCCGCAGGGGGTTCACGGGTAATATTCCGTGTTGGTTATATGGTCGGCAGCGACGTCGAAGTTAGCATTGTTGGGTGGTGAAGTGCCGGGATTGGGTTATGGTCGGTATTGGCATCGATGATAGTTTATGGCATTGTTATGTAAGTTGAAGCCGTCGTCGTCATATTCATTGTGCGCCATTGTTTCGGATATAGAATTGGAAAATGACTTTTAGTTTATTGTGATTTCTCTTTGGGTCTTTTAGGACTCTTTTGTTTTGTGCTCTACAAGAATGTAATATTTTCAAACTTATTTTAAATGCAATGCCGCATTAAGAGCTATGACAAATGGAAAATTTAAGTAAAATCTCAAACCAAACTAAGTTTAGCAATACATTAAGCATACACCCAAAAAAAAAAAATTGCCTAAGAAGTATCAAAAATGGCTAAAAAATTAGGAAATATTTCCCAAATAGACGCCAAATCCATGGGGTCCTTAATTTTAGGACATGAAATTCTTAAAGCTTTAAAATCTTTATGTCTTAAAGTTAAGGTAAAAATTACCGAAAGTTCTTTTAGCATTTTAATCAAAAAAAATTACTCCTTACTTTTTTCTTACGGATAAAAAATTCGTTAATTTACCTTCCCCCTTCTCTCGAGCTCCAGACCCTGGGTACTGCGCTACGTAGTCGACATATTTAACGCATAAGTCTACCCATGTCACGCGTGCCAGTACGACAAAACACAGTAAAGGATTGAGGCAGGCGAGAAATCACAGTACATATGTTCTTCACCTAAGCACTCAGTAAGCATAAAGCTAGGTGGGGTAGATGACAGGACTGTTGCTTGTTCGGGAGATGTCATGTGTTCAAATCCATTTGGTCATGTTTTTAAAATAAATTTTATAAATTAATTTAAAAATATAAAGAATGGGGCTTAACAAATTCGCGTTGATGTGATCTTCTTTCCTTTGGTTGGTCTTTGGTTGCGCTAGAGGATTGGCAACGGTCTTGTGTTGCTGTCTATGGAGTAAATACCAGTGGTTTTTAATTACAGCTCGAATGAAAAACACAGGTTTGTGGTCTAAAAAACTGGCCAGAACCAACGTGGCGTGAATACTTTACGGAATTGTTAAACCCAAAAAAAAAGCAAGAAAGAAAGTCGGTCAAGCCCGACTATAACATACTCTGTACCAACGAATTTATACGCTCAGCATAAATTTTGATGATGCAGTAGCAGCTAAAAGCAGTCTTTTGATCATTACTAGACAACCGTTCATCCGATCTTCACCATTCCTTTGGCGGATCGATAAGCTAGCCTGACTACTAAATATTTCTTGAAGCAACGAACCATCTATTTTTAAAACTGTGGGAGATATGACGTTATTTCTGGCACAACACTCATTTTTAATCAGCTTTTATCATATTTGGGCAGAGGCCATCGACGAGCAAGTTTTTATTCGGAGTATAAGAGTTTAAGAGTAGCAAATTAGATTGATTTAATTCCCAGCATTCCTATTTCCACATAATATTTTTAATTTGACGACAATGTTGCAAATGCTACTTTGTTGAATAAATAAATTGCAAAAAGGGGAAATAGGCAGGGGAAATTTTATTTCGGAACTTTTAAGCCTCTGCGCCACCATATACACTTAATGGATCGAATTTTGGTTTTCCGTTACGGTAACAAAAAAATATTGCGAGTTTTTTAAGCGTTGAGCACCAAAACATTTAAAATTTTAAAATTCCCCTTTGTTTAATTCTCAGTCTTATGGACAGACTGGTCGTATTGTTTCATTTCTGCTACAAACTATTACAAATTGAACCTAGAACTCTAAATAAAAAAGTTATGATACCATTATTATACTTTGTACCGTAGGTACATAGAGTAGTATAAGTTTGTGCAAAAGTATGTTACAGCCAGAAAGAAGCATCTCCGACCTCATAAAGTATATATATTCTTGATCAGCATCATCAGCCGAGTCTATATAACCATGTTCGTCTGTCCGTCTGTTCGTCTGTCTGTCCGTATGAACGCACAGATCTCAGAGATGGTAAGAGATAGAGGTTTGACATGTATGGGACATATGCTTCTTTTGTTTGCAGGCAGATCAAGTTTATTTTCAATTTCGGCCACGCCGCCTCCCGCCCCCGCAATTTGAAAAAAATGTCATATCTCCCACAGTTTTTAAGATAGATGATTCGTACTTTCTAGACATATTTAGTAATCAGGATTACTTATCGACCCGCCAAAGGAATGGTGAAGATCAGATGAACGGTTTTCGAGTTATGATCCAAGACTGTTCGCTGCTGCAGCACAGTAACCTTGACCTACTTTACTTCTTGTTTAAATATGTGCCGCTGTAACCAAAATAAGAACTAATAAAAGTTACAGCAACAATTTAACTAAATCAAACTAAAACTAAAAATTTAAATTCTTAACCTTAGACTCATCTGTCGACTGACGTCACAGAATCACAATGGATCAAGTGCTTACACTACTTTTCATACCCGTTATTCGGAGAAAACAGAGGGAATTCTAAAGACGTGCAATTGTTTGTAACAGACAGGGCTGTCGATATAGACATGTCCGTCTGTTTGCCATCTCAGAGACTAGAAGAGCTAGAGCTTGTATTGTCTGCACGAAAAACCAGTTTGTTTTATATTATGGCCATCTTACAATTTTGTATGTGCGCAACATTTAATAAAGGTCGGATCGGATAATTAATGGCAGGGCTAAAAAGGATATTCAAAAGTTTCCTTTCTGTTTAAAGCAGAATGCGCTGTTTGCCAACATAATGGTGATATACTTATACTATATATATAATATATTTTAGTATCGCATTTCTCAAAGTCGGGCAGGGCCGACTTTACTTCTGTCTTTTAATTTAGTTAAGCGATAAGTTTGATAAAAGTAAACTAAGATGTTAGTAAAGAAGAAGTCAACATTTTTTTGAGGGAAAATCTTGTTTGTTTTTATACAGCTCTGCAAAGTTTGGTCCAAGTCGGATGACTAACTAATAGGCACTTCACTGGCCGCTGTTCACAGCAACTGGCACCAAAAATATGGCAACCTGCCAACGAAGCTAAGCGCACCCTAATCAGCAGCTATGAATATTATATGCCTTAACGCAGCTTTGACATAACTGGATCTTATAGCTGGCATAAGACTTCATTTTGTGAAAAGATATAACTGCTTTTGCAACGAAAATCCATTACAAGCACATACAAGTTAGCATAGCCTTCGTCTTTATCGTATATCTCGTCCTTTTTGTATATATCGCTGTGTCTGTCAGCTCAATACAGAAAAGAAAAAAAACAGTTAGCAGACGAAATCAGCACCAAATGAATGGCTCTAGTTGCAGTGACGTCTGCCTTGGCGCGACGTAAATGCGTCACATTGATAGCAGCACTGAGATAGAAGACCACGGCGCTCTTGGCAGTTCGGGATAATTCCTTGGGCCAATTTAGCCTGTCAATTTACGACTCGAAGTGACGACAATGGATGACGGTTCGAAAGTTGTCATGGGGAGAATTGTGAAGGTGGGTGGAAAGACGAATTGAAATCTGTGCTTGAGTAGCTGTCGATTAGGGTTTTTAATGCTGCTGGAACCGCAGGCTACCATTGGGATTGCTATTCATATGCTAAACGAATGGTTGTGTACGGATAAAGTTATGTTGTGTTATAATGTTTACTAAGAAAGAAGTTTAATACTCTGTTAAAAGGACTCATAATAACATTTTAAAAGTACGAAGATCAAACGAAATTGAAAGGCTATACAGTACCAAACATGGTTCAGTTCGGTGGTTCATAGAATTTTGAAAATACTGGTTGAAAGCATGGGTTCTTGATAGTGTTGGGTTGTTCATGAGTGAGTGAACAACATTGAGTTCTTCACTAAACTGAGCAAGTGAACATGTTCTTCATTAGTTGTTCATTTTTGTTCAGTCAGAGTTGTTCAGTTGCTCTTGTTCTGTGAGTTGTTCATTGAGAGTTGTTCAGCCGCTCTTGTTCTGTCTCTATTGCTCCGTGAGTTGTTCAGTGAGTCTTGTTCTTTCAGACTTGTTCAATCGTTCTAGTTCAGTCGCTCTTGTTCCGTGAGTAGTTCATTGAGAGTTGTTCAGCCGCTCTTGTTCTGTCTCTATTGCTCCGTGAGTTGTTCAGTATTTACTTCAGAGATTTGTTCAGAGAGTTGTTCAGTAACTAGTTCAGTGAGGTGATCAGTGACTGTTCACTTAGTTCATTGACGGTATGGCAACTCTTAAGCAGTCTTCTGGTGTGGCAGTCTCGTCCGTTTTTATACCCGTTGCTCGTAGAGTAAAAAGGGTATACTAAAGTCGTGCAAATGTATGTAACAGGCAGAAGGAAGCATCTCCGATATCATAAAGTATATATATTCTTCATCAGCATCAACAGCCGAGTCGATATAGCCATGTCCGTCTGTCCGTCCGTCCGTCCGTCCGTCCGTCTGTATGAACACCTAGATCTCAGAGACTAGAAGAGCTAGAGCAACCAAATTTTATACGTAAGTTAGTATTGTCTGTAGGCAGATCAAGTTTGTTTCAAATTTTGGCCACGCCCCCTCCCGCCCCCGCAATAAAAAATATTGAATAACTCCCACAATTATACAAGATATCGAGCTCAGATTTTGCAGGGTAGTCTATGTGGCCAATATCTACAATCTCACAAATTTTCAAAAGGATCGGATAATAAATGGCCGAGTTAAAAAATGTTGCATACTTATCCGAGCTGAGCTGAGTAACGGGTATTTCGAAGTCGGGCAGGGCCGACTTTAACTTACGCTCTCTTTTTTATTCAGAATGTCTTTGACCAGAAAGCACAGCAATGTTTGAAACCATTTCACCGAAATGGATAATAACAAGAAAGAAAGTCGGTCAAGCCCGACTATACCATACTCTGTACCAAGAAAATTATACTCTCAGCATAAATTTTGATGCTGCAGTAGCAGCGAACAGTCTTTTGATCATAACTCGAAAACCGTTCATCCGATCTTCTTCATTCCATTGGCGAATAGATAAGTTATCCTAAAAACTAAATATGTCCAGAAGGAACAAGCCATCTATCTTCAAAACTGTGGGAGATACAACGTTTTTCTAAATAGCGGGGGCGGGAGGGGGCGTGGCCAGAATTGAAAATAAACTTCATCTGACTGCAGACATAAGAAGCATATGTCCCATACATGTGAAACCTCTATCTCTTACCATCTCTGAGATCTGTGCGTTCATACGGACAGACAGACGGACAGACGGACATGACTCGGCTGTTGATGCTGATCAAGAATATATATACTTTATGGGGTCGGAGATGCTTCCTTCTGCCTGTTACATACTTTTGCACAAACTTATCATACGCTGTACCTACGGTACAGAGTATAAAAATGCAAAATGCAAATACTGCAGCGTTACTTTAAGTTGTAACTCACAAAGCTCTCTAAAAGCAAACACCCGGCTGCAGTGGAGCCCCCTCCCACTGAACGGAGATACTGACTTAGATCCTGTTTTTTTGTAAACTTCATTAAAGATTAAACTCAGTAGTTAAGTATGTCTTTCATTTCAATACACATTGGCTCGTGAGCAACAATTAAGCAACTCAACAACTGAGCAACTGAGCAAGTGAAAAACTGAACAACTGAACAACTAAACAATTGAACAATTGAACAACTGAGCAACTGAACAACTGAACAACTGAACAAATGAACAAATGAACAACTGAACAACTGAATCCCTGAGCAACTGAACAACTGAACAATTGAACAACTGAGCAACTAAACAACTGAACAACTGAGCAACTGAACAACTGAGCAATTTGACTGAGTTGACCATTGAGAGCTTAATTCGGCTCAGTGGTTCAATACATATTAGTATTTACATTCGTAATTATTTAACGCTGGAAATGCCGACTGCCTATGTTTAAGTTAGATTAAGGTTAAGAGATAGATTGGGCAAGGTTAGGTTGCAATGGCTGTTGCGATACCATATATTCCCTGTTAAACCCTACTAGACCCTGGGGTGATCTTGAATATTGAACCATTGTGTGGACAGAATAAACTTAAGTAGATCTGGGGTCTCTAGCTCGGATGTCTCCAAGAGATTGAGTAGGAGGGGCTGCCCAAGTGATTTAAGTCTCCTCCCACACAATGCGATACAATGACATAAGGTGCTGCACCGTTTCCTCTTCTTGATATCTGCAACTTTTACAGAATTCATGGTACGCCTAGGCGTACTGCGTATCTGCCACTAAGACAGTGACCTGTAAGGTTCAGAAGCGATATGTGTTCCCTTTTGTAACGTAAAATCGTATTTGTACGCTTATGGTTAAATTCTGGAAATGTAAGTCTCTCTACCGCATAGGAGAAGAGGTATTTCAACCGGTCCGTAGCAAGGCGTAGTGTTTCGGCTTTTGTGTGAAGCTTGCAAGTAGCCATATGCATCCGTATCCTGCTCTTTTCTGAATGGAGTTCGCAATTGTGCCTAGTCTTGCCAGTGTCTCCTCGGTCCCTAATATATTTCGGTGTCCAGGCACCCATATTACGTGAATTTTAAGTGCCGACTGTCCGAGTAAATAAATATGTTTGCTGCATTGAACGTGAGTGTCCTATGATGAACGGCAGCTTCCTGGATGGCTACCACCTCTGCTTTGTACTCACTACAGTGATCAGGAAGGCGGAACGATGAATTCAGGTCTTGGTTAATGGAGATATCGACCCCTCCTACATTTACATTAAGCTTTGAACCATGGATGAGCGCATGTGCGAGCGGAAGGAATCCGTTAGAACTCCAAAAACTGCATCGTAAAAGGCGTTGGTGGTTTTTATACCCTGTTCCCATTGAAAATGGGAAAAGAGGGATCATGAAGTTGTGCGAATGTATGTAACAGGAAGAAGTAAACATTTCCGAGTAAACAGCCGAGTCGATGTAGCCATGTTTGTCTGTCCGTTTGTCTCTCCGTATGAACGCGTCAATCTCAGAGACTATATGAGATAGAGCCACAATAGAGCATGAAGGTAGATGTATGCCGTACGCAGATCAAGTTTGTTTCAGATTTGGAAAATTACCCTCCGTCCCCCTCTTAGCCCCAAAAAACCGTTAGATCCTAGACCTAAGAAACCGTCAGATCCACAATTTTTAAGTTAGAGCCTAGTGGTTTAGTATACATCAAGCTAGGCCCAATATCTATCTATTCTGAAAATAGATACAGGGTATTTTGCAGTCGGAAAACTCGACAGCAGCGCCCCTACTTGTTTGAATATCGTGAGATGCGTCCAAAAAAGACCAGTCGACCATTGATAAAACATTGTTGAGGCATAGCAAATCAACCTTACCAAAGCAAAATGAAGGAGAAGTGGTGCTCGGTATAACCAGCTCACAATCAATTTGTAGTGCACAGTGATGAATGAACCTTAATTTACAGAGGCGGAATTCAGGATACCATCGAATTGAAAACACCTTTCGCGAACTAACTGTATTTTTTGTACTTAAACTTAATTTTATATAGCTATATCGTTAATTTTGTTTTTGCAAGTTTAGTCAAATCTGTAAAGTGTACATTCCTAATTGGCCCTCAGCTTCCCAATGGTGTTAATACCTAGTAGTTCCATTGCAAACAGCATAATACGAATTCTAGGAAAATAATGAATTGGTTTAAATGTTGTTTACATTAATGCTAGGGACGAGCTTCGATTTTTATTTGTAAATTCAAATTAAGATTTTGTATGTGTCTCTGAGACGTGGTTTGTCTATAATTCCTGTGGTGTATTGTTTGATTCTGATGGCTACATGTTGTACCGTTCAGACCGTGTAAGCCATGCTGGTGGCGTTGCGTTATATATACTATATAACGAGAAAGCTAAGCTAAATTCGTTAGTGCCGAAGTTTTAATACCCTTGCCAGCAAGGCTGCAAACCTCAAATCCAGGAGGTTCGGTCCGGGGGTTCGAACCCATTGTAAAATCCAAGGTTCGGTTCGCGGACCGGTTCTTAGAACCCCTGAATCCAAGGTTCTGGTTCGAATCTAGGTTCGCTTGCACATAAAAACAGTTCGTCTTTTGATTTGTTAATACGTTTGCAATGAAACATATATACCTTCTATCCATATGCTTAATCATAATGTTCATTACACAAGATATTTCAATTATCGAATCCATTAGATGACATTAATAGCTTTTAGAAACTGCTTAGTTTAAGTTAATTAGCATTATATCTTCCAGGAGCTTTTCATCTGTACTAGCTCTTTAATCAGAAAGAACAAACTTAAGTGTGGAAAATGCTTGTTCAACTGATACCTGAGTTGCTAATACAGCTAGTATAGTAAAAGCAATATTTTTGAAGTCTTCGTTAAAATGGCCCCACCAAAATTTTAAAACATTTGTAGATGGATGTGATCTTGGAAAATTTTCAAAGGAATCTATAACATGATTCACAGATTTTATATTTCCCTGGATGTATCGTTGAAAAAATTACTTAAATTGGTGAACCGAACCTCACTTTTCGTAAAAGGGGTCCGGTTCGGGTTCAGGTTCGCGGAGTCAAAAATGTAAGCCGCCTGGTTCATGGTCTGCTTCGCGAACCCCAAAAAACCGGAACCGAACCGGTTCTCAGCGGTTCGGTTTGGGACCGGTTTGCAGCCTTGCTTGCAAGTGGTCGCTTAAATTTTTCAAAAAATACTCTTTTTCCCATTTTTCGACCGATCGGTCTTATGGGAGCTATATGATATAGTCATCCCATTTTTCCAAAAATTTGCAAAATTATGTAAAAGCATGTGAAACAAACAAATACAAAATTGCAGGATGCTACCATTAAAAACAAAAAAAATTATAATACCCTTTGCAAGGGTAAAAAAAAGTCTAAGAAGTAGACTAGTATGTAAGAATTCCCCCGAGAGTGCAAAAGAATGTAATTTCATGTAATTTCGTGAAAACATTTTGTCGTCTTTGCTGCTCGCTGCTGGAACCTGCTCCCACACAAACTTAAAGCCATTAGGAATGCAACTCTTTTTCAAACCAACCATACCGTCTATCTTAAAAGTGAAATCGCTTAAAAATGATTAGGTTTTACTAATAACAATCAAGTCTAATTTCCTTATTAGTACACTAATAAAGTAAATTCGCCCTGAAAACTAGAAATTCTCCGAATGTTATAAGAGTGTAATTAAACTAGGACACGTTATTTTTCGTCAACTACATCCCCGAATAACAAATCGTGACCAACACTATAATTATCAAGACTAGTTCTTGTTGTATTGGGAAAACTTTTAAACAAACAAACAATACAAGGTCTAGGAGTCTAACCAAACTAGTACTGATGGAACCAATCTGGCAGAGAGATTGCTTTGCCATAAGCTGCAGAAACTCATGAGATGCCTCCCCTACCACAAACAAACGGTCGCGATCACCCAACACGGAAGTAATTCGTTGGATATATTCGGCATAAAGTTATTAAATTCCTAATATATGATCATATGAATATATGATAATTGGTCACGTTACACGTCACGTGTCTGAATTTTAACAGCTATGAACTCAATGTTAGGCGTTACGTCGCAAGCAATCTGCTGGAGCGGATACTTGTTAAAATTATAACACTTGACTACCAATCGTAATCGTAATTTAACAGCTATGGTCTTACAATGCCTAGCAAACTTTTTCATTCACCAAATAATGTAAGAAAATTGACTAACATAAAACACAAAAAAACATTGAAATTCAGTGACATTTGTACATTCAAAAAATAAGGTTGCCGGCGTTCTAGAGCAAACGGAATGGAACTTAAGCTGGATAAATAATGTAACTTGCACTTTGTTCTTAAAATTGCAAGTATGCATAGTTCTTGGTTGCACTTAAATTGAAAACGAACATTCTAAAACCGGAAAACGACTCTTTATATTATTGAAATGAGAACAAACGTTCTTAAATTAAAACGAGAGCGTAAGTTGAAGTCGGCCCTGCCCGACTAAGATTAAGATTTAAAATTCAAGAAAAGTGAGTTATCAGTTCAAGTACCAAATATGATAGATTTAGATTATTTTATATGTAAGAATGGACTTATAATGCTAGTTCCAAAAAGTGCGCAAAGGAAAATGTGAGTTAATTTTAGGCAAGCCTGTTCTTAAAATTCCGAACTAGTTATACAAATTTTGTTGGAGTGGAGTGATGGTAAATATCTACAGTAATTGTAACTTGTTCTTTGATTAATAAATGGCACTTTGATATTTTCAGTCTTCTTTGGTTCAATACAGAGGCCTTATATTAGAACAAATTGGGAGAAGCTTTAGAATATTATGGGCTCAAACTAACAACATTTTGCACTTGCTTGAAGTACTCTTATTTTCAGTCTGTTGTTTTTGTTGTTTTTGGGTTTAAGAAATACTGCTTTGTATTAATTTGAGAGTTGATCCGCCTTGGATTAAGACCATTACAACCAAATGGTATGATCAAAACGATTTTTAAATAATTTAAAATGCACTTAATACATATATCCCGCAACAGTCTCCAACTAAGTATTTCGGAATTTAGAAAACTCAAACTTCAAATACGAATTTTGTACTTAAATGAATTATTTTCGAACTAACCATACTATTGACACTGTTTGAATTTAGCTCCAGAACTTTGTCCTTTTTTTTTTTTTTACCTGGGTGAGGAAATTGGCAATGCGGATCTTCGATTTTACATATGTGTGCAGTCTGTTTGTTAAGTTTGTTCAGCAGACTTCGCACAGCAATATGAAGTCGAAGATCCACCTGGAAATTTACCCTGCCAATCAGTTGTTGCGCAGCTTGTTCTTCAATTTCTATGGACTACTTGACAAGCTGTTCGCTCTTGTCTAACGTTTTCCATTTAAATCAGTGTTGCCCAGCCATGCCACGGGGGGCCGAACATTTTGCGTCAATTCACGCCGAATGCTTGCCGAAGGAATGCATCAGAGAGTGTCAAAGAGAGAGATAGAGAGCGACAGATTGCCTCTCTGCTTGGGGAATCGTGATATAAGTGCATGTGAGAAGAAAGAACCTGCGGTCTTACTGCAGGGCAGACATAACTATAAATACTTTTATGGCAGCAAATCAGCCAGTTAGCTATTACTTACAATTATGGCCAGCTGCTGGTCTCGCTCCCATGGTACATATCTGTTGGCAAATGCGACTGGCCCTTGCCACTGTTGCATAACCATCGAGTTGCGGCTGTCGTCAGTAAGCGTGCTGCTAAGCTGGCTCTGGTTGGACTTCTTGGCCAGCTCCTCCTTCTCTTTTGACTTTTTCAAAGTCTTACTGATAGCACACAGCCGGCGCCGGCACAGATACGCAAACAAAGCGGCTGCTACAGCGAGGAAGCCGCAAATTGTGACAATAATTGGAATAGTAGTGGACTTGATGGTGAATAACGTTGTTGTGCCGACACTGTAGGAGCTCTCGTTAAAGTGTGGCACTGGCTTGGCGGCGACATTTACACCTATAGGTGTCAGTTTTGTACGACTGCTTGGCGCTGTGGTAGATGTCTCTGCTGAAGAAATTGATGACAGTTCACTGGTCTCCTCGCTGCCCTCAGTCCTCTCGTCCACGGAAGAAGTACTTGTCATAGCCGGATAAAAGTTACCGAATGGAGGATGTCCATAAATACCACTATTAATTGGCGGCAGGTTAAGACTTGGTCGACTATTTGGCAAGCCATTTCTAATGGACTGAACCCCAGGCAGCCGATCGAAAGGTGGCAGAAATTGTGAGATGTTATGCACTACGTTCGAGATGGATGAAGGAGATCGGTTACTGAATTTGTTCTCCCTGGGTCCTAATATGTTGATGAAAACTTCAGTCTTCGCAGTGTAGCGACCATCGGAGACGGTAATGTAGATGAAAAAGTTCTCGCCAGCCTGCAAAGAGAATATCCGCGGAGTTTTAAAAAAATTTGATTACCATGTTCCCAAAAGGAAGTAAAATCGTTGCAGCAGAGTGGTCCCCTACAAAATACTGTACCCTTGAACTAAAAACTACCTTCAGTCCTACATACAAATGTGCTGAAGTGGATGGTTCTAAGATTGAAGCATTCATTCAGACATTCAAAAACACGTAGCGACAGACACAAATCGCCTTTGCTCTTAAAACATTTATTATATTTATCTTTCCTAACAATTTGGAGCAAGTAAGTTTAACATTCGGGAGATATATTTTACAGGGTGGTCCATTTAAAAATAGGAATTTAATTTTGCTATACAAAAACAAGAAAGAAAGTCGGTCAAGGCCGACTGTACCAAGTTTCAGCCAAAATTTCGGCCTGCTGGCCCAGTGAGCACTGTTACACCAAAACGTTGTGAGACCGTTTACGTAAAAAAATTTCAAACTAATTTTTTTAGTCCCAGTTGAATTATTATATATATATTTTAAATATTATCCCAGGTATCTCCCAAAGACTTATAAATAGAAGGTTCGTACCTTCATGACATATTTAGCAAACAGGACTATTTATTGACTCTCCAAAGCGTTGAGAAAGATGGGATGAACGGTAGTCAAGCTATGTGAAAAAGAATGGTGGCTTCATCTGACTGCTTTCACATGCAACACATTCGCTGCTCCAGAGTATTTTAGAGTCGAGCTTGACCGGTTCTTGTTAGTTAATTTATAAAAGTGTTGAAGCTTATAAATTTGACTACGTTGTCAACATTGTACGTTTTAAAACTTACACGACCGTCCAGACTTTGGTTAAGGTAGACAACTCCCGTATCTGGATCAATGCGAAAGGGCAATTTTCCTTGAGTGTTTGCACCTGGTTCTGTGCTAGGTGGTGCCAAAAAACGTGGCTCTATTCCAAATAAGAGGTCGTCGCCATCAGGGTCGTCAGCGCGGACGCGATCTATAACCTGGCCCACCTGCTCAGCTTCTGAAATCCTCCAGTTGCGCTCTCGTACAAAAAGAATGGGCGGTGCGTTTTGGTCCTGGGCAATGGCTGGAAGTACAAGCATACAAAATTTAAAACTCTATGCAAAATCGAATCTTGCACAAAGGGTAAGCGCTAACATTGCAATCGAAACAACTTGATCTGCGTACGGTATACACCAATTCAAAAATTCGTGGCTTTATCTCTTATAGTCTCTAAAATAGACGCGTTTTAAACGGACAGACGAATGGACATGGCTATATCGACTCAAATATTGACCCTGTCCCACCTTGATCAGCTGTTCCTGTACATTTTTTTTTCCTTACGAAGCTTACTGATAAAACCGATTTTTATTAGCCTTAGTGATCATTAACGTCCGGGAACATAAAGGTTTTTTATTCCCTTGCAGAAGGTATATTGAAATTGTCCAGATGTTTGTAACGCATAGAAGGAAGCATTTCCGACCACATAAAGTTTATATATATCAGCATGACGGGCTGAGTCGATATAGCCATGTCCGTCTGTCCGTCTGACCGCCTGACCGCCTGTCCGTCTGTCCGTCTGTTTCTATGCTATCTCCTCCGTCAGTTTAAAAGCTATCGCCACCAAACTTTGCACGAAGTCTTCTGGTCCAAATAGGCTGCACATTTGTCGAAGCCGGCCGGATCGGATGACTATAACATATAACTGCCATAGGAACGATCGGCCGAAAAACTAGTTCTAGTGAGAAAAACTTTTTTGTTTTTAATGCAAACGTCTCCAAACTCCGTATTTACTAGTTTTAATTTATTTACTAGTTTGCTTGCCCATAATTCTGTCAAATTTGGTCGAAATCGGACATCTATACAGTATAGCTGTCATACAAAAGTAGAGTCAGAAAAGTAGTCTTATTGGGAACAAGAAAGAAAGTCGGTCAAGCCCGACTATAACATACTCTGTACCAAGAAATTTTGTCTTTTGATCATAACTCGAAAACCGTTCATCCGATCTTCTTCATTTCTTTGGCGGATCGATAAGTTATCCTAATAACTAAATATGTCCAGAAGGAACAAGCCATCTATCTTCAAAACTGTGAGAGATATGACGTTTTTTCTAAATTGCGGGGGCGGGAGGGGGCGTTGCCAAAATTGAAAATAAACTTGATCTGCCTGCAGACATAAGAAGCATATGTCCCATACATGTCAAACCTCTATCTCTTACCATCTCTGAGATCTGTGCGTTCATACGGACAGACAGACGGACAGACGGACAGACGGACGGACGGACAGACGGACATGGCTATATCGACTCGGCTGTTGATGCTGATCAAGAATATATATACTTTATGGGGTCGGAGATGCTTACTTCTGGATGTTACATACTTTTGCACAAACTTATAATACTCTATGTACCTTCGGTACAGAGTATAAAAACTTGTATGTTATCAGTGGACATGTCCTTCAAATTAGTTAGAAAACGTGCTGCATGAGTATACAAACTTCGGCAGAGCCGAAGTTAGCTTTCCTTTTTTTTTTCAGTAAATTTTGTTTTGTTTTAATATTTGAAACTTTTTGAGTTTGTGCTTTCTAATGCTACAAGTACAGAGACTTATTAATTATTTCATTTGTCACGAGAAATCAATCATAGAAAAACGTATTACATATTAAGAAAGTGTTGATTTTATTTCTTTCTGAAGAAGCCTAACTGATTATTTACAGCTGATCCAAAATGAAAGCCAACTAGGCAGTAGGCATGATTCTTAATATTTTACAATCACTAATGATCATTAAGTCTAAGCCTAAGCCTGCTTTGCGAGAGCTGTCTGGAGTGCGGACGAAGTTTACGATAGATAATGCCCAAGAACTTACTTGATTTGCAGCCTTAAATAAATGTAAATAGTTAAGACATACTACTGTGAGCAAAAAGTAAGGTGTAAGGGTCAATTTAAACTTCGCGGGCCTAACAATTCGGGCAGGTTTTTTTTTTCTTGAGCTGGCAGGACTGTTGATGACATCTGTGCCAAGCTTCATGTGAATGTCATTATCAGAAATATATTTACGCTTGTGTTTTCCAAACGACCACGAGTACATTTTGCGATTTTTACAATGTCTTAGCAGAGAAGTGCCATCAATACCGCGTTTGAAGCGTCAGTCCAAGCAGATTTTTACCATGGAACAATACACGCCACGCGAGCGCTCTGAAATAGTTGAAATTTACATTCAACAGAACAAGTCAATTGTGAAAACTCAACGTGCTTTTAAAAAATTAAAATTTCACATTGAATGGGACCGTAAATAAGCAAAATTGCCGTATTTACGCCACTGAAAACCCTCAGGAGATTCAAGAAGTGCCTCTTCATGACGAAAAAGTCACAGTTTGGTGCGGCTTTAGTGCGAAAACGGTCATTGGGCCGTTTTTCTTCCAAAATGAAAATGGCCATGCTGTTACCATCAACCAGGAGCGTTATCGCGACATGATGACCAATTTTGTGATGCCAATTATTCGTCGAAAGCGTATGAGGCAGTTCTGGTTTCAACAAGACGGCGCTCCACCGCACACAAGTCGCATAACAATCGATTTTCTGAAGAAATTGTTTCCGGGCCGTTTGATGTCGAAAAGTGGTGATTTGGACTGGCCACCGCGTTCGCCCGATTTGACGCCGCCTGACTTCTTCTTGTGGGGATATTTGAAGTCAAAGGTTTACGTTAACAAGCCAAGGACCGTAGAAGAGCTCAAGGACAACATTCGTGAAGAAATAGCCGCTATTCCGGCCGAAATGTTGGCGAAAACGATGGAAAATGCTGCAAAAAGGGCACAATACGCCATCAACGCCAGAGGCGGCCACTTGAGAGATATCATATTCAAAAATTGATGTAAACAAATCTACTTGGAACAAATTAAATGATTAAGATTGCCAACCGCCAAATTTTTATTTTTTTCTTTGATTTTTTTAAAAAAAACATGGGTCCGTCGAATATGGGCAACCCTGTACTATATAACGAGAAAGCTAAGCTAAATTCGTCTGTGCCGAAGATTTAATACCCTTGCCAGCAAGGCTGCAAACCTCAAATCCAGGAGGTTCGGTCCGGGGGTTCGAACCCATTGTAAAATCCAAGGTTCGGTTCGCGGACCGGTTCTTAGAACCCCTGAATCCAAGGTTCTGGTTCGAATCTAGGTTCGCTTGCACATAAAAAACAGTTCGTCTTTTGATTTGTTAATACGTTTGCAATGAAACATATATACCTTCTATCCATATGCTTAATCATAATGTTCATTACACAAGATATTTCAATTATCGAATCCATTAGATGACATTAACAGCTTTTAGAAACTGCTTAGTTTAAGTTAATTAGCATTATATCTTCCAGAAGCTTTTCATCTGTACTAGCTCTTTAATCAGAAAGAACAAACTTACGTGTGGAAAATGCTTGTTCAACTGATACCTGAGTTGCTAATACAGCTAGTATAGTAAAAGCAATATTTTTGAAGTCTTCGTTCCTTTCCAAAATTTTAAAACATTTGTAGATGGATGTGGTCTTGGACAATTTTCAAAGGAATCTATAACATGATTCACAGATTTTATATTTCCCTGGATGTATCGTTGAAAAAATTACTTAAATTGGTGAACCGAACCTCACTTTTCGTAAAAGGGGTCCGGTTCGGGTTCAGGTTCGCGGAGTCAAAAATGTAAGCCGCCTGGTTCATGGTCTGGTTCGCGAACTCCAAAAAACCGGAACCGAACCGGTTCTCAGCGGTTCGGTTTCGGACCGGTTTGCAGCCTTGCTTGCAAGTGCTCGCTTAAATTTTTCAAAAAATACTCTTTTTCCCATTTTTCGACCGATCGGTCTTATGGGAGCTATATGATATAGTCATCCCATTTTTCCAAAAATTTGCAAAATTATGTAAAAGCATGTGAAACAAACAAATACAAAATTGCAGGATGCTACCATTAAAAACAAAAAAAATTATAGTACCCTTTGCAAGGGTAAAAAAAAAAGTCTAAGGAGTAGACTACTATGTAAGAATTCTCCCGAGAGTGCAAAAGAATGTAATTTCATAGAAATTTTACATGACAAACCTGGTGATAAAATTTTAATTGGTTGTATTTATCGACCACATCGGCATTTTGAATTCTCCAACCTGACAAATGAATTGTGCAGTCCAAGTGTATGCTGACGATGTTCAGCTGTATGTTAGTCGTCCATTGCGTGAAATCGTTGACTGTGTCAGTATATGTAATGAAAACCTCCTTAAGATAAGCAAACTGTGCAAAGGCGGTTCGTCTAGTATTAAAGCCGACAAAATCTAAGTGCTTAATTGTGTACAGAAAGAGCATTGACATAACACAGCTACCTTAACTTTTTATTGATGACAATGCCTTAGAATATGTAAATCAAATATGCAGCCTAGGTATACAATTAAATGCAACGCTCCCCTGGAGCAACCACTAAGCAAAAGCTTCTGGAAAAACTTATGGCTATCTCAGGCTACTATCTGTTTCAAAAACAATTATTCCCCAGAATATTAAAATGCTCATAGCAAGAACCTGTTTAGTTCCGATTTTATTTTATGGTATAGAAATTTTTGCTGGTAGCGATGCTAATAGTATGCAACTACTCTGAGTGACCTCTATTGCAAGACATGTCTTCGACCGTAAGTCCTCTGAGCATATAAGGACATTTGCCAACCAAATGATTGACCTGCCTCTTGAATCCTGGATTAAGCTTACAACTCTCATTTTTGACCATAAAATAATTGTTAATTGTGAACCTCGCCTCATCCGCGAGAACTTATAATTTAATTTGCCCAAGATTGAACCTGGCCAGCTCGGGAAAACATTTTGTCGTCTTTGCTGCTTGCTGCTGGAACCTGCTCCCACACAAACTTAAAGCCATTAGGAATGCAACTCTTTTTCAAACCAACCATACCGTCTATCTTAAAAGTGAAATCGCTTAAAAATGATTAGGTTTTACTAATAACAATCAAGTCTAATTTCCTTATTAGTACACTAATATAAAAATTCGCCCTGAAAACTAGAAATTCTCCGAATGTTATAAGAGTGTAATTAAACTAGGAGACGTTATTTTTCGTCAACTACATCCCCGAATAACAAATCGTGACCAACACTATAATTATCAAGACTAGTTCTTGTTGTATTGGGAAAACTTTTAAACAAACAAACAATACAAGGTCTAGGAGTCTAACCAAACTAGTACTGATGGAACCAATCTGGCAGAGAGATTGCTTTGCCATAAGCTGCAGAAACTCATGAGATGCCTCCCCTACCATAAACAAACGGTCGCGATCACCCAACACGGAAGTAATTCGGTACAAAGACTTCAAAGAGGGTCGAGAACGTGTGGATGACTTGGAGCGCTCCGGACGACCATCGACGTCAACAGATGACCAGCACGTCAATGAAGTGGAGGAATTAGTGCGCAAAAATCGTCGGTTGACTGTTAGAGACCTTACCGATATGATCGGAATATCAGAAGGATCTGTGAAAACCATTTTGAAAGACCATTTGGGCCTACGAAAAGTCAAATCTAGTTTGGTACCGAAAGTTCTCAATTTTTTGCAAAAAAGTCATCAAAAATTCGACGCATATCGTTCCGCAACCACCGTATTCGCCTTATTTGGCTCCGTGTGACTTCTGGCTATTCCCAAAACTCAAGAGACCACTTCGGGGAACGCGTTTCGAGTCGATTGAGGAGATAAAAGCAAAATCGAAGAAAGCGCTGATGGCTATACCGAAAAGGGACTATTTGGCATATTTCGAGGATTGGAAAAAACGTTGGCATAAGTGTATTTTATCGGGAGGGGATTACTTTGAAGGGGATGAAATTGATTTAGAAGAATAAATAAAGATTTTTCATTTTTACAAACAAATTCACCTTACTTTTTGCCCACAGTAGTACACTGAAAAAACAAATCAATCCTTACAGGATTGCATTATTTCCGAAACAGGATCAAAATCAGGGCAGTCCCGGATATTCTTGAGCCGAGCAGAAAAAAAGATTGATTTGATCTCACTTCATTCATCCCGCGGTAATCTCAAATATATTAAATTAACAAAAAATTCGAGTACAACATAATCCCAAAGCAAGATCATTTAGCATGTCATGTCATGCATATTTTGAATTTATTTTAACTAAATTTTCCTTTTTTGACTATGTTTCTTTTCGTAAGGTCTACCTATAATAAAATGGAAATTATTATAACGAATTTCTAAATTCTTTTCTCTTTGGTCAGCCATGCATTAAAGGATGATGATTAAGGGATAAATTGGTAATCATGGTAGGGTGGGCAAGTTGCTCTACAGCATCAGCTGTTGCAAAAACATGTTTGCAGCCAACATACAGTCCATCTAAAATAAATCCTCAAAGCCATATTTAGCACGAGAAATCTAATAGGTAGGTAGGTAGTTCCGGCTGACCCCAGATGGGGTCACACATAGACCTTAGGGTCCTTAATGAGGCCGGGTGATTATTTGGGTACGTTTGTCTTAGAAGTCCAGGAGGATTCTTGTCGTTTTGGCAAATGCCAATAACTGTTTTGGGGGCCTCTTGGAATTTGTAATCTTGTAGTGGCAATTGCTGGGCAGCTGCAAATTAGATGTTCTAGAGTTTCTGCGACTCCAGGTTCCATGCATTTCCTGCAGGTGTCCTCTGTTGTTATGCCTAGCTTTATCGCATGAGCGGCTGCTAGGCAGTGTCCCGTTAGTATGCCAATGAGCAGTCTACAGTCTCTTCTCTGGAGCTGTAGCAGATAGTGCGTAAGTTTTTTGTCTCTTGTCTTGCACATAATTTTAGAGATTCTGCATCCGCTGGTGTTTTCCCACCTTACCTCCGCTTCTTTCTCTGCTATCTCTTCCATCTTGCTATGAAGCGTCTGTATGGAGATAGGTATGCTTAGTGTATCTTCTTGGCCGAGTACGACTCCGGCTTTTGCAAGACTGTCTGCCATCTCGTTTCCGTCGATGCCCCGGTGGCTGGGAATCCAGTAGATTTGCACCTTTCTGGAGATGCTGAGGGAATCTAGTGCTTCCCTGCTCGCCAGGACATTTCTGGAGTTGATGGAGTGTCCTTGCATTGCCTTGATTGCTGCTTGGCTGTCCACGTAGATATTTATTTGGTTGTATGGAGCGTGAATTTCCGCCAACTCCGCTGCTTTCCTTATTGCGAAGACTTCCGCCTGGAATATGGTGCAGTGGTTTGGCAGTTTGTATGAGAGCTTTATTTCTGGCTCTGCACAGTATTCGGCGGCTCCGACTCCTAGGTCCATCTTTGAGCCGTCTGTAAAGAAGTGCGCTGCTTCTAGGGCCAGTCCTGTATGCCAGTCTTCTGGTCCCAGTAGTGCTGATGTGCATATTGAGTTGATCTTTGGGATAATGTAGTCCGTGCTACTACTCTACCAACTATGCTGTGTCCATAGCTTTGTAACGCCATGGTGCCTGTCGCACATAGACGTTGGGCGGTCTTTTGTGCCAGAAGGCGTGCTTGGATGTCCAGAGGGATGACACCTAAGATGTGTTCTAATGCTTTGGTTGGCATATGCAGTTATCTTGGGTGCTTTCCTGCGAAATTTTGTTAGCAGTTCGTTAACCACAAGGTTCCATAGAAGGGGTGACAGTACTCCGCCTTGAGGCGTGCCGCCGTGTGCCTCCTTCGTCATGGTTGTGGTACCCCACTCGGCTTGTACTCTTCTGCAGCTGAGCAGGTTGTATATCCACGAGTTCAAAGCCTTATGTATTGATACAGCTCTTAGGCAGCGCATTATCGCCTCCGTGGAGACGTTGTTGAATGCACCAGATATGTCAAGGAATGCTCCCAAGGAGAAATCTAATAAGTTTGTCTATAAAGTCCTCGCGTAGGTAGCTCAACGAATATATAATCCCCTGCCTCATTTGCAGCTACACCCTACATCAGCTTGTCAGACTGGACATATACATCGTTGTATGTAACCAGGGTTCGTAAAATGCACAAATGATATTTTTCAGTCATGATAATTAACATCAATGAAAAAAATTTTTATTTTCACAAGTGTAAATAACATTTTTTTTCACAAGAAAAAAATTATTTTTTTCATGAAACTAACACGAACATTTTTCACACGCATGGTTCTATCACGCGTGTGAGAAATTTTAGCAGCCTTCTGTAAAAAAAAATTGTGAGCAAATTTTTTTCACAAAATTTCTCACACGCGTGTAAAAAATTTTCAGAATATTTTTATACCCGTTACTCGTAGAGTAACAAGTAAGGGCGCTGCAGTCGAGTTTCCCGACCACAAAATACCCTGTTCATTTATTTTCATTTATTTGTTTTTGAATTTTTGAAGATGTCATCCTAAATGTAGGCAATACTTTTCTAGTCCTGAGGGCTATTATCAGCCCAACTGTTTCGCTTATAACTCCGGTGTTTTTGGTCCGATCTGATTGTACTTTTCAGAATAGATAGATATTGAGCCTAGCTTGATGTATACTAAACCACGAGGCTCTAACTTGAAAATTGTGGATCTGACGGCTTTTTAGGTCTTGGATTTATAGAGGAGGTCTAGGTTTTTTGGGGATAAAAGGGGGACGGGGTGGAATTTTTCAAATCTGAAACAAACTTGATCTGCGTACAGCATAAATCTACCTTCGTGCAAAAATTTGTGGCTCTATCTCTTATAGTCTCTGAGATCGACGCGTTCATACAGACAGACAGACGGACAGACGGACAGACGGACGGACGGACGGACGGACGGACGGACGGACGGACAGACGGACAGACGGACAGACGGACAGACGTACAGACGGACATGGCTATATCGACTCGGCTGTTCATGCTGATCAAGAATATATATACTTTATGGGGTCGGAAAATTTTCCTTCTCCCTGTTACATACATTCGCACAACTTCATGATCCCCCTTTTCCCATTTTCAATGGGAACAGGGTATAAAAAGGGTATACTAAAGTCGTGCAAATGTATGTAACAGGCAGAAGGAAGCATCTCCGATATCATAAAGTATATATATTCTTCATCAGCATCAACAGCCGAGTCGATATAGCCATGTCCGTCTGTCTGTCCGTCCGTCCGTCCGTCCGTCCGTCTGTATGAACACCTAGATCTCAGAGACTAGAAGAGCTAGAGCAACGAAATTTTAGATGTAAGCTAGTATTGTCTGCAGGCAGATCCAGTTTGTTTAAATTTTGGCCACGCCCCCTCCCGCCACTGCAATAAATAATTTTAAATATAATAAATGGCAGAGTTAAAAAACGTTGCATACTTATCTGAGCCGCATGAGGTTATTAAACACTAATTGCCTTGAGTAAAGGGTATTTCGAAGTCGGGCAGGGCCGACTTTAACTTACGGTCTCGTTCTAAATTGCGGCGGCGGGAGGGGGCGTGGCCAAAATTGAAAATAAACTTGATCTGCCTGCAGACATAACAAGCATATGTCCCATACACGTCAAACCTCTATCTCTTTCCATCTCTGAGATCTGTGCGTTCATACGGACAGACAGACGGACAGACGGACATGGCTATATCGACTCGGCTGTTGATGCTGATCAAGAATATATATACTTTATGGGGTCGGAGATGCTTCCTTCTGGATGTTACATACTTTTGCACAAACTTATAATACTCTATGTACCTACGGTACAGAGTATAAAAACGGTCTCGGTCTTCCCTCAACCGATTGTGTGCTGCTAGCGCTCTCTCTGTTAGTTCGGATGCTGTTGAGCTCGAACCCTGGTCGGTCTGACAACAACCCAATAACAGGCCCATTTCAGTCAAACGGTCCCAAAGTGAGTGTTGTTTAAAGACCGCTTCATCAAAATGTTAATCTCAAAAGGTCTCTGTGAGCTTAGTCAAGTGGGAGCAGAGCGTAACCCCAGTCTGACTTTGCGTCATGTGTTGAGAAAAATCAGTACACCCTGTGGCATGATATTTCACGTAAATAGTCTTTACATGATTTTTTATACCCTGTTCCCATTGAAAATGGGAAAAGGGGGATCATGAAGTTGTGCGAATGTATGTAACAGGGAGAAGGAAAATTTTCCGACCCCATAAAGTATATATATTCTTGATCAGCATGAACAGCCGAGTCGATATAGCCATGTCCGTCTGTCCGTCCGTCCGTCTGTCCGTCTGTCCGTCTGTCTGTCTGTATGAACGCGTCGATCTCAGAGACTATAAGAGATAGAGCCACAAATTTTTGCACGAAGGTAGATTTATCCTGTACGCAGATCAAGTTTGTTTCAGATTTGAAAAATTCCACCCCGTCCCCCTTTTATCCCCAAAAAACCTAGACCTCCTCTATAAATCCAAGACCTAAAAAGCCGTCAGATCCACAATTTTCAAGTTAGAGCCTCGTGGTTTAGTATACATCAAGCTAGGCTCAATATCTATCTATTCTGAAAAGTACAATCAGATCGGACCAAAAACACCGGAGTTATAAGCGAAACAGTTGAGCTGATAAAAGCAGCCAACCAGTTGTTGATCAGGACTAGAAAAGTATTGCCTACATTTAGGATGACATCTTCAAAAATTCAAAAACAAATAAATGAAAATAAATGAACAGGGTATTTTGTGGTCGGGAAACTCGACTGCAGCGCCCTTACTTGTTTTTGCATGAACTCACACGTTATTTTCTCAGGTATTTGTAAGGCTAAAAGTCTAAAATTTCATTCGAAAACATGAAAAACTCAGGGGTTTGTCAGCGATCGTCTCATGTCTTACCACCTACGAAATACAAAGTAAGTACATCTGGAGTACTAAAAAAGTAAAGAACCCAAAGGCTGGTGACGTCACCTAAACAGAAACGGTTAAAACCCCTGAGTTTTTCGGCGTTTCCATTGCAAAACGAAGCCAAAGGCTCAGGTTTTCTCATGCCTTATTACGTTTCATGACGGTAAGTCCGACAGGGATATTTATGCGAGGCACATGTACATATGTCAATTCGCATCAACATGTAAGCACGCACTGAGTGAGCTCACGCACCTGCCGATAAACACCGAATGCTCACCGTGTGTCAGAAAGTGACAGACATATTTTTCTGTGCTCTTTCTCTGTGGCCGGGCCTGCCGTGAAAAGGTCTGCAAAAGACCAAGACCGAAAAAACAAAAACAAATGTGTTTCTCTCCTCTCACGACCGAAAACAACCAGAGAGCGCAGTTAAGGGTTGATTTTGTCCTTCTTTGTAAATGTGCCGCACGAAACCGGTTGTTTTCGGACAACTGGAAAGAGAGGACCGGTTGTTGCGACCTCTGAGCAAAACATTCTTTACAGAGAAATGTAGAAAGGTTGATAAGTAAGTTGCGATATAATATTTTGAGATTTTCAATCTCATTTCATATATTTTAAACCTGTGTTTTAAAAATGTAATCCTCTCGAAAAATAGATTTTCAATCTAGATTGTTGATTGGTTTTTTTTTGCTCAGTGTATGAGCCTGATTATGCTCAGAGCTATGGAATACTCGCAATCAAAGGGGAATTACTATTCATCACTGTATTCTTGTTAATTTGCATAACCATTCAGCTAGGGAGGCACTGCCCAAGACTGAATTCTTGTGCCTTGTGGACGTAATAGCATTTACATATAAGATGCCACGAACTCGAAGCGTTTAAAATATTATATTTGTCTGAGTAAACTTGGCTTTTGGCCAACAATTTAAATAATAGACTTATTCAGTTTACTTAAATATACAGTGTTTTCTTTTAAAATGATTTTCAAAGGATTCAAGAAGTGGTGCAAGTTTATGGAACAGGATAAAGAAACCTTTCCATATTAATAAGGTATATTCTTAAATTCTTGGTTATCACCTCTTAAGAAGCGGGATATTTTCTAAAAATAAGGACTGTCATTAAAAATGTTCACGGAACGAAGCTCAGTTTTTCTTTGCCCTAATAAACATGAGAGAAGTTAAAGTCGGACCTGCTAGACTTCGATATACGGTTTAACAGTCTTATCTTATGTTATTCAACAGAGCATTAGTCCGAATCAATTCGAAACGGGATTGAAAACAGGGAAGTCCCGGATATTCTTGAGCCGTGTGGAAAAAAGATTTGATCCCACTTCTTTATACCCTTGCAGAGGGTATATAAAAATTGGTCACATGTTTGTAACGCATAGAAGGAAGCATCTCCGACCACATAACCTATGTATATTCTTGATCAGCATGACGAGCTGAGTCGATATAGCCATGTCCGTCAATCCGTCCGTCAGTTATTATGCGATTTCCTCTGTCAGTTTAAAAGCTACAGTCACGAAACTTTGCAGGAAGTCTTATAGTACAAATACGCTGCACATTTATCGGAACCGGCCGGATCGGATGACTATAGCATATAGCTGCCATAGGAATGAACGGTCGAAAAACTAGTTTTAGTGAGAAAAACAAGTTTGTTTTCAATGAAAGAGCTTCCAAACTTTTTTTTTTTTTTTTTTATTTATTTATTTAATATCCCAATGACACGAGACATATAGCTTATAAATTAAGTCATTGGTCACAAAAGGTGTTACTTTATACTTCTTATTTTGCTATGTATTCCCATGATTCCACTAAGATTGGTCGAAATCGGACATCAATATAGTATAGCTGTCATAGAAAAGTACAGACTGAAAAGTAGGCTTAGAGACGATTTCACATCTTCTACATAGCTGCTATGTGTCAGATAAACATCGATTTTGTCTGCTATTTGTAGGTTTATGTGGCAGATAGCTCTATCTAGAAGATTAGAAATCGGCCCTTAATCTAGGTGGGGAAACGCTCAGAATTTTCTCTGAGCCCATCTAATTACATAGCTTAGAGAATGCGCTACAGAAAATTCTCAGGGCGGGTACGGAGACACCACAAATGCGGCCTGAGAATGAGCAACTCGTTTTTTGGCCAAACAGCTGATAAATTCTCGCAGAGGGTCAGGGAAATTATAAAACATGTTTGATAATTGTCAGAGGTACCTACGAGAAAAAAAAATGGAATCTAAAATGACAAAAAAAAAGAAAGATAGTCGGTCAAGCCCGACTATAACACACACTGTACCAACGAAATTATACGCTCAGCATAAATTTCGATGCTGCAGGAGCAGCTGAAAGCAGCGCTGCAGCGAAAAGTCTTTTGATCATAACTTGACAACCCTTCATCCGATCTTCGCCGATCTTCGCTTCGGCAGATCACTAAATATATCTAAAAGGAAGGAACCATATATCTTTAAAACAGTGGGAGATATGACGTTTTTAGAGCGAAGCTCTTTTACGGACGGTAGACTGGGGGTAAATCCAGAAATCGATTGTCTTTGCGACAGATTTCTTTGGCTACGCTTTTGACTTTGCAAAGTCAGCAGCGTTTGTGTGTGAGATGTATGCAACTTTCATGTATGCAGCAATTCCCAGTGGCGCAAATGCTCATTATTACGTCCATTATTAATGCATTACCTCTCGCCTGAATGCATTCAAAAACCCAATACAACCTGCCTTACTTTCTTAAGAAATGGCCAAATTTTCCGCACGGTACATGAGTTTATTGAATTTTGTAATGCAGAAAGTAATGACGTGCCGAAGTTTCTTTCGGGTCCCCATTACACAAGCGTATTCTTTTACCATATTGTAATGCAGAAATTCTCGAGCCATTACAAATGCGCTGAAAAAAAATCTCATAGGTAATGCATTACATTGTGGCTCGTACGTAATGCATTATTTCGACCGACCACATTCAGCCCAGCGCCACTGGGAAATTACATGCGCTCTCTCATTTTCTCCCGCACTGGCACTTTCTGCTGCCGACGCGCTAGTTTTTTTCGCTTGTTGTTGTTATTATTGGCATTGTTAACGGACTACTTTTTGCCGACGAGACCACCTAATATTATTGCATCATGTCTCTGCTTACACTGGAGTCTGCTAACCAGTGTTGCCAATTTAACTACCCAGTCGAATTTTTTTTATCAGGGAAAAGGTACTTTCTCATGCTTACTTTTCACGTAATAAGGCATGCCAAAACCTTAAAAACTCAGGGGTTTCAACCGTTTCCGTTTGGGTGACGTCATCAGCCTTCGGATTCTTTACTTTCTTAGTACTCCAGATGTACTTACTTTGTATATCGTAGGTGGGAAGACATGAGACGTTCGCTTACGAACCCCTGAGTTTTTCATGTTTTCGAATGAATTTTCTGACTTTTAGCCTTACGATTGCCTGAAAAAATAACGTGTGAGTTTTTCATAATGTATTAAGGGATAATTTCATGCAAATGTACAGACTATTTACGTGAAATATCATGCCACCGGGTGTACTGATTTTTCTCAACACATGACGCAAAGTCCGACTGGGTATTTTCGCACCAGATCTAGGTATTTTGTAAGGTCGAAAGCCAGAAATCTGTGGAAGAAACCCAGTCGGACTTTTTATCATGAAAAAGGTACCTTCTCATGCTTACTTTTCGCGTAATAAGGCATGAGAAAACCTGAGCCTTCGGCTTCGTTTTGCAATGGAAAAGCCGAAAAACTCAGGGGTCTTAACCGTTTCCGTTTAGGTGACGTCATCAGCCTTCGGGTTCCTTACTTTCTTAGTACTCCAGATGTACTTACTTTGTATATCGTAGTTGGGAAGACATGAGACGTTCGCTGACAAACCCCTGAGTTATTCATGTTTTCGAATGAAATTTCAGACTTTTAGCCTTACAAATACCTGAGAAAATAGCGTGTGAGTTTTTCATGATATATTCAGCGCTAATTTCATGCAAAAAAGTAATGTAGAGACTATTTACGTGAAATATCATGCCACCGGGTGAACTGATTTTTCTCAACACATGACGCAAAGTCCGACTGGGAAGCGATAGCAGCATGTGGGTTGTGAGCAGAGTTCGCAACAACCGCTCCTCTCTTTGCAGTTGTCAGAAAACAAAACGGTATTAGAGCGAAGCTCTTTTTCGGACGGTCGACTGGGGGCAAATCCAGAAAACGATTGTCTCTGCGACAGATTTCTTTGGCTACGCTCTTAACTTTGCAAAGTCAGCAGCTTTGATCTACGCAAACCAGCCATAGCAGCAGGTGGATTGTGAGTTTGTGGGTCGTGGTGGGAGATCAGATAGGACCAAGACAGCGGCCAAAACAGTGACCGTAACAGTGAGCAAAACACTGGCCGAAAAGTGAATGAGACAATGACCGAACCAGTGACCAAACCAGTGATCAAAACACTGACCGAAGCAGTGACTGAAACAGTGACCGAAACAGTGACCAAAACACTGACCACAACAGTGACCGAAACAGTAACCGAACAGTGACCAAACAGTGACCAAACAGTGACCAAACAGTGACCGAACCAGTGACCAAAACAGCGATCAAAGCACTGACCGAAACAGTGACCAAAGGAGTGACTGAAACAAGACATGATATCATAGCAATTCAAACAATCAACAATTAATGTGAAATGTCTACAAACAATGTAGTTAAACGGTCAAAATGGGAATTAAAGCAACAGTATATTCATCTTTCTCCTTAAGGCGGAGAAATCGGCATTGTTGTTAACTGTTTGGCCCAGACGGTCGGTCTTTGTAGCGCTGGTTGCTTAGGCTGCAGCTTCTACAGCCTTGATATTTGGCAGGTTCGACTATCGATATTCATTGTGTAGTCATTGCGTGTGTATTGGTGGATGATTAAAATGAAGTTTTCTCTTTTGCTCTTACTTTTACAACAGTGTTCCCCAGCCAGGCCCTGGAGGGCTGAACACTTTCGGCAATTCACACCAAATGCTTGCCGAAGTAATGCATCAATAAGTGTGAGAGAGAGACAGAGCCTCTCTTCTTGGGAAACACTGTTTAACGATCCCAAAATGTAAATTAGACAAAAACCAAACTACTTTATATTCTTTTAGAAGTATTGTTATTTCAAATCAGGTTATGATTATCCCTCGTAAAGAGTTTCGCTCGTACCGGGTGTTCCACGACGCCCACTCTTTTTTTCTAAATTGCGGAGGCAGGAGGGGGCGTGGTCATCAAAATAAACTTGATCTGCCTGCAGACATAAGAAGCATCCTCTTACCATCTGTGAGATCGGTGCGTTCATACGGACAGGTAGACGGACATGACTAGGCTGTTGATACTGATCAAGAATTCAAAAAAGCAAATTCAAAATCACGGGATGCTACCATTAAAAACAAGAAAGTTTCTCCAGCTAAAACTTTTTTCAGACCTATCTTTTATATCGCAGATATACCATATAGTTGTCCGATTTTCATCAAAGTTGGCAATATTATAAACATGCATAGAAAACCTATGAATACAAAGTTTGGAGACGTTTCCATTGAAAACCAAAAAGTTTTTCATATTTATAGGCTATTTACACTAGGAGTGCGTTATGCGTTAATAGCTAACAATCAGCTTTTTCCCATAAAAAACGAGAGCGTAAGTTAAAGTCGGTTACTCAAGGCAATTAGTGTTTAATAACCTCATGCGGCTCAGATAAGTATATTTTTAACTCTGCCATTTATTATCCGATCTTTATGAAAATTTGTGAGATTGTACATATTGGCCAGATGCACTATACTGCAATATCTGAGCTTGATAGCTTACAAATTGTAGAAGATATTCAATATTTATTATTACGGGGGCGGGAGGGGGCGTGGCCAAAATTTGAAACAAACTTGATCTGCCTGCAGACATTACTAGCTTACATCTAAAATTTGGTTGCTTTAGCTCTTCTAGTCTCTGAGATCTAGGTGTTCATACAGATGGAAGGACGGACGGATGGACGGATGGACGGACGGACAGACGGACAGGGCTATATCGACTCGGCTGTTGATGCTGATGAAGAATATATATACTTTATGATATCGGAGATGCTTCCTTCTGCTTGTTACATACACTTGCACGACTTTAGTATACCCTTTTTACTCTACGAGTAAGGGGTATAAAAATAAGACTAAGACTTCCGAAATTCTAGATTTTAGAATAACCTTTCTATATTTCAGAAAAAATTGCATTTACACCTTTTATAGACAGTAAAAGGAGTGAGGGGGGGACTTGCAGACAGAAGAGGAAGACTACATCACTAAGAAGCGTATAAGCCCCTTATATAATATATTATTTTTATAGGATATTTTCTCTCTGTTTGGTTCACTAAAGTTTCTTTCTGAAAATCACATTGTAATTAGTAATCATTATTTTTAGTTTCTTACTTTACCTTGCCTGGGACTTGAACTCGGGACCTCGGGGAAACTTCAACACGAAAGGCATCGCACATCGCACTCGACTACCAATCACGCGCGAGAGTCACAGTACAGAACGCAGCTAAATGCTAAGCACTCAGTTGTCTCATTTATATTCCGAAAGCAGGGAATTCGAACTTGAGAATTACAAGTGGTGTCTTTTTATATTTTTCTAAATTTTAGGGCGGTTTTCTAGACATATTTGTCTATATTTTAGGGCGAAATTCTGAATGGCTTGTCTAAATTTAATTTAAATGTGCTTTCTTAAATTTAGGGCGTTTTCCTAAATTCGCCCTATTTTAAGACACCGTGAAATGTATTTTTTTCTATATTCAAGGGCGAATTCACCCTTAATTTTAGAAAGTATTTAGGAAAAAATTTAGAAAAATCACATTATATTTAATATATATTATATTTAATAATATTTATTTACTGAGTTTTATAATAAAAGTCATTCGATCACATTTATTTTTGAGTTGTATAATAATAGCATTGAAAAATGATTATCAATTCACTTTTTAATGTAAGTCTTTAAGAAACTTTTCTTCTTAAATTCGTTATTTTTGAATAATAATATAAGAGTTTCAAACCACTGTTATTCCTAGAGTGAAAAATATAGTCTTTAGTAACTATTATTTACCGAAAAAACAATGTAAAAGTCTGCAATAACTGTATGCTTAAGAGTAATAAAATAAAACTCTTTAACTAACAATTAATTGTGTACATTTATAATATAAGTTACAACTGTTTCCATCCCTGGTGTGTATACACTCGGTAAAAAATGAATCAAAACCATGATTATTGGCTATTCATACAGAGCACAGCTAACATCCAAATCATGAATCATAAAAAATTGCGCTGACAAAATTTGTCATGTCTTTAGCATATTTCGTTAAGACGCTAATCCACTTAATAGTTTGCCAAAAAAAATTAAAGCGTTGGCATAGCAAATAGCTATTAAGCGACTTAACTCAGGATGTGGACTGTTAGATGTGCTCAGTGTGAATGGTTTTTGCTGAAGCTTAAATTTTTAAACTTATATCTTTGCATTCGCGCGTTCTTAATATGTTACGTACATACACCCTTTTGTCAGATCGTATACTGATCAGTAGTGTGACATTCGATACAACCTGATTTCGTAATCGCTTTCACTTCCACGACGGCTTTCATTGTGTTTGGGACCAACAAGGTTTAAAGCGAGATTTCGGACCTTTCATAAGCTGAGCTTTAAATTTCAAGACCATTCCAGGGAAAACTTGTTTTAGGCTTTTGGGGCGGTCCCTTTAATAATTGAGCGAACAGCAAGAGCAGACGTTGTGAGTGGGAGTTTGAGTGGGAAAGGGTAGCAAGAAAAAGGCACACGGCTAAAATATTGGAAGTCAGATTCTTTGTGAATGCTCACGGAACCGTCACAATCTTTTTTTTCTTTTTTAAGAAAGAGTCATTTAATAAGTAGCCTTCTGCTACTGTATAGAATTATACACTTTAATTGAGCACGCTTGTAATGTAATATTTGTACTGAGTCGCTCTTGCGAGCGATCCTTCTTTTATTCTGTTAAATTCATCCCTTAAATCTAAGTTATCTATTGCTTCGTTTGTAAGACGAGGCATGTGTATGTTTATTTGCTTGTGCGTTGGTAATTATCATATGCTCACATATGTGTCGGTCTTGTGGGAGGGCTACATCGCCTGTGTATCTCAAGGATCCCTACGCGTGGGGTCAGATACATCCTGACCCTTGTCAATGTGGCTATTAATATTTATGTTATTACTATGCAACATGTTTATGGGTTAAGCATATGATCTCTATCGCTAGATGTGAGTCGTGGGATCGTGGACTCATGTTTAGATTATAAACAGCTACCATTTTTCGCCGCTCATACTTGTGTGTAGTATTAGGTATTATCAGTACTTGGCAATGTCCATTCGGGCTTACAGATAATGTATAGGTGTTTTAATGTAAGTTATAGAATAGCGTTCTGCTACAGCAGACTTAAATTGAGGTCCTTGGGGAAGACTCTCTTTAGCCTTCTCCTTTGTCGTACTCCTTGGATTCTGCGTCTTTTTAACAAAGTTTTAGCCAATTTGTTGGGGGGTTGTGACAGCTTGTCAAGGTATGTTGCAGCCTGTTATTGATTATTTCTCCAACCATAGGAACTCAAATCGTCACTACCTAGCTCTTAGTAGCTCTTCAGTGTTCACTGAACATGTTACGTACTTGTTTTTTTTCTCAGTTGTTTAATTGCTCACAGATGCTTAGTACAGCTGAACGTTTGATTGCACACCTGATTATCAGCAATACTCAAGACATGGTTTCTTTTAGAAATCATTTGAATGAATTGTAATCTTTTCTTTCAAGTCACATTGTGGCTTGTTGCCCATATTTAAGTCACCTCACTTAAATGGTTCCAAAAACGGTTGTGCTTTTAAATTAGCCAGCTGAATACTCTGCGATACTCGGGTAATTTTTGCATGTCTTGGACATGGGATAATCCTGCTTTGGGAACGTTACATCCGTAAGTAAATTTGCTTGTTAAAATTGACACAGCTGGCGTTCACATTGGTATATTTTAATGAATGCAGTTCTTCGGGAGAACTTCTAAACCTATTTTAAAACGAGAGCGTAAGTTAAAGTCGGCCCTGCCCGACTTCGAAATTCCCGTTACTCAGCTCAGCTCGCATAAGTATGCAACATTTTTTTAACTCGGCTATTTATTATCCGATCCTTTTGAAAATTTGTGAGATTGTAGATATTGGACACAAAGACTACACTGCAAAATCTGAGCTCGATATCTTAAAAATTGTGGGAGTTATTCAACATTCTTTATTGCGGGGGCGGGAGGGGGCGTGACCAAAATTTGAAACAAACTTGATCTGCCTACAGACAATACTAGCTTACGTATAAAATTTGGTTGCTCTAGCTCTTCTAGTCTCTGAGATCTAGGTGTTCATACAGACGGACGGACGGACGGACGGACGGACGGACGGACATGGCTATATCGACTCGGCTGTTGATGCTGATGAAGAATATATATACTTTATTATATCGGAGATGCTTCCTTCTCCCTGTTACATACTACTGTGGGCAAAAAGTAAGGTGAATTTGTTTGTAGAATGAAAAATCTTTATTTATTCTTCTAAATCAATTTCATCCCCTTTAAAGTAATCCCCTCCCGATAAAATACACTTATGCCAACGTTTTTTCCAATCCTCGAAACATGCCAAATAGTCCCTTTCCGGTATAGCCATCAGCGCTTTCTTCGATTTTCCTTTTATCTCCTCAATCGACTCGAAACGCGTTCCCCGAAGTGGTCTCTTGAGTTTTGGGAATAGCCAGAAGTCACATGGAGCCAAATCTGGCGAATACGGTGGTTGCGGATCGATATGCGTCGAATTTCTGATGACTTTTTGCAAGAAATTGAGAACTTTCGGTACCAAAACGAGATTTGACTTTTCGTAGGCCCAAATGGTCTTTCAAAATGGTTTTCACAGATCCTTCTGATATTCCGATCATATCAGTAAGGTCTCTAACAGTCAACCGACGATTTTTGCGCACTAATTCCTCCACTTCATTGAAGTGTTGGTCATCTGTTGACGTCGATGGTCGTCCGGAACGCTCCAAGTCATCCACACGTTCTCGACCCTCTTTGAAGTCTTTGTTCCACTTATAAACATTTTTTTGTGACATGGTAGAATCACCAAAGGCCTTCCGCAACATCCTCAACGTTTCCGCAGCCGAAATTTCATTCCGCAAACAAAATTTGATGGCACTTCTCTGCTCAGACATTGTAAAAATCGAAAAATGCACTCTTGGTCGTTTGGAAAACACAAGCGTAAATATATTACTGATAATGACATTCACATGAAATTTGGCACAGATGTCATCAACAGTCCTGCCAACTCAAGAAAAAAACGAGAGCGTAAGTTAAAGTCGGCCCTGCCCGACTTCGAAATACCCGTTACTCAGCTCAGCTCGGATAAGTATGCAACATTTTTTTAACTCGGCCATTTATTATCCGATCCTTTTGAAAATTTGTGAGATTGTAGATGTTGGCCACATAGACTACGACTTTTGTATACCCTTTTTACTCTATGTGTAACGGGTATAAAAGCCTGCCCGAATTGTTAGGCCCGCGAAGTTTAAATTGACCCTTACACCTTACTTTTTGCTCACAGTAGTACATTTGCACGACTTTAGTATACCCTTTTTACTCTACGAGTAACGGGTATAACGAGAAAGCTAAGCTAACTTCGTTTGTGGCGAAGTTTTTATACCCTTGCAAGTGCTCGCTTAAATATTTTCAAAAAATACTCTTTTTCCCATATTCCGACCGATCGTTCGTAGGGGAGCAATATCATCCGATTTGGCCAAAAATTTGTAAAATTATGTGAAAGCATGTGCAACAAACAAATACAAAATTCCAGGATGCTACCATTAAAAACCAGACCAGACCTATCTTTTGTATGGCAGCTATACCATATACTTATGCGATTTTAATAAAACTTGGTAGAATTATAAAAAAACATAGAAAACCTACGATTACAAAGTTTGGAGACGTTTCCATTGAAAAGAAAAAAGTTTTTCTCACTAAAACTAGTTTTCCGACCGATTGTTCCTATGGGAGCAATGAGATATAGTCATCCGATCCGGTCTGTTCCGACGTATTAGTAGCGTGCAGCAAAAATAAGACTCTGTGCAGCTCGACAGTCTTGAAACTGAGAGACTAGTTCGCGTAAAAACCGACAGACAGACGGACGTACAAAGCTCAATCGACTCAGCTCGTCACCCTCATCAAGAATATATATAGTTTATGGGGTCGGAAATGAATATTTCTATGCGTTGCAAACTTCTGGACAAAATTTAATACCCTTTGCAAGGGTATAATAAAAGGGTAACTGTTCTTGAAAGAAAATGTATGCTTGCAGAAAGTTCCGCTGCGGACGTTACAATAAATGGAAGTCGACTTTGAAGATTATGTGCCTTTGCCCATTTTTATACTTTATACCGTAGGTACAAAGAGTATTATAAGTTTGTACAAAAGTATGTAACAGTCAGAAAGAAGCATCTCCGACCTTATACAGTTTATATATTCTTGATCAGCATCAACAGCCAAGTCATGTCCGTCTGGAGATGGTACTAGATAGAGGTTTGACATGTAAGGGATATATGCTTCTTATGTCTGCAGGCAGATTCAAGATTATTTTCAATTTTGGCAATAAATCTTTTCCGGGGTCGGCTCAAGAATATCCGGGATCACCTTTTTTTTTAATCCCGTATAAAGGTATAGTAAGGTATAGTATAGTATAAAGGTATAGTGAAGATCGGATGAACGGGTGTGGAGTTGTGATCAAAAGACTGTTCGCAGCTACTGCAGCATCAACATTTATGCTGAACGTATAATTTTGTTGGTACAGAGTATGTTATAGTCGGGCTTGACCGACTTTCTTTCTTGTTTTTTATTTTAGCGAATTTTGCATAATAAAAAATAAACAAATACGAAAAATTAAGTAAAATATATATCAATTCAGCTTAAAAGAGAGCGTAGGCTTAAGTCGGCCCTGACCAACTTGGATAAACCCTTTACTCAGGGGAATTAGTGTTCGGTAACCTCTCCTTATGTTAATTAGCATTAATTTGAATATTTCGACTTTTTGTAAGCGAACGGGGCATGCGGCTCAGATAAGTATGCAACTTTTTTTTTATAAACTAAATAACTCAGCTAAACAACCCTAACTAAATAACCCTGCAAAAATTTTGTCGTGTTACTTATCTTCCTCGTCAATGCGAGAGTTTGGCGATTGCTTGAGGGGAGAGTTCGGAGTTAGTTTGGCGATTTACACTAACAAAATACATTAGGTATCGCATTTTTATCATAAAAGGGATAAATTGGCGATATGTGCTATCGTATTTTTTCCGACCATTCGGTAAATTTGCGATATATCCCTCAAAAATCGCCTGGGGGGCAAAAATGCGGTACTTTATGGTTGGTCTCGCATTTTCATCATCCCATCTGAGAATTGGCGAAACATCGCTTAACACTCCCTAAGAAGATCAGAATGCGATTCTTCTTGAAGTGAATTCAACGACTTTTTACAATATTACCAAAGGAAAATACTTTGGCAACGCTTTCAAAAGATGAAAAACCGGCCAATTAAAAATTTACACATGTACTTAAGGTGGTAGGAAATTCTTCCTTCTGGAAAATGTATGTTTACTTGTCCGCTGTAGTAACCTGCTTGATCTGTGGCTTTTAAGAAAGCCATTATTCAAATAAGCAAACGGTCAGACAATAATAATTTTCAAAATATTTCAGGGTTGCAATATGCCACCACTTTTATTAAGTAGTATTAAAAAGAGATGTCTCTCTGATGTAAAGACAATTACATTTTTTTCTGACATTCCATTGCCAGTAAAGTTTACCATAGTGCACAGCTTCCGATTCAGCACAAACTACAGTAGGCCTCGTTTTTTGGCTCAGCTTCCCCTGGGAAAACCTTTCCGTTTCAATAGTCAACGGAGTGAGAGGCATAATAGATTGTTTATTTATTAAAAGCAGACCTTCTTCTCGTTAAAAATTTGTGTTGAATTTCCTCCCGCTTTGCGTTAAGTAAGTCGAAATGTCCTCCATCAAAGCCAAAAGAGCAAACACAAGACGACAAGCAGCCAGAATTGTCTTAAACTGTTATGGAAATACAGGGCCCCGTTTTCAAGGGCGATCCAGCAGTGGTGGCGAGAGGTCAGCATTCAGATTTTAGTTTTGGTTGCATATATGTCACTAATTATGGCTTTTGTTTTCAGAAATTGCTCATAATATGTTTGCCAAGACGACGGATGCAGACATTAACAAAGTCTTGCCAAGACATTTTTTGCATGCTAAAGACCGTATAAATAAGAAACAACTCAAAATCAATAAGAAAACTTAAATTTATTACAAATAAAGAAACGACCATACATACATACTATACACTCTCAAAGTACACATATATATTTAACTAGCTTTATTTACCAGCGGCTTCGCTCGCTTTGCATCAATTTGTTACTAATTTATCATGCTGGTAATATTTTATAATGTGATGCTTTCAAAATGTTCATGGAGCTGATCAAATGAAGATCAAAAGAGTTGCAAACAACAACTTTCCGCATATAAGTTTGTGCAAAAGTATGTAACAGCCAGAAGGAAGTATCTCCGACCCCATAAAGTATATATATTCTTGATCAGCATCAACAGCCGAGTCGATATAGCCAAGTCCGTCTGTCCGTCTGACAGTCTGTCCGTCTGTCTGTCCGAATGAACGCACAGATCTCAGAGATGGTAAGAGATAGAGGTTTGACATGTATGGGACATATGCTTCATATGTCTGCAGGCAGATCAAGTTTATTTTCAATTTTGGCCACGCCCCCTCCCGCCCCACAATTTAGAAAAATTGTCATATCTCCCACAGTTTTAAAGATAGATGGTTCGTTATATATATCGCTTTATCATATTTAGTATTCAGGATAACTTATCGATCCGCCAAAAGGAATGGCGAAGATCTAATGAACGGTTGTCGAGTTATGATCAAAAGACTGTTCGCTGCTGCTTTCAGCTGCTACTGCAGCATCCAAATTTATACTGAGCGTATAATTTCGGTGGTACAGAGTATGTTATAGTCGGGCTTGACCGACTTTCTTTCTTGTTTTGAATGTAGCTCATAAAATACGTTTGGAGCCAATCGCTGGAAGCTAAACTTTTATACAATCTTGACCACCAATATTCTACCCATGGTGCTGAAATCGTCGAATCAACAGTCTTTGTTCAATTTTCGTTATCGTCATTATTCTCGTTACCGTTACTGTTTGCGCTATCGTTATAATTTTCGTTATCGTTATCGTTATTTCTTATACTTACAAACTTATTTTCATGTCAAACGGATGAAATATAGTTTATTGCATTCGGAGTTTCCGGAAGTTTTCCGACCCCAGGGCCAAATTTCCAAAAAACGGAAAATCACATTACATATTAATTTTAAGGTCCTTACAAACTGAGTTTCAAGTCAATCGGATGAAAAACAGTTTTTCGGATGCAGAATTTTCCTAGAGTTTTCAGAGCCTACTGTCGAATTTTCCGACATCGCAACCTGGTATCTCAATTTATCTTACTAACTATCCTTACAAAATGAGTTTCAAGTCAACCGGATGAAACTTCACTTACTATTCTTTTAAGTCGAATTTCAATTCAATCGGGATAATTATTGTTACTTAGCTTGCAGACTTTTCCGTAAATTTTTCGACTTTACGGTCAAATTTTCCAACATCGGAAAATGACACGTCAATTTATTTCACTTACTTTTCTTACAAACAGAATTTTAAGTCAATCGGATGAAAAATAGATTTTTACATATCAAATTTTCCCGGCAATTTTTCTTGAGGGCGGATTTTCCGAAATCGGTAAAACACGTGTCCAATTATTTCGCATACTCTGCTTACAAACCGAGTTTCAAGTCAATCGGATGGAAAATAAAATGTTCGCACTACAAACTTTTCCGACGCTTTTGCGGGAATTATCTGGCCCTACGGTCAAATTTTCCAACATCAGAAAATGTCATCTCAATTTATTTCGCTTACTTTCCTTACAAACCGAATTTCAAGTCAGTCGGATGAAATATTACTTTCTTACTTACTTTCCTTACAAACCGAAATTCAAGACAATCGGATGAAATATAGTTATTTAGCATGCAGAATATTCCGGGAATTTCCCAACCTAACGGTCAAATTTTCCAACATCGGAAAATGAAATCTCAATTTATATCACTTACTATCCTTACAAACCGAAAGTCAAGTCAGTCGGGTGAAAAATAGATATTTGCATCTTGAATTTTCCGGGAATTTTCCATGTCGGCGGATTTTCCGAAATCGGGAAAACACGTGTCCAATTATTTCGCATATTTTGCTTACAAACCGAGTTTTAAATCAATCGGATCAAAAATAAAATTTTCCCTATACAAACTTTTCCGACGCTTTTCCGGGTGGAATTTTCCAAAACCCCGTCTTAGTACTCACTTTCAGCATAAGACAAAACTACTGTAAAAAATTCAGCTTCCTATCTCTTATGGTTTGGGCTGCACGACGGTCACCAGTCAGTCAGTCAGTCAGGTTGAACAACTTTATATATATAGATGTATTTGACACACTTAGCTTTAAAAAATATACTATTTCCCCTACTGTTAAATAACAGAATTCGAACCACATTTTATTTGTATGGCTTATGTTGGGGGAAGAATCTCATTATTATTTCTAATAAGAATCGCATTCTTATCTCCAGGAAAAAACGCCTTCTTAACTCTAGGAAGAATCGCATTCTTATCTCTGGAAAGAGTCGCATTCTTATCTCCAAGAAGAAACGCTTTCTTAACTCTAGGAAGAATCGCGTTCTTATCTCCAGGAAGAATCGCATTCTTAACTCAAGCAAGAAACGCATTCTTATCTCTAAGAAGAATCGCATTCTTATCCCTCAGAAGAGAGGGAAAAAACCAAGAACAATGGACTCAAAGTGAGAACATTCGGTGTCAAAAACTAATCATGACCGGATTTTCTCACTTCAAGAACAATAACTCACTCCGAGAACTTTTTTTGAGAACGCAAAATCATGATGTGAGTTGAAATGTTCAGTTTTTAAGAACATTTTAAAATCAAAACGAGAGCGTAAGTTAAACTCGGCCCTGCCCGACTTCGAAATACCCGTTAATCAGCTCAGCTCGGGTAAGTATGCAACATTTTTTTAACTCGGCCATTTATTATCCGATCCTTTTGAAAATTTGTGAGATTGTAGATATTGGCCACATAGACTACACTACATTTTTTATTGCGGGGGCGGGAGGGGGCGTTGCCAAAATTTGAAACAAAACTTGATCTGCCTACAGACAATACTAGCTTACATCTAAAATTTGGTTGCTCTAGCTCTTCTAGTCTTGACCGATCTAGGTGTTCATACAGACGGACGGACGGACGGACGGACAGACGGACATGGCTATTTCGACTCGGCTGTTGATGCTGATGAAGAATATATATACTTTATGATATCGGAGATGCTTCCTTCTGCCTGTTACATACATTTGCACGACTTTAGTATACCCTTTTTACTCTACGAGTAACAGGTATAAAAAAAAATTTTCAGGTCCAGGGGGTCCAGGACCCAGATACCAGGGCCAGCTCCAGTCCAGAACCAGATCCAATTCCAAGTCTAGGTCCGATGATTCCAGCTCCAAGTCCGCAGAGACATCCGCCTTGTACAACACCCCACCTGCCTTAGATAATTAAATTAAAGAAAGAAAAATTTTTCGGACTTACTGGGAGTAGAGCCCAAGATCCCCGCGCGCAACGATGCGACGGCGGACGTGTTACCTCGTTAGGCTATTGCCCACTTCTGCAGCCGCACGTCTGAATGGCTACTTATACATTGCGGTGATGAGCTGAATTGTCCTCATTTCAAGAACATTCGTAACATTTGTTCTCAAAAATTTGAGGGCACATTCTGTTCTTGTTTTGAGACGAAATAATCTTATTTTCTGAACACGGTTTTTCCCCCTGTGCAGGCTGAATCGCTTCCTATAGCTCAAAAGAGACTTTTTCCTATCTCCCCGAAGTATAGCTTTTTCATCGCCCGGAAGTTATCGCATAGTGTCACATTTCTTCCCGTGGGGAGATGAGAATGCGATAATAATGCGATATCGCTAGAGTAAAGCGATACCTACTAGGCGAATCGCATTCTTATTTTCCGCGATAAAAAATGTTTGCTGGGCTTTTATTAAGATTGTAGATATTGCACACATACACAACACTACAAAATAGGAACTTGATGCTTTCAAAATTGTTGGAGCTATTCAACGTTTTTCATTGCGGAGGGGGGAGGGGGAGTGACCAAAATTTGAAACAAACTTGATCAGCGTTAAAAATTTGGGTGCTCTAGCTCTTCTAGTCTCTGATATCTAAATGTTCATACAGACAGATGGACATGGCTATATCGACTCGAGAATATATTATATATAGTTTATGGCGTCGGAGAAGCTTCTTTCTGCCTGTTACATACATTTGCACGACTTTAGTATACCATTTTTACTCTCCAAATTACTGGAAAAATTTAGTATTTTAATCAGGGATGCAAACCACTCGAATATAAAGACTGGTTCGGTTCGGTGGTTTAGACAGTTTCTGAACCGCCGGTTCGGATCATTACATGGTTTTTTGAGCTGACTGAACCGCGGTTCCGGTTCGGTTCAGTGGTTCACAAAGGTACATTATGATTTATATTGTCATGTGACTTTTGCACACTTTCAAATTGAATTCCTATTTGAATATCTTTCAAATCCTTATTAGATTGTCCCAAATATTTTATTACCGGATTCAAAGGATTCGTCTATATGTTCCTTGAGGAACGATCTTCGAAAACAGAGAATGTCGGCTAGAAAAGATTAGAATAGAAAAGTGTAAAAACTCCCCTGGTTAGGATTGAATTAAAGTGAAGAAATATTACAGAAAATTCCAAAAATTGTCCACTAGATGAAAGAATGTAGATTGATGGTATGTATATTAAGAGATCGGAGGGCAATTACAGAAGACTTGCAAGATTACTTGTTCTTAAATTGTCGTCAAGACATCCTTAAAAGTTCCGGCATCGGTAAGAATTTATAGAGTCTAACGAAATATAGAAAAATGATCTCGATTCAAATTCCCAAATTAATAAGTATCATTGGCTAGAGGAAAGCGAGTCCCGTCTTAAAACTCGTCAGAGAACTGAACCGAACCGAACCGTTTTTATTTGTGGTTTTCGGTTTGGTTCAGCAATTCTTAAAGGAAGCCGGTTCGGTTTGCGGCTCGGTTCACCAGCTGGAATAAGCGGTTCGGTTCGGTTCAAAACCGGTTCGGTCCAGAACCGGTTTGTATCCCTGATTTTAATCCACCCCAGCATACACTTAATAAATAAATGTCAAATATCCAATCGGATCTCTCCCTTATTAAATATGCTTTGATAACTTGCTAAGAATACTTCAGAAACTTGACAACACATTGGATTTAGTTTAGAACGGAACTAATTAGTTCACTTCAATTCGCATTGAGGGTAATGGTGTGGACATATATTGAATGCAATATAGACTAAATAGTCATTCAAAAGAGCAATTTTGCAATCAATTAAAAAAATGCATACTTCTGACAGGTCATGTTCATTCGATCCGCTTATTAATTTTATTCCAAAATGGAAAACTTCAAACTTCAAAAACTAGCTTCATCAGTGCAGAAATGTAGCGAAACATAAAATCCGGGGTACACTGATTAAGACTAGTATAGACTATATATATATACATACACTTTACAAAATCGGATCTGCTCAAAGTCAACACTATTGATTCAGTAAGAAACAAAATGTAAAGTTACAGTGCACTCGACAACATGGTCCCACCTGTTGGTTTGATATGGTCCTCACATGTGAGGGGGGAAGCTTGCAACGCAGACAAAAATGGCTTTTGCTGAGGTAGTCGAGCTGTAGCAGTCAAAATCTTAAAAATGCACAAGAGCGGAACGAGTGCATTTGCCGAGTTTACTCAGAAGTACTCCGATTTAGCAGTTCATTTCAATTCGGTTAGGCTTTAACTGTGTGAACGTGTTGCCATTTATTTGCCTCACGGAACGTTGTCTTCAATGGGCTTATTGTGACGTGAGCATCCCGCTCTGCTAACCGGTTATTTCGCTCGCACTTGTTTCTTTAATGCGTTTCTTTTAGCGCACGACCTTCAGATACATATTTATGCCAGCATATGATTGAATTTCTGTAAGCGATATAGCATACCAGGGTGAGTATATCAGCATAGATTCAGCAAAATGTGCTCAAAGTTGCGCATTTGACGGATAGATGGTGTGATACAGAATTTGACTGTGGTGTTTGCTGGGTTCCTTTCAGCAAACTGGTTTGTGTCTGAACTGCCTCTAAAGAATGTATGCTGCATTCGTTTCAATGATTTTCCGTCAACGACCCTTGAACGGAATATGTAATGACCCTGACACTATGACTAATGAACTATGAGACAATTAAGCTCTTGGGCTGTATAAGCATTTCATAAATAAGGAACAAAGCAAAATTCAGTACATGTTTGTTTGATGAAAAATTAAGTAAATGGTTATTAAAGGACAATTATAAATAAAAATTTTTATACTCTGTACCGTAGGTACATAGAGTATATTAAGTTGTCCAAAAGTATGTAACAGCCAGAAGGAAGCATCTCCGACCCCATAAAGTATATATATTCTTGATCAGCATCAACAGCCGAGTCGATATAGCCATGTCCGTCTGTCTGTCCGTAAGACCGCACAGATCTCAGAGATGGTAAGAGATAGAGGTTTGACTTTTATGAGACATATGCTTCTTACGTCTGAGGGCAGATCAAGTTTATTTTTAATTTTGGCCACGCCCGATTCCGCCCCCGCAATTTAGAAAAAACGTCATATCTCTCACAGTTTTAAAGATAGATGGTTCGTTTCTTCTAGGCATATTTAGTAATCAGGATAACTTATCGATCCGCCAAAGAAATGGCGGTCAAACGGTTGTGAAGTTATGATCAAAAGAATGTTCGCTGCTGCAGCGCACAAGCAGCGCTACTTTTAGCTGCTACTGCAGCATCAAAATTTATACTGAGCGTATAATTTCGTTGGTACAGAGTATGTTATAGTCGGGCTTGACCGACTTTCTTCTTGTTCCTTATTAACCTTGATGGGACGATGGGACGATTAAAAGTTGTCAATTTTTCTTCCTATTATTAAAATGTAATTGGACGTAAAATTCAAAACAATTAGTGCAGTAGTGCCAATGGCTTAGTACGATAGAGACGTTGGCGTACCAATGTGGCACTGAACCTATTCCTCTTGTACAAGTCATTGCTCTCTCTATGATTAGTGCCATCACCAAGTATTCAAAGAGTTCAAAATTTAGCAAATCAGACGCCTCCATCACCATGGCCAAACAAACTTCAATTATCAGCTTGCAGTGGGTATTTCAAATGTGTGTCATCGTAATAATACAAGCGCGCACAAGCATTCACGGTCAAGGCAAAATGCGTACAGTATTCAGTTTCACTTGAATCGCCCACTTATAACAGCGAGTGTGGGATTTTTGGCTGCTGGACTTATTCTTTCGCACACCAGTTATGTAATCTAACGAATAAATAACTTACGATCTCAAGCAGTTTGATATTTGTAGATAAAGCATGTTCGAATCATTGCAGCGAATATGTGCCAAATTTGTCTCTAAAATCTGCCTTAACGCGACTTGTGGCCAACAAAACAAGACCCTTTGGAAGTTAGGCAGGGTATTAAAGCTTTTTCCAAGTAATCGAAAAATTATAAATGCATATTCCCCTCTGCGGCTGATAACCAAAACGGAGGTGGCGCGACCAGCGCCGAGTGCCAAGTGCATAAAATTTGTGCGTCTCCCGCACCTTACTCATGGCGTGGTCTGGCATAGTCATCTGGTCGGTGACACAATGTCGCGGCGCGGTTTGGGAGCTTTTGTTCCCTGTAGTTTAATTTATTTTAGGGATTTGCGGAAACGACTTACGAGTTGTGAAAAGGCGACAGCAGCAAAGTTAACCATTTACTTTTATAACAACTCGGCAAATAGACAGACACAAGCGAATACTCGTTGGGCCGGGGCTTTTGAGGAGAAGGGCAAATCTCAGTTGGACAATTACCAAAGCTTGGAATCGAAGTGAGCTTCTTTAAGCCGCAAAAAAAAAATAATAAAATGGTATGTGATTTCGTAATTTTGTTACCGAAAATGGCTAGTTATATTATATTTACCCCTTTTTTATACCCTGTTCCCATTGAAAATGGGAAAAGGGGGATCATGAAGTTGTGCAAATGTATGTAACAGGGCGAAGGAAACATTTCCGACCCCATAAAATATATATAAATATTTTTGATCAGCATGAATAGCCGAGTCGATATAGCCATGTCCGTCTGTTCGTCCGTCTTTCTGTATGAACGCACAGATCTCAGAGACGGAGGGAGATAGAGGATTGACGTGTATACCTGCAAGCAGGTCAAAATTATTTCCAATTTTTGCCAGGTTTGAAGGATTCTTACCTTCTAGACATATTTAGTAATCAGGATAACTTATCGATCTGCCAAAGTAATGGTGAAGATCGGATGAACGGTTGTCAAGTTATGATTAAAAGACTATTCGCTGCTGCAGCATCAAAATTTATGCTGACAAGCGTATAATTTCGTTGGTACAGAGTATGTTATAGTAAGGTTTGACCGACTTTCTTTCTTGTTTTTTTAAATGTTCCTAGGTATATATTAGAGCCCTGCATGAGATGAATCAAAGTTCCCCTTGACTTTCTTACTGATTTGATCTATCTATGAATTTCTAGTCATAGTTCACAAAATTATTGACTCATTGAATTATAGCTCATGACATGAGGCCTGAGCTATAGCTCATGACATGAAGCATGAGCTATATGATCTGTTTGAAATAGTTCAGCTCAGCTCAACTCATGCTCAACTCAGATAGCTCATAGGGTTCAATGTCAATATGAATAAATCAAACAGCTCAGAGCCTTAATGTCATAAGTTTCTGGACTTGTTTTGATTAAAAAATTTTAATTTTATTGCAAAATCAAGAACTATTAATAAGAAAGAAAGTCGGTCAAGCCCGACTATAAGAGACTCTGTACCAACGAAATTATAAGCTCAGCATAAATTTTGATGCTGCAGTAGCAGCAGCCGTTTATTAGATCTTCAACATTCCTTTAGCGGATCGATAAGTTATCCTGATTACTAAATACGTCCAGAAGGAACAAACCATCTATCTTTAAAACTGTGGGAGATATGACGTTTTTTCCAAATGGCGGGGAGTGTCCAAAAGTGAAAATAAACTTGATCTGGCTGCAGACATAAGAAGCATATGTCCCATACATGTCGAACCTCTATCTCTTACCATCTCAGATCTGTGCGTTCATACGGACAGACAGACGGACATGACAGACATGACTCGGCTGTTGATGCTGATTAAGAATATATATACTTTATGGGGTCGCAGATGCTTCCTTCTGGCTGTTACATACTTTTGCAAAAACTTAATATGCTCTATGTACCCAAGGTACAGAGTACTGCACTGGACTTAAACCAATACGTTACAACTACATTACTAATTCAATGTTTTCCTTTATTAAAAAATAGTCCTCATCGAATTCCACCAAGTCTTCAGAGACAATCTCAGAAAGCATCAAAAGGTAGTTTATTTCATGAGAACTCAAGATTTGCCAAAAGCGCGGAAGAAGGATGGGAAGGTCGTAAACTTTTTTGGCTGCAGAAAGTGCTGCAGTGCTTTTAAACTTAATAAAAGCGCATCCAATTTGACCCGGCATAAGTGCTTCAAAACCTCCGAAGACAACTCAAGCGATGATCCTTGTGAGCCGTGTTCGTATTTTGTTTGTCGCCAGTTTATTGGCGATACGGATGGTATAGGCCGGCAAAAGGTCTTTATATCTGCTGTCAAGGTTTTTATACATGGAGTTATGTATGGGGTAGTTACGCATCGACTGGAAGCCAAGAAGGCTGTATCAGAGGAGCATAAGTGGATGTGTTTTGGGGGTCTGAAACCAGCAAGCCGGCGGTGTGCAGTTTCTACATAACTGGGCCAATTAAACTTCCTTGGAAGCATATATATTTAACTCGTATCTAAGCTCGACCATGAAGCAGCGTTCTTCGAGGAAGTAGCGATGTACAGCGAATTGCGCAGTTGGGAAATATGGTAACAAATTTTTTTTGTGTTGACTTAATTTTTGACTTGATATGATCTAATGAACCACTGGAGCACAGATTGGAGCTTGATCTATTTGGAGCTTTATCTATTTGGAGCTTGATCTATTTGGAGCTTGATCTGTTTGGAGCTTGATCTGTTTGGAGTCATTATAAATTTGAGCTGACTAACTCGAATCAAAATATTTTCAGACTTTGATTTACTTGAACCTTTTTTTTTAAACAAGAGTGCGAAGGGCACTTTTTCATTTCATTTCATTTTTTCCATCGTACCTTTCTACTTGATTTAAGACTTAAGCTTCGTACACTTCTAATTTCTACAATATTTCCTTGGGCCTGTTAGAATTGTGTTTGTCGTATGTTTTTATACTCTGTACCGTAGGTACATAGAGTATTATAAGTTTGTGCAAAAGTATGTAACATCCAGAAGGAAGCATCTCCGACCCCATAAAGTATATATATTCTTGATCAGCATCAACAGCCGAGTCGATATAGCCATGTCCGTCTGTCCGTCTGTCTGTCTGTCCGTATGAACGCACAGATCTCAGAGATGGTAAGAGATAGAGGTTTGACGTGTATGGGACATATGCTTCTTATGTCTGCAGGCAGATCAAGTTTATCAATTTTGGCCACGCCCCCTCCCGCCCCCGCAATTTAGAAAAAACGTCATATCTCCCACAGTTTTGAAGATAGATGGCTTGTTCCTTCTGGACATATTTAGTTATTAGAATAACTTATCGATCCGCCAAAGGAATGAAGAAGATCGGATGAACGGTTTTCGAGTTATGATCAAAAGACAAAATTTCTTGGTACAGAGTATGTTATAGTCGGGCTTGACCGACTTTCTTTCTTGTTTTATTTGCAACCCAATTTGTAGCCGGAAGTTGAGCAGCCCTTGGCGCAAAGCTTTCTTAGAACAGCCGTTTGCCGTTGCATTTTAGTGCTTCAATTTCCGACAGTCGGGCTAGGGACCAGTTTCAATTTCCACCCATCGAAATTCAAGCACTAAAAGCTATATGCAAAAATCAAAATCACTCGCTTGCGCCGCACAGTGCAATATGGGTGATTAGCCCAAATTTGTGGCTTAAACTCTAAAAATAAAGCTAAGCACTGGAAATTGTGTGCCTTAATATCCCGCCCATACCACTACCTGCAACGGAATTGATAAAACGTCGATTTCTTATACAAATCGAACTTATAAATGTGCAGTTTAGCACATTTGACAAATCGAAACATATGTCACTTGCCGCTTGATCCCTCCCAACCGCAACCCCACTTCACATCTACTATAAATTAAAAAACTAATTATATTTTTACAATTTTTATTATCAATAGTTTGAAAATTTGTTTTATTTGAATATTATATTTCCTTTTCTTCTAAAACAATAGATTAATCTTCATCGCAATCGTCTTCGTCATCAGAACTAGCTGCCGAAAGATTTGATTCAAGTGACGAAGAACTCATTTCATACGTCACTGAAAATGCAATTCATACGATAAAGCGCTAAAAAGATTAAAAACACTATATAGCAGGGACATTAACAAACAACTCTCCATTTTTAGTTGCATGCGCCTACATTCGCAACAAAAATATTACTCCACGGAACACAACTACATATCTTATCTTTCTGCTAAAAGCACAATAAACAAAACAGTAGACAACACTAACACAAATTTCGTTTCTTATCACAGCAAATATCAATTTTACATACCGCGAGCATCGTTTTCCATATTTAACTTGATATTTATACCCGTTACTCGTAGAGTAAAAAGGGTATACTAAAGTCGTGCAAATGTATGTAACAGGCAGAAGGAAGCATCTCCGATATCATAAAGTATATATATTCTTCATCAGCATCAACAGCCGAGTCAATATAGCCATGTCCGTCTGTCCGTCCGTCCGTCCGTCCGTCCGTCTGTATGAAGACCTAGATCTCAGAGACTAGAAGAGCTAGAGCAACCAAATTTTATACTTAAGCTAGTATTGTCTGTAGGCAGATCAAGTTTTTTTCCAAATTTTGGCCACGCCCCCTCCCGCCCCCGCAATAAAAAATATTGAATAACTCCCAGATGCTCAGATTTTGCAGTGTAGTCTATGTGGCCAATATCTACAATCTCACAAATTTTCAAAAGGATCGTATAATAAATGGCTGAGTTAAAAAAATGTTGCATACTTATCCGAGCTGAGCTGAGTAACGGGTATTTCGAAGTCGGGCAGGGCCGACTTTAACTTACGCTCTCGTTTTATTGAAGCTTTGCCTATTTATTTACTTTGGAAATACGATAAACTGGTGGCGTCAATTTTCACAAGCACACAAGTTGCCACAAGAAAAGAGTTGCCGGCCAGCCAAAAAAAAAATACTTTTAGTCTAACTGAAGTATTTACTTTTAATAACTAAAGTCACTTTTTGAAATTTTTACCATGGATTTTTTGACTTTATACTGACAAAGAATCGAAAAGCGACCAAAAATACTAATATGTCTTATTTTGTAATTTATATTTGTACACTCAAAATAAGTGAAATCTCTTCGTTTCTTACTGAACCTAGAACTTCTTTTTGAACGCCCCTTTACAGTGCTGCCCAGCGCAATTGTTTGTTTCCTTAAAACTCAACTAACGATCATCGAATCTTCACCAATCCTTTGGAGGACATAATAATTATCCTAATAACGATCTACATAACAGTGAGAGACTTTTTTTCAAATTTCGGGTGCTGTAGGTTGCGTGACTTAAATGTAAGAAGATATTGTCCCACTTATGACAGTTTTAAGCAGCATTTGATTTGATTAAAAAAATACAGGAAATTCGGAAAAAATGTATCAAATCTTTATCTGAGTCGATGGAACGATCAATATGATAATTCAATATGATTTCATATAAATGTTCAGAGCGACTGCGCCTCAAATGATTCATACGCTGGGTCTAAATTTGGCCAAATCGGTTAAGCCGTTCTTGAGAAAAATCAGTTTTTGGATCTAACTTTCCGCCCTCATAACTCCACTCCAATAGCGCCTATCAGACTAAAAATTAAGGAGAGTGAGGTTCTCATTGATGGTTATCACATATTTAAATTTGGTGATTATAAGAGAGAGATCAGCTTTTGTATGCTTATACGGCTATGCCCTTTGTTTGAAAGTGACTTATGACACTAAACTGCCTGCCAACACGAAAGTTGCTAAAAAATCACCCTTTATATGCTATAGTCATCCGACTATAGAATTGTGTGTATCTATTTGAAATTAATAAATGCCAAATTTGAAGACGTTAACATTGAAAAACTAATTGTCCTTACTTAAGATTTTCTTCTGACCTCTTCTTTCAATGTAAGCAATACTATATAGTTGTCCAACTTTTACAAAGTTGAGGTATTTTATTGAAGTTCGCAACTATGTAGTTCTGATTTCTATTGTGTTTCTTTGGGGATTTATGCTTTTATATCATTCGATTCTTGGTTTCTATGAGTTACTTACATCTGGATTATAAATAAGTATTCTCTTGAATTGTTTAGAAATGACATGAAAAGTAAGAAGATGAAAACACATTACCTGCCTGTGAAGTTAGCAAGACCGAAACCGCTGCTAGTATCACGATTGTCAGCAACAAACTGCTCCTCCAGGTTCTTGCTGACACCCGTTTTCTGCTTTGCGCTGATTGGCTGAGGCAGGTGGAAGGTCGCTCAAGCTGGTTGTCCATTGCAACATCTACCGCCTTAGCGGCAGCCTGCTGGAGGCCGAGGGACTGCGGGAAGGGCGATGAAGTTTTAATTAAAAACACAGACACACAGTTGAAAATCAAATACGAGCAACAATTAAATAACGAAATCCGGCATTCGTGGCTAGTCCCACTGACACTTAGCGACAAAGCCTGCACAGCGCGTAACTGACTCTTATTCCAGACGCCTGCGCTAGTCAGCACGCATCCTGTGCGGGTGCAACCGACCAACACTCGGACATCACACAATTCGGTGTAAAGTTGCACTGTTTTGGCGATTGCATCAGCAATTTTAAAATTTACGTTGGCATTATGCCATGTTATCTCTCTCTAGCAACTGCCTGAGCGACGAACCGAATGAGAAGTCAATCTGCAAAACAATTGTTTTAGGTTTTCGATTCCAAACACTAAATGAAACATCACAGACGATGGGGCACAGGAACTCGAATTATGAACGTCTTATAGCAATTATGAAATTGTTACTCGCTATAGTTAGGTATCAAACTCGTTTGCTTCGTAGATTCTTGGTGTAGCCTAGCCATGAATCAGTTCAGCAGTATGGTGATAAATATCGTTTGATTATTGCTCCGCGCTAGTAAAAGGCATCACACTTGGCTAAAAGAAAATATTGCTTGCGACATGAAGCGGGTCGGCGATTTCTCTTTTTGACGTTTACGGCAACGGGTGCATGGCGCAATAGCAAACACAAACGGGCAAGCCCAAACTATGTATGTACGCATGTATATAAGATGTACAATAAACTGACACAAGCGCAGTGTCAAAAAATAAAAATCGAGCCGTTTAAAAGGAAGAGAGAGGCATTTAGTTAATCTGATTTCTTAACAATTATTTAACAACTTAAAGCTGCTAGACTACAGATTATTCTACTGAGGAAAATGTAAGACTAATCTTTCCATTGAGTAAACACACGCGAAATTGTGCAAAGCACCGTTGGTAGTATCTAAACTGTTAAATTCACTTCATTGTGCTAAACAACTAAATGTGCGTATTGGGCTTGACACGAGAATTCAATTCATACATACATATCAGAAGAAGTATTTACGTGTGTGTATCTCGACATTTTCTCAAATATATATGCATACAAAACATTCTGGTGACTAAGCTGAAGGTAATTTTTGGTTTAGTCCACTAATATGGTTTATATTTGGAAGACTACACTCGTTAACACAATATGTTTATTACATTTTTGTTGTGTGTGCACGTTTTTGCGCACTGAATTGGAAATATGTATAAATTAAACACAAAGAAAACGGAAACTGGTATTCACAAAAACTTTCTCGCGTTTCGCAGCAAGCAACTTGGACAAACGGTTGTGTGAGCGAACGTTGCGTTTGGTAACACGACGTGTGGACAACTGAATCATGATCTGGCTCTGACCCTCCCAAGCGCTCCCGTTGTGGATCTCTCAAGTTGCGAGCGAAACCAAAAACTTGTTTGGAGCCAGAAACAACGAACTTGACATGCTCTCAGTTTATAAATTCTCTCAGCTGAGTTCACTTAATTGTGGAACGTAATTTTAAAAAACGCATTGCCAACGTTCATCCCAGTCACAGAGAGATCATCAAAATTTGTAACTCCTCCGGAAAATAGGTCAAGTTCACAACTGCTTTGAAGAGAGTAGTCTGGAAATTTGAGCTATTTTCACAAGGTTTGGAAGCAGCAAAAGCTCTATTTTGCAACCGATTACAAGAACTTTTAGCTTTTTATCTGGATTATGTAGGCAATCACCGTTTAATTTCCTTTGTTTACAATAGCTTAGAAATGAATTCTAGTTATGTATCCGACCATGAACAATAACACTAGGCAGCAAGGTCAAGTGTACTGAAGTGTTGATGGTGATTCTACATGGTTTCAAAACGCTGACAGCGGACCGCCCGTCTGTCCATCTGTTCATGCTCCTAAAAAATATATATGGGTGATTCCAGGAACAATTTTCCACCCAAAATTTTGTTTAGGACAATTTAATTTTTCCCGTATTCTCTGTAGCAAAATAGTGTTTACGTATCTCAGCATTTTGTCGAAATATGCTTAATTCGCGAAAATCAATCTTTTGAAAATTTTTCTTTTTAAAATGATTAATTGCACCGTGCTGCAGTGCGGAAAAACCTGGGAAATGACCTAGCGTACGCTGTGGAGCATGAGGCTTATAGCACTTCCCCATACTCGGTTTTCCTTTTATAGAATCCGATTTTATAGAATCTTGTTAGTTCCGATAGCGACGAGAAGATTCTAGTGTATATTAATCAATGCTTTCAGACATGTAACGCGATGGCTGATAAATGCGAGATACAGATCTGGTATTTCAAATTTTCAAAATTTATAATTTGCTAATTGGTGGGATATTTAAATTTGTTTTTCATGTAATCACATAAATTTTCACGTGTTATATGTTTTACCATGATTTACTGTTTGAGTGCTGCTACCTTGTGGGGCCACGATAATCTCTAGTCAAATTAACAAGTAATATTTACATCCTCACACAGTAGTACCATATATTTTTATTCAGTGATTCACAGGTTAACTTAACAAAGTTGCACTGAAAAAAGAAATCAATCCGAAACGGGATTGAAAACAGGGTAATCCCAGATGTTCTTGATCTGATCCCGGTAAAGATTGATTTCTCTCCCACTTTTTATTTTTTAATCCCGAAAAACAGGATCATTTTAAGCCTGCTCCGGGATTACCCTGTTTTCAATCCCATTTCGGATTGATTTCAGATTTTTTTTTTTCTGTGTGTCAATGAAAAAATATTCAAAAAGAAAAGAAACTGTCTTTTTTTATAATGTGCGATTAACAGAATAAGTTTTGTGTCATCTGTAGCTGGCTTCTGGATGAAAATCATCGGTTTTCAATCAAAGAGAACGAATCGACAATGGTGAATAATGGCAATATGTATGGCACTCTCCCACCTGCTGCCAATGTATGTCATTGAATGTCTTAGGTGTCAAGAGTGGCAAAAATTAAGACGAAACTTGTTTTAAAGTATATTCTCCCATCAGTTTTAGTTGAATTGGCTCTTATCGTATTTGAGTTCCGTCGTTTCCGTCGCTTGGTATAAGGTATACAATCGAACTTCAATCAAAAAGCGCCTGCAATCAAGTGGACATTGTGACAACCTGTACGTTCCTTAGACGAGCAGCAGACTCAGACACAGCGGAGCGGGACCTTTTGAACCAAGCTCATGACGGTAGTGGGGTGGGTTTTGCTATGCCTAAGACTCTACGTACATAATTTTTAAATTATAAGAGTCCCTTCTGAAATAATTACCGGGGAGCTAGACTCCCAAAAACACATAGACTAATCATGGCCAAAGCCATATTAGCAGTTCCACATTAAAAACAAACAGCTGACTTCTCAACGTAGCGAAAACTTTTCCATAGGGGCGAGGTCTAAGGTGTTATTGGACTCTCGTGTGCGTTACCCTCCCAACCAATGATTCGCAATCGAGCCGTTTCTGCGAATCCCAACAACAAGCCTTCCTACATGCTTACGTCACCTTGTCAACAGGAACCATACAAAAACTTTAACAATTCATTTCAAATTTCTTCCTCATTTATTAATAATAATTATCATCCATATTTTATTTTAAAAAAACGACCTTGGAAAACAATGTGTTTGAACCTTCAGTTGATTTCGTTTTCAAAACTAGATTTTATAATTTTATTTTAAATTTAATTCTCAAAATTTTCCGTTTACTTGTATTCTAGAACTTTTTCAGCCATTTAATTCGATACAATTTTCTTTAATGTCAACTTCAATAAATTTTCCTTAGTTTCACTCTATAAGTGCTTTTTTTTTAAATTATTTTCTCTCAGTGGAAAAGACAGGGCTTAAAATATATATGGCAAAAGTGTCTTTTATCTGGGGGGTCAAGACAATCAATCAATAAATCAGTCAATCAATCATTAGTATAAAGTTTTAGCAAGTGCACACATGACCACATTCCTTAATTGTCAGAATTTAGTTAAAGCTTTTAATAGGTCTATTAATACGGCCGCAATGGCCAAATAATTAACACGCGCTAGGCATCCGCCCTAAATGAATAGAAAGAACAAATCAAAACAAAACAGCTGATAAGCTGATAAGCGCGATCTGAAGCGGCGAAGAGAGTGGTCTTATCACTCTTGCATATACAAGGGCGATAGTTATATTGGTATTTTAAATAAGTGCATGTTAGTTTTAAGAGAAAATGATTAAGAGCACTTTTCAATAAACGACTAGATGATCGTCTATTGATCTAAGGCTCAGAGAGAAAGGGATAGTTATGCTTTTGGTTCACTTACATATAGACATCCAGCGATGAAGAGCTCTCCTGCGTTGTTGTTGTTGTTTTATTGTAGGTGGTGGGTGGTTGTTGTGTTTGTTGCAATAACTGTTTGTTGTTTCGCACTTGGGTTTCTTTGGGATTTGTTGTTGATTGTTTGGTTCTTTTTTTATACTCTGTACCGTAGGTACATAGAGTATTATAAGTTTGTGCAAAAGTATGTAACAGCCAGAAGGAAGCATCTGCGACCCCATAAAGTATATATATTCTTAATCAGCATCAACAGCCGAGTCATGTCTGTCATGTCCGTCTGTCTGTCCGTATGAACGCACAGATCTGAGATGGTAAGAGATAGAGGTTCGACATGTATGGGACATATGCTTCTTATGTCTGCAGCCAGATCAAGTTTATTTTCACTTTTGGACACTCCCCGCCATTTGGAAAAAACGTCATATCTCCCACAGTTTTGAAGATAGATGGCTTGTTCCTTCTGGACATATTTAGTTATTAGGATAACTTATCGATCCGCCAAAGGAATGAAGAAGATCGGATGAACGGTTTTCGAGCTATGATCAAAAGACAAATTTTCTTGGTACAGAGTATGTTATAGTCGGGCTCGACCGACTTTCTTTCTTATTTTTAATTACACTTTACCATGTCTGCTTTAGGACTCCTACTGGGTGATGATTTCTTTTATTTACTCTCAGCACACATGATAATATGTAATTTTACCCAATTCGCGAACATGCACTTTTTATACCCGTTACTCGTAGAGTAAAAAGGGTATACTAAAGTCGTGCAAATGTATGTAACAGGCAGAAGGAAGCATCTCCGATATCATAAAGTACATATATTCTTCATCAGCATCAACAGCCGAGTCGATAAAGCCATGTCCGTCTGTCCGTCCGTCCGTCCGTCCGTCTGTATGAACACCTAGATCTCAGAGACTAGAAGAGCTAGAGCAACCAAATTTTATACGTAAGCTAGTATTGTCTGTAGGCAGATCAAGTTTGTTTCAAATTTTGGCCACGCCCCCTCCCGCCCCCGCAATAAAAAATATTGAATAGCTCCCACAATTTTTTAGATATCGAGCTCAGATTTTGCAGTGTAGTCTATGTGGCCAATATCTACAATCTCACAAATTTTCAAAAGATCGGGTAATAAATGGCCGAGTTAAAAAAATGTTGCATACTTATCCGAGCTGAGCTGAGTAACATACCCATATCAGTCCGTAAATATGTTACATGTTAATTATTATGATTACAGCGCGCGAGTATGCCACAGTATTGTAAAAACATTGATAAAGCTTTAAGCATAGCCGAATTCAGTTCTAGCTGGTTATTAATAAATATATTGTAAACAACATCCCGTTATGCACAAGCAACCAAAGGCCGGCGCCACAAGAACTCCCGTTTGGAGTATTTTTCCATAACTTTCAGCAGCCTATGCTGAGGTTCGCTTCGTACAGCTTCTGCGTTTGCTAGTCAGTCTAAGTCTTACAGCCAATCGAGGCAGAACATTGTTTTTTCTTAATAAACTTAACCTGTAAAATTGCTTGCACGTTTTTATTGGAAAGAATTATTAACTCTTAGCCAAGAGTATCCACGGAGAGGTTACCTTGGTGCGGAAAGAAGTCTGAAAGATTCCGGATCATCCCACTAACGAATTGCTCCTGAGACGAATGCTCCAGGGTCTTTTTTCATCTTTGGAGGTCCGATATTGCTAACCTCTCGGACTGGGCCTCAACTTCAGGCCAAGCTCTAAGCGGGTTATCTCATTGGCGCAGCCGGTAGGATACAAAAGAGATTTTTTATCCAGAATTCTCTTTGTGTCCGCATAAGAACCAACCAACCCCGACGTCTCGCCATGGCATTGCTAGACGGCGCTTTCAACCAAAGTCTGTCACACATCAGGCAGATCTCTCCATTTGACGGCGATAGTGTGTATTTGGGACTGTTCATCAAAAGAGTAGAGCAAGTCTTCCAGCTCTACCCCACGACCTTAGCAACACAACAAGCCATTCATTTTAGTGCTATTGAGGGTCTCATCGTTGGACCAGCACAACAAGTTTTAATTCGTCGTTCACCTATGAATTGGAGCGAGCTGCGGGCAGCTCTGATTGATGAATATAATACTCATATTCCTTTGCATCAACTAATTATGAGTATTCATCGCACCAATTATAGTGGAAGCCTCCGTAAGTTCATCGAAGCCCTTGAAGACCAATCGAACATAATTTTAAGCAAAATACAATTAACCAACGAACCAAATACTAGAATTGTGTACTCAAGCGCTCTAGATGATGCAATACGCACCGCGATAAACGACAAATTACCTGATCGAACTTTTATGTCTCTATGTCGGTATGATATAACTACACTCTCAAAGCTAAGAGTAGCCGCCCAAATTTTAGGTATTTACGAACAGAGAAACCCACAAGTAAATCTTAAACCACCGTTTGTTAAGAAACCTCAAACAGACGAAAATGGCGTACAGACGAATAATAATTCTCGAGCTGTTAGTGTTGAAAGACAAGTAAATCAAGATAATGGGAACAGACCCCACAGCAACTACGATCATTATTCCAGTCGACAGAGGCAATATGATTCAAATAGGTTTGGACCAAGCTCACCTGATCAGACTAGCCGTTCTCATTTTCAATATAGGCAGAGTAATACTCAGGGTCAGTCAAATCATCAGGGACAGCAGGACAGGCACTCGTCTCAAAATAAATTGACAAACTTTAGACCAAACAATAATGATCCTAGCAAAAGGAAAAGAGAATCAGATTCCACTCTGCAAAGAGGTCCAGAGGCCATGGACATATCCGAAAATTTTCAAGCACAAGCCTCGGACGACCATCAACTGTAATAAGAATCAAAATTAATAATCAGTGGCTCAACTGTTTGATTGACACTGGTTCAACAATCAATATACTTAAGAAGAACTTCACTGATCAACGGGAAGCTCAAATTCCCACTGTTATTAAAACCATAGGTGGTTCAACTACCCTTTCCAATGCAGCAAGGATTCAAATTCCTAAGCTAAGCAGTAAAGAACACATTTTTTTTATACATGATTTCTCATCAAAGTATGATGCTCTCTTAGGAAAACAATTTCTTAAGGACACTAGCGCTCTCATCAATTTTGACGAGCAGACAGTACGCTTAGGGAAATTTACCTTTCGCATGTTGAACGAAAATCAACAGGAACCTAAAAAGGAAATCAGCCCTGAAGTAGAACTGATTGATATCGAACTTGAATATTCATTAAATATAGAACTTGAAGATAATCCTTTTATAAGAACAAGTCACTTGAATCAAGAAGAAGCTAGAGCAGTATTGAAGTTAACAAACGAATACATAGACATCCAATATCATGAAAAGGATAATCTGAGTTTCACAAACAAAGTCAAACACGTTATTAGGACAAAACATGAGGGTCCCATTTATAGGAAAGCTTACCCATACCCATATATCCATGACAAAGAAATCGATGAACAAATCGACGACATGCTGAAACAGGGAATCATTCGTGAATCGAAGTCCCCTTATAACAGTCCTGTATGGGTCGTGCCTAAAAAGGACGATATTTTAGGGAAGAAGCAGTACCGAATCGTGATAGATTATAGACCATTAAACGAGAACACTATTAACGACAAATATCCCATTCCCAACATGGATGAAATCCTTGATAAACTCGGAAGGTGTCATTACTTCACAACTCTTGATTTAGCAAAAGGTTTCCATCAAATCGAGATGGACAAGGATTCAATTGAAAAAACTGCGTTCAGTACTAAAAAGGGCCATTACGAGTTTACTCGCATGCCTTTCGGCTTAAAAAATGCCCCAGCCACCTTTCAAAGGTGTATGAATGAAATCCTTCATGACATTATTGGCATACATTGCCTAGTTTATCTTGATGATATAATCATCTTTTCTGTTTCACTCGAAGAGCACCTTGTTTCATTGAGACACGTATTCGACAGGCTTAGGAGTGCAAATCTTAAGCTTCAGTTGAACAAGTGTGAATTTATGAAACGAGAAACCGAGTTCCTTGGTCATATTGTCACTGAAGAGGGTATCAAACCCAACCCTAATAAGATCAGTGCAATCCTTGATTATCCCACTCCAAAGACTTCGAAGGAAATCAAATCCTTCTTAGGGCAATGTGGCTTTTACCGAAAATTTATAAAGGACTTTGCCGCTATAGCAAAGCCTATGACTATATTTCTAAAAAAGGGTCAAAAGATTGATATTAACAATGAAGCGTATGTCAATGCTTTCAATAAATTGAAAATATTGATCACTACCGATCCCATTCTTGCATATCCTGATCTTAATAAATCATTCACCCTTACCACGGATGCAAGCAACTTCGCCATGGGTGCAGTATTGTCCCAAGACAATCGACCCATATGCTTTGCCAGTCGTACACTCAACGAACATGAGTGCAACTATTCGGCAATTGAAAAAGAATTGCTGGCCATTGTATGGGCCACCAAATATTTCCGACCATACCTTTTCGGCCGAAAGTTTAAGATCAACTCTGATCACAAGCCATTGGCATGGCTTCATAATCTTAAAGAACCTAATATGAAGCTCCAGAGGTGGAAAATTCGCCTCAACGAATACGACTTTGACATCAAACACATAGATGGAAAGGAAAATCATGTTGCTGACGCGCTGTCTCGAGTAAAAATCGAGGAAGTTAACGCAGCAGATGATGAAACCACTGCAGCCACAATACATAGTGCTAGCGAAGATAGTGGTAACTGCATAGAAATCACTGAACGAGCAGTAAACACGTACACAAACCAAATACTGTTTATAAAATCGGATAGACTTTCAATAAAGGTTGATAAGTACTATTTGAAAACTATCACAACTATCCGCTATGACAACATGACTAATGAAAATGCGTCTGAATGGATCAAAACTCTCTTATGTGGGAGACATTCAGCTATTTACATCGAAGATGACAAAGACTTCGCAATATTTCAACGAGCATACATGTCACTCGTTAAGCCAAAAACAGGTACTACTGTTATAAAATCCTCAAAATTACTAGTAAATGTTCCCACTTATGCAGATTTTGAGGAACTAGTCAGAGAGTTGCATGAAAAGGCCTTACATCAAGGTATCCAAAAAACACTCGATGAGTTTAATAAGTCACATTTTTTCCCATATGCAGGAAAACTTGTACAAGCCATCATTAATAAATGTGAGACATGTAATTTGGCCAAAGCAGAGCATCGACGCACAGATCATCCATTCGAAATCACACCTGAGGTAATGAATATTCGCGACAAATATGTCATAGACTACTATTTTATAGGGAATCGAAAATTCCTAACGTGTATAGATCTGAAGTCAAAGTTTATTGCGGTCACTGAAACAAACACAGTTGACTGGCTTGAATCGAAACGAGCCCTTCTTAAAGTTTTCAATTCAATGGGGATACCAAAGGTACTAAAAACGGACCAAGACTCAGCTTTAGTCAGCAAATCGCTCCAAAATTGGCTAAAATCGTTAGGCATTCAAATCGAAATAACTACCAGTAAAACAGGACTAGCTGATATCGAACGAGTTCACAAAACCCTAAATGAGAAAATGAGAATTATTCACACCGAAAAGTCACTTGATGATAAAGCAGTTGATATTGAATATTCCACATTTGTTTACAATCATTTAACAGCGCATAGTACAACTGGTAAGAAGCCAGCTGAAGTATTTATATTTGGCCAAGAGCCAGGAAAAAACGCCCAAAAAATTAAGGAGACTAGGATCAATAGACTTAATAAAAATAGAAAGGAATTTGAAGTCGACCCAAAATTTACTAAGACTCAGCAAAGACAAGAGAAGATTAAGAACCCTTTTAAGCTTTCAAAAAATCCGAACCGAGTTGACGATACACACTTTGAGGAAAATCTTAAAGGCAAACACCCTATTAAGCATCGTAGCAAATATCATAAGACAAAAGCAGATCCCAGTCAAGAGATCCTTTCACAGTAAAATTTGTATTATTTCTTATAAGAAAATACTCCTACTAAATTAGAAAAAAAATTTGTAATTTTTCTTTTTATTTTTAAGTATCATAACGTACTACTTTGAATTTGAATAATTATCTTGCACATACTGATTTATCATATTTCATGTAATATTAATGTACAACAAATAGTTTAATACTATTTTTTCTTATAATCAACGAGGACGTTGATTCCTCTTAGGTTGGGAGGAGTAACATACCCATATCAGTCCGTAAATATGTTACATGTTAATTATTATGATTACAGCGCGCGAGTATGCCACAGTATTGTAAAAACATTGATAAAGCTTTAAGCATAGCCGAATTCAGTTCTAGCTGGTTATTAATAAATATATTGTAAACAACATCCCGTTATGCACAAGCAACCAAAGGCCGGCGCCACAAGAACTCCCGTTTGGAGTATTTTTCCATAACTTTCAGCAGCCTATGCTGAGGTTCGCTTCGTACAGCTTCTGCGTTTGCTAGTCAGTCTAAGTCTTACAGCCAATCGAGGCAGAACATTGTTTTTTCTTAATAAACTTAACCTGTAAAATTGCTTGCACGTTTTTATTGGAAAGAATTATTAACTCTTAGCCAAGAGTATCCACGGAGAGGTTACCTTGGTGCGGAAAGAAGTCTGAAAGATTCCGGATCATCCCACTAACGAATTGCTCCTGAGACGAATGCTCCAGGGTCTTTTTTCATCTTTGGAGGTCCGATATTGCTAACCTCTCGGACTGGGCCTCAACTTCAGGCCAAGCTCTAAGCGGGTTATCCCATTAGCTGAGTACCGGGTATTTCGAAATCGGGCAGGGCCGACTTTAACTTACGCTCTCGTTATTGTTTGAATGGGATGATTGGAGAGATATGTATATTCGGTTTTACTCAACTCCATACTCTTCGATCGGCCAGTAATCATCAGCAATTGGTATATAGGTACTTAAATTTTTGCTTCTGCAAGACAAGAGGCCAATTTGCTTGCAGATTACGGCCGCTCGATCGAGTTTAATGGAAAAAGATTAATATTTGGCACTGGACTTTTGAGGGCTGAACGCTTGATTTGAATATTGATGGATTGATTTCTTTGACTGGGGGGATTTGTTTGCACTACTTTCTGCCCTTTTCACAATTTGAATTATTTCTTTTTCAATTTTGCCACTCTTTCGCTATCTTTTTGCACTATCACTAATTCTTCCACTGCTCACGACGACGATGACACTGCCGATGGCAGCGAGGCTGGGCTGCGAAGCAAGGCCGCTGTGGGGCTTAGGGCGGCTTCGGCCGAACTTAAGGAAAGATGGTTGCGAGAATGTACAACCGATAATGTGGCGATGATCCAACGGTGATTAGGATGACAAAAATGAGATTTGAATGCGCCTCAAATACAATCACGCCCACACCAGAACTGCCTGCGCTCTTTTGGCTCTTGGAGCGAGCTATAGCTGCCAGTGGGTGTGGGCGGCGGATGGCAAAGTTGAAAAGGCCAGCAGAAGAACTTCTGCCTGGGCTGTAGAGGAAACAAAAGCAATGAGGATTTGCTTCTTCTAGCAGAATGTAGCCTCACACATACCTGATTTAATTCAGCTTAAAATCAGTAATGATTTTTGTTGCGCCGACTGGTGGGTGAAAAGCGATAAAAATATGCCACAAAATATGCCAATTATAATTGTTTTGGGGGGATCATTTAAATTTCCCCACCAAGAACAATATCAAGAAACTTTAGGCAGGCTAGGGCAGGAAAATGCTTTCGACCTTTCTGGGGCGAGGATCCGCAGTTCAGCACGTTCTTGGTGACACGTTTTACAGCAAAGAGGCGGATATATAAGAATTCGAGCTGTATATAGCTGCCAAGGCCGACGGAAACAATGCGTTGTGCCTAAAGTTAGCTGCAATTAATGTCAAAGTAAAGCTTTGCGCGCAGTCGCACTAACTTCTATCGCTTGCAGGCGAGCTTATTGTGACTCTCAAACTGTAAAGCGCGCAAAAATTTGAAAACTAAAAAACTTATATTTGCTTTCTGCAGCGACCACTACAACATCAACATGAGCCAACAATCGATTTAAAAATGCAATTAATTCGCTTAACTAATATTTGTTAGGAAGCATTATCCGGATAATGGTAATCTTGGTCCAGAAGTATATATATTTTCTTTTGAAGTATTTAATAAGAATTATTTAAGCCTTTTAGGGGCACATATGTTAAAACACACACTAATATGTAAGCAGACATACAAAAAAATACTAAATCGACGTGTACTTAGAAATAAGTGAATAACTTCGTCAGACAGTAACCAAATTCATGGTTCCAACATCTGTTCTACGGAGAACTAAATGGGCTAATAGCCCATTAATCGCTTAGAACAAAATAATAAACCTGTGGAGGCTAAAAAAGAAATTGTAGAAAAAATTATGAAAGTGACAGATCTGTAACCCACATTTCTTAGCCATCGAGTTAAATCCGTCAAGCCATTAATGATAATAGTTTAGATCAGCGATGTTCAAGAAGAGAGGCTCTCTGACGCTCTCTGTTTCTCTCCGACACTTACTGAAGTATTACTTTGGCAAGCATTCGGCGTGAATTACCGAAAGTCTTCGGCCCCTGGGGGCTATGGGTGTTTTAGATATCTGTCTTCGCTATAGGAATTGCCAAGGTTATACACAGAGAAATAAATCCGTTCTAAATGTACCAAAATCATGACATTTTGGTCATGATAGTCTGCTAAGCCCGCTTATTCGAAATTCATGAACATTGGTTTACAATACGCCGTAATCATTTTGCCCTCACTCATGATCGATTTCAGCTTGTTTTCAAGAACATTTTGTTTTCGCTTCATTATCTGATCGGGCTTGCTTAAAAAAAACGAGAGCGTAAGTTAAAGTCGGCCCTGCCCGACATCGAAATACCCGTTACTCAGTTCAATTAGTGTTTAATAACCTCATGCGGCTCGGATAAGTAGGAAACATTTTTTTAACTCGGCCATTTATTATCCGATCCTTTTGAAAATTTGTGAGATTGTAGATATTGATATATCCAGATGTACTTACTTTGTATATAGTAGGTGGGAAGACATGAGACGTTCGCTGACAAACCCCTGAGTTTTTCATGTGTTCGAATGAAATTTCAGACTTTTAGCCTTACAAATACCTTAGAAAATAACGTGTGAGTTTTTCATGATATATTAATGGCTAATTTCATGCAAAAAAATCATGTAGAGACTATTTCCGTGAAATATCATGCCACCGGGTGTACTGATTTTTCTCAACACATGACGCAAAGTCCGACTGGGTTAGAATGTAAAGAACCCGAAGGCTGATGACGTCACCTAAACGGAAACGGTTAAAACCCCTGAGTTTTTCGGCGTTTCCATTGCAAAACGAAGCCGATGGCTCAGGTTTTCTCATGCCTTATTACGTGAAAAGTAAGCATGAGAAAGTACGTTTTTCATGATGAAAAGTCCGACTGGGTAGTTTTTAGCCGGCTCGAGGTCATGTTATGCTTTCGCACAACTTTAAACGAAGACACAACACCACAAAGGAGGCTGGTAGATCGAACAGCTGTTCCAAGAGGAACCATCCTCTATCATCAGCGATCAATGCCTACAAACTAGAGCTGGAGAAACATCGATGATAACATCGATGCATCGATGTTTTAATCAATGCTAAAAACATCGATGGTTTTTTTCCACTATCGATGCATCGGTCACAATACTGTTTACTTAATTTACTTGGCGTCTTTAAGAAAGGTATTAAGGTATAAGATGTCTTAAACATTTTTTTATAATAGTTCTTATAATTTAGTGACTTAAACGAGATTTTGATCAATGACTGGGGTATTGGAGTGTGTGCGTCAGCATGGATATATTTTTCAAAGTAAGTATCTAAGAAAATTAAATGTGATGTGTGAAATTATACGTCGGCCGAAGTGGCTACAGCTGCAGCCAGAAGAGTGGATAACTTGGACATTGCGGACGGATCTGAAGCGGCTAAGCGAAAAAGGGAAGGATGGTTTTATAAATATATGAATTGGAATATATGTATGTAAAGTGGCAACCTTAGACAGGCATCACGGTGTGATTTTTGCTCATACGTCAGTCGTGTCGTGAGTCGTCAGCAATCAGCAGCAGGGGAATAAAGTTGTCAGTCGGAAAAGAAGTCGTTGTCGGACTTAAGTGAAAAGTTGTAACTCCCGGTTATTAAGTTGAACTCTTGTCTACATTTTAATTTATTTTGTGAAACTCACTATCAACCATCAATGTAATCTATTATAAAACTGTTCGTGCCAAATTTCTAACAATAAATGATTTAATAAATAAATAAATCTTACATGTACTTATATGGCCAATAATTGTTTTTTAGATAAATACTGATGAAGACATGAGCCCACTAAAAGAAGTCGCAAGGAAATATTTATGTATTCCGGCTACATCCACCGCGTCTGAAAGGTCATTCAGTAAAGCTGGACAGACCCTATCGGATAGACGCTGCACCTTAGAACCGAAGATTTTGGAGTGTTTAATGTTCCTGAATAAAAATTTTATTGATTTTTAAAAGTCTTAATAATAATAGGAAAAAATTGATCTAGAGCCCTGGAAGGGTCATTAGTTAGACAAATTATAAATTGTTTAATTAATTATTAATTAATTAAATAAATTTTTTATCTAAATATTTACAATGTACATTCATTATTTGTTTATATTTAATCTGCAGCAAAAAAGTGCTTTGGGAAGGAACATTAGCAAATTAGTAAAATCTTTAAGAAACATCGATGTTTCATCGATGTTTTACTTTTAAAACATCGTTAACATCGATGTAGCAATACATCGATGTCTCTCCAGCTCTACTACAAGCTGAACGTTTCTCAGAAAAAAAAAACCAGTCACATGAAAATTAGTACATTTAGTGTCATGAAATTTCGCTCAAATAGTCAGTACATGATTCTTTTTGCAAGAAATTAGTACTTAATATACCATGAAAAACTCACACGGATTTTCTCAGGTATTTGTAAGGCTAAAAGTCTGAAATTTCAAGCGAAGACATTTAAAACTCAGGGGTTCGAAAGCGAACGTCTCATGTCTTTCCACCTACGATATACAAAGTAAGTACATCTGGAGTACTAAGAAAGTAAAGAACCCGAAGGCTGATGACGTCACCTAAACAAACGGTTGAAACCCCTGATTGTTTTCGGCTTTCAACCGTTTCCGTTCCGTACACGTCCATTGGACTATTTTTAAGCACACAAGTTCCATAAACTTTTTTACCTAACATGGAAAGTTAAAGGCTATATATACCATTTTTAAGGCCATTAATGCGTAAAAAATTAGGTCATAAAAACCAGTTTTCTAAAATTTTAGGAATCACTTAAATAAATAAATGCATTGAAAATAATAAAATATTAAAATTTGAATATTTTTATGAACACTTTTTCTGTTTTCATGACCACCGTTAATTTTTGTGAACGAAAAAAACAGACAGGAATCATAACCATTTGGTGACGATTTTTGAAACACATATTTTTCTCTGTGTATACAATCAGATTATCTAAACGTGAGTAATTTCAATTTAAATAAGTAAACAAATCAGAAAGCGGTTTTGGGCCATAACTTCAGATGTTGGGGTGTTAGGAAATAACCAAGTATGAGGAAATGCAATACTCGCCCTGTCGGGCAGGACCGACTTTAATTTACGCTCTCGTCTTAGATGATTTAATGGAGTTTCTTGCGAAAGGAATCACAATAAACAGCCTAGAGATAAAAGCCTTGATACACGCTGATGATATAGTGGTATATGCTTTATCACTTAAAGCTTTGCAAGACACTATCAACATTCTGCAAGAGTACTGCGAGGTTTGGGTACTAAGGATTAATTGCGAGAAGTCAAATGATCAAATTTTTAAAAAATATTGAAAAATCAAGAAAGAAAGTCGGACAAGCCCGACTAAAACATACTCTGTACCAACGAAATTCTACGCTAAGCATAAATTTTGATGCTGCAGCAGCGAACAGTCTTTTGATCATAACTCGAAAACCGTTCATCCGATCTTCACTATTCCTTTGGCGGATGCAGAAGGAATGAACCATCTCTCTTTAAAACTGTGGGAGATATAACGTTTTTTCTAAATTGCGGGGCCGGGAGGGGGTGTAGCCACAATTGATAATAAACTTGATCTGCCTGCAGAAATTAAGAAGCATATGTCCCATACATGTCAAACCTCTATCTCTTACCATCTCTGAGATCTGTGCTCTCATATGGACAGACAGACAGACAGATGAACCTAAAATATAGAAAAAAGTCTAGAAAATCGCCCTAAAAAATATGAAAATATTAAAAAGACACCCCTTGTAATTCTCAAGTACAAATTCCGTGCATGTATGCTAGAGCCGAACTATCATCGGATTCCCATTACAAATGCGTAATACTTTTTCAAAATTGTAATGCAGCTCGTACGCAGTCTGTTTACTATCCCTTTATAGATTAGAAGCAGGTGTAGTGCATTACTTTTTCGACAGGCGTAATGCATACTTTCGACACAACACATTTAGCTCTCCGCCGCTGGGCATTGTCGACACGTTCGCTCATACTCAACCGATTGAAACGTACTCTGGTACGACAACGAGTTGACTCAACGGCATGCTTTGTTGAAAGATTAATTGTGAGTGCAATTTTTTGTGTATGATGAAATTAAAAAAAAGTGATTTTTGCAGTTCTCTGCTCTGTACCAACGAAACTATACGCTCAGCATACATTTTGATGCTGCAGTAGCAGCTGAAAGCAGGGCGGGAGAGGGCGTGGCCAAAATTGATAATAAACTTGATCTGCCTCCAGACATAAGAAGCATATGTCCCATACATGTCAAACCTTTATCTCTTACCATCTCTGAGATCTGAGCGTTCATACGGACAAACAGATGGACAGATGGTCATGAATCGGCTGTTGATGCCGATCAAGAATATATATCAGAGCTGCAAACCGGTTTTGAACCGAACCGGTTCGAACCCGGAATTCCGACTTTCAGATTACTGTGAACCGAACCTTGAACCGAACCTCTTAAGGTATTAAAACTGAACCTGAACCCGTTCCGAACCCAAAATTTCGGTTCGGTTCCATAAAAATTATAGATTTCAACTATTTCCCAGTGACTTCTTCTGTTATCCTGATGGAATTATCCACTTTAGTGTGCCAACACTTTTCGTATGTGGACTACGAAATTGCATTTTACTTTAAGGGCTGAATCCAGAACTTCGAAGTTTTTATTTCGTCACAATACTTTATATAAGTAGAAACACTTAATCATTGCTTTGATGGTCATGAGTTGTATGAAAGTGTTTCTATTTATATAAAGTATTGTGAAATCCCATCCCAACCCAAAATCGAGACAATTCCCTAACAGTTTATGTCGGTTTTAGGTCGATTACTATTGAAACGTGTATAAAGCTTGGCTGAACCAAGGTTCGAACCAAAACCTTGGCCCAAAAACCTTGAACCTCCAAATTCTGAACCTGAACCATTGGTAAATTTTGGTTCGAACCCGCGAGCCGGAGATCCAAAAAATTTTTTGGGCTTGCAGCCCTGATATATATACATTATAGGGTCGGAGATGCTTCCTTCTGGCTGTTACATACTTTTGCACAAACTTAATATACTCTATGTACCCACGGTACAGAGTATAAAAATAGAAGAAAGTTAACTTCGGCTCTGCCGAAGTCTGAATACCCTTGCAGCACGTTTTTCTAACTAATTTTCACTGAAAACAAACAAGTTTTTCTCACCACCCTTCTGCCTCTACTTATCTATGACAGCTATGCCATATAAAGGGTGATTTTTTAAGAGCTATAGGAAAGTTTTTCAAAAAAAAACACATTAAATTCAGAAAAATGCATGAAATTATTTGAATCGATAGTACGGTCCATATAATTTAATGTTTAAAGATTATTTCTTGCAAATGTTGACCGTGACTGCGCCTCAAATGGTCCATCCGCTTAGTCCAATTTTGGCATACTATTTCCAACATTTCGGCCGGTATCTCACGAATAAATGCTTCAATGTTGTCTTCCAATGCGTCGATTTTAGAGTGAATATCAGCCAGAAGCATTGCAAGAGCTACCAATGCATCCAGAAAAAGTCACAGTTTGGTGCGGTTTGGGCTGGTGGCATCATTGGACCGTGCTTCTTCAAAAATGAAGCGAATCGTAACGTAACTGTGAACGGTGAGCGCTACCGTGAGATGATATCGAACTTTTTTTTGCTCAAAATGCAAGAGCTTGACTTGCATGACATGTGGTTTCAACAAGACAGTGCCACATGCCACACAGCACGCGCAACAATGGACTTATTGAGAGGTGAGTTCGGTGAACATTTTATTTCACGTTCGGGACCGGTAAATTGGCCGCCTAGATCGTGCAATTTAACGCCTTTAGACTATTTTTTGTGGGGCTATGTTGAAGCTCATGTCTATACAGACAAGCCCGCTTCAATTAACGGATTGGAAGACAACATTGAAGCATTTATTCGTGAGATACCGGCCGAAATGCTGGAAATAGTATACCAAAATTGGACTAAGCGGATGGACCATTTGAGGCGCAGTCACGGTCAACATTTGCATGAAATAATCTTCAAACATTAAATTATATGGACCGTACTATCGATTCAAATAAAGATTTCATGCATTTTTCTGAATTTTATGTGTTTTTTTTTGAAAAACTTTCCTATAGCTCTTAAAAAATCACCCTTTAGATGTCCGATTTCGACCAAACTTGGTGGAATTATGGGAAACTAAATAATACAAAGTATGAAGGCGTTTTCTTTGAAAACAAAAAAGTTTTTCTCACTAGAAATAGTTTTTCGACCGATCAATCATTAGCAACTATAACCTATAGTCATCCGATTCTGACAAGACTTTGCAGAATTGTGTGAAAGCTTATATAATAAATATATGACAATTTAGAGAGGTTTACATTGAAAACAAAAAAGTTTTCCTTACCAAGACTATTTCTCTAACCTTACTTTTGTATGGCAGCTGTACTATATAGATGTCCGAAATAAACCAAACTTGCCACAATCGTGGAGAAGCATAGAAAACTATTAAATACGGCGTTTGGAGACGTTTGCATTAAAAACAAATAAGTTTTTTTTACTAAAACTATTTTTACGACCGATTGTACCAATGGCAGTTATATGTTGTAGTCATCCGACCCAGCCGGTTCCCACCAATGCACTATGGTCCGGACGACTAGTTTTGTTGGCCAAAATTAATATCTCGCGAACGAAACAAGATATTTTGATTTGGTTTTTTGTATTGGATATATATAATCAGTAGGAAGTTGATTTACAAAAAAAAAATGGGTGTGGCACCGCCTATTTTTTAATAATGCATATTTCAACTATTAGTTATAGGGAATAACAAATGAAGTATTAAGCAATTTTTTTTTACATTTTTCTTTAATTATAAGGGCGTGGCACGCCTAAAGGAAGCACAAGGAGGAAAACGCTGTGCAAAGGTACTCTGAAATATAAAATATTTCAAAGTGTCATGAATGTACTAGAATCAGTTTATAATATTCTACACACCTTTATGTTTTTAAGCATCATGCTCTTCGATTTCCAGTTCCATACTCCATTGCAAACCAAAATGATCATCATTATCATCTTCATTCAAGCCGTGCTCTTCTACAGGGGTACCTTCGCTCGATAACATATTCAAAACTTCAGTTGGAAGATTTATTTTCTTTTGGCTTTGAATACGTCTATCTAGATTTACCGATGAAATAATGGGATCTGATGTATCCAAAATATCCTACAGGAAGAACAGTGCTTTCTATAATATCACATGAATGTACCAGAATCTTGTGTACTGTTGCAGTCATTGGTAACCATGGATATAAATCAATAATTAATAATAATTAAGCACAGTTCTTAAGTTGCTAATAAGCTGCTCATCAATGTCAGTGATATTCGAAAATATTTTTGGGTCACTAAACGAACGCCGAGCTGTATTGCCATCATTTGTGCTGCCAAATACGCCAGTTTTCGGTCTACCAACTTTAAGAGAAAGTTGTTCCCAAAACAAGTCTTGAATATGCCTTGTTCTTTCATAGACTTTAATTTTGTCATTTTCATTGTATATTTTCCACTTTTTAATATGGCACTTGTATCCAGCGTGTAAAACAAATTCAAACATGCGAATCCAGCAGTGTAACGGGCTTAATCCGTATTTCAAATGATTTAATATTGGCAAAAACTTTTCACATTGGAAGTAATTATTATTTATGAAATCGGATGGATGCTTTGCTCCTCTCTAAATGCCACAAGCTAAACAACTCCACATTGTTGAATTTGAGGTTATGATCTATTAATGCAAATTACAAGAGATGTGGACAAAAGTGAACAAACTTAAAAAATGCATTACAAAGGTAATTATTCAATCTACGACACACAATTCGTCTCAGGGCCGGAATAGGCCGGAATCATTTTATATACCTTTTCAAAAATTAGTTTTCATCACAAATCGACACATGTTGAACGACTCACTTTAACATAAAATTACGAAGACAGCACAACTCATACAAACAGTTCACGTTACAGAACACTTAGTACAAACCCCACTGATTATAATTCATCACAAAACTTTGTTTGAAATAAGTTTTTTTTTATCAATTTACAATGATTTTTAATTGCAATCAAATTGCCAATTTTTCGACGCACGTGCTGTTTAACGGCAAACGCTATGTTTAACAGCTGATTTCGCGAAAGTGGCGCCATCTACGGAAATTTCTGGTACGCAACAGAGATGGTCACTCTTTTTCTGATGCAGAGCGATCAAAAGTACGTTATTTTTTTAACTTTCAAAAATGAGGTTTTGGCCAACCAAAGTGGTCGTCTGGACCATAGTGCAATGTGCAGCGTATTTGAACCAGAAGACTTCGTGCAAAGGTTGCTCGCGATAGCTTTGAAACTGACGGAGGAGATAGCATAGAGACAGACGGACGGGCTGACGGACATGGCTATATCGACTCAGCTCGTCATGCTGATCAAGAATATATATAATTTATGTGGTCAGACAATTTCAATATACTCTCTGCAAGGGTATCAAAGAGAAAGCGAAGCTAACTTCGTCTGTGCCGAAGTTTTTATACCCTTGCAAGTGCTCGCTTTAATATTTTCAAATAATACTTTTTTCCCATTTTCCGACTAATCGTTCGTATGGGAGCTATATGATATATTCATCCGATTTGGATAAAAACTTGTAGAATTGTGTAAAAGCCCGAGAAACAAACAAATACAAAATTACAGGATGCTACCATTAAAAACAAAAAAGTTTTTCTAACTAAGACTGTTTTCAGACCTATCTTTTGTATGGCAGCTATGCCATATAGTTGTCCGACTTTAATAAAACTTGGTAGAACTATAAAAAACCAGAGAAAACCTTCGATTACAAAATTTGGAGTCGTTTCCATTTAAAAAAAAAGTTTTTCATACTAAAACTAGTTTTCCGACCGATTGTTCCTATGGGAGCTATGAGATATAGTCATCCGATCCGGTCGGTTCCGACATATTAGTAGTGTGCAGCAAAAAGAAGACTCTGTGCAAAATTTCAGCTCGATAGCTTTAAAACTGAGAGACTAGTTCGCGTAGAAACAGACAGACAGACAGACGGACGGACAAAGCTCAATCGACTCAGCTCGTCACCCTGATCAAGAATATATATAGTTTAAGGGGTCGGAAATGAATATTTCTATGCGTTGCAAACTTCTGGGCAAAATTATAATACCCTTTGCAAGGGTATAAAAATAGTTATTTAAAAACTTATCACAACAATAGGTGAGGGGTGGGTTCGGAATATCTCCGAATTTCCATTCCAATTCTTCGTATTATTAATGAGCGCCAACCCCTGGTGGAGGCTGTGTTTATGTATGCAGTTGCTCTATATAAAGTGACCCAAACAATTATCCACGATTTGTATGACAACACAATAAATTGACCCGAAAGCTCACTTTTGAAAAAAGCTCTGAAATTGCATTGCAACAACGTTGCGGTCGATGACGGCGGCCGCGTCGCCAACGACAGCCCAAAGCCAAAACAAATCAACAAGGCATTAGCAGAGTAGTCCACTTACTCAACTGCAGCGGGAGCAATGTAGCAACAAACGCGAGTTCCCCTCGCCCACACAATACGCCAAGAAGCAGAACAGTGGCAGCGGGTGTGCGAAAGAGAGCCCGATGATTAACCAGTGCAAGAAGAGAGGGCAGTACGATACACCGTTAGCGTCTGCAGTATTAGTCAGTCAGAGTATGCTGATAGGCCGCCACATCAAACAGAGATACGAGTGTCCAAAGTGCCAAGGTGAGCTGTGCTCTAGCATTCAGTCCAACGCTTAATGTCGTGACGAAAAGTAAACAAGTAGTTTGCGGTCGCATATAATATTGCTCTTCTCAATACGTGGAAAGTAGCGCTGCGTGAGTGTAAAAATTATGTGTTTAGATCAATCGGTATCGCGGTGGTAAAGCGCATTTACGTTACTTTTTAAATAGGGAAAACTCTAAAAGAGGTGCGCGTAAACATTAGTTGACACGAATTTAAAATAATCAACTCAGTATGTATTGATTACGCTCCCAAGAGCAGCAATGCGATAAGCATGGCAAACTCAATTTTGATGCAATCATTCACTTGACACCGAAAATATTGCCTGCCCCAAACGTAATGTCAACAACATAATAATTCGAATGTTTGTGTGCAAGCTTTACTACATTCGTCTCCATTCCCTGCGGTTTTGGACAATGAACTACTTAATCTTTAACTATGATAACTACATACTATATGCATATGCTCGTTTGTCTTGATGTAGGATGATCAAATCTTGAGGAATTTATGAGAGCAGTGCTGGCAGACTGCAACTGAAATTTCTAATATTACTCAAAAGAGTAAATCCTGTATAGTAAATCGGAAATCAGAAGCCACTACAGATTTTGGAATAATTTATTGAATTTCAAATCAGAATTGGTTGTCGTTATACAGGAAGGATTTTAACAACAATACTTTTTTTTTAATGATGATATGTAAGGGGGATTTTTTAAGAGCTATAGAGCTATAAGTTTTTCAAAAAAAAAACACATAAAATTCAGAAAAATGCATCAAATCTTTATTTGAATCGATAGTACGGTCCATATAATTGAATGTTTGAAGATTATTTCATGCAAATGTTGACCGTGACTGCGCCTCAAATGGTCCATCCGCTTAGTCCAATTTTGGTATACTATTTCCAACATTTCGGCCGGTATCTCACGAATAAATGCATCAATGTTGTCTTCCAATGCGTCAATTGAAGCGGGCTTGTCTGTATAGACATGAGCTTTAACATAGCCCCACAAAAAACGGTCTAGGCGGCCAATTGACCGGTCCCGAACGTGAAATAAAATGTTCACCGAACTCGCCTCTCAATAAGTTCATTGTTGCGCGTGCTGTATGGCATGTGGCACTGTCTTGTTGAAACCACATGTCATGCAAGTCAAGCTCTTGCATTTTGAGCAAAAAAAAGTTCGATATCATCTCACGGTAGCGCTCACCGTTCACAGTTACGTTAGGATTCGCATAATTTTTGAAGAAGTACGGTCCAATGATGCCACCAGCCCATAAACCGCACCAAACTGTGACTTTTTCTGGATGCATTGGTAGCTCTTGCAATGCTTCTGGCTGATATTCACTCCAAAATCGACAATTCTGCTTATTTACGTACCCATTGAGCCAAAAATGAGCTTCGTCGCTGAACACAATTTAACAGAGCACGCATTTTGATAATAAAATTCAATAATTTGCAAGCGTTGTTCGTTTGTAAGACGATTCATGGTTAAATTATAGACCAAACTGAAGATGTTTGACAGTGAAACAAAACACGAAACGTGCGTGAGCTGTTCAAGCCAGTGTTGCCAAAAAGATAATAGCTAAAAAATCACCCTTTATAACTTCATTTAAATGTCCCATGGTGGCATGGATGTCAGAACTAATGATTGGATGATTGTGCTCTTAGTCCTAGTGTTCAGACTTAGGGTTTTCTTCGGTTTTTTTCAAAATAATGTAATTTATTTGGCGCACGAAGATTTCAAATCGCATTTCTCCTAACAGATTTCAGAGATGGTAAGAGATAGAGGATGTATAAATATTGTTACATTATCATTGTTCATTAACTTACCTCATTAATTGGACGTGGCTTGTATTTGGGTCATTGTTAAAGATTCGATTTTTAAATATTTGGTTATAGCAGTTCTTATCAATTCATATAACAGCCGACTCTTATCTGTTTACTAATGTGCACGCATGCTTACTTTTTATACCCTTGCAGAGAGTATATTGAAATTGTTCAGATTTTTGTAGCGCATAGAAGGAAGCATTTCCGACCACACACAGTATATATATTTTTGATCAGCATGACCAGCTGAGTTCATTTAGCATTGTCCGTCTGTCAGTCTGTTTCTATGCTATCTCCTCCGTCAGTTTTAAAGTTATCGCCACCAAACTTTGCACGAAGTCTTCTGGTACAAATCGACTATAGGTCAAAATTGGATGACTATAAGTTATAGCTGCCATGGGAATGATCCGTCAAGAAACTAGTTCTAGTGAAAAAACAATTTTGTGTTTTCAAAGAAATTGCTTCCAAATTTTGTATTTCTTAGTTTGCTATGCTTTCCCATGATTCCACTAAGTTTGATCGAAATCGAACATCTATATAGTATAGCTGTCATAGAAAAGTAGAGTCAGAGTCAGTAGTTTTAATGAGGAAGAACTTGTTGGGTTTCAGAGGAAATGTCCTTCACAATAGTTAGAACGAGAGCGTAATTTGAAGTCGGTCCTGTCTGGCTTCGAAATACCCGTTACTCAGGGCAATTGGTGTTTAATAACCTCAGGCGGCTCAGATAAGTATGCAACGTTTTTTTAACTCTGCCATTTATTATCCGATCTTTATGAAAATTGTGATATTGTAGATACTGGCCAGATATACAATATTGCAAATATTGAGATCGATATCTTAAAAATTGTGGGAGTTATTCAACATTTTTATTGCGGGGGCGGGAGGGGGCGTGGCCAAAATTTGAACTGCCTGACAATACTAGCTTTTATCTAAAATTTGTTGGCTATAGCTCTTCTAGTCTCTGAGATCTCGGTGTTCATACAGACGGACGGACGCACTGACGGACGGACGGACAGACGGACATGGCTATATAGACTCGGCTGTTGATGCTGATGAAGAATATATTTACTTTATGATATCGGAGATGCTTCCTTCTGCCTGTTACATACATTTGCACGACTTTAGTATACCCTTTTTACTCTACGAGTAACGGGTATAAAAACGTTCTGCAAGGGTATACAAACTTCGACCAAGCCGAAGTTAACTTTCCTCTATTTTTGCCAGTTAAAGTTGTAAGGGCCCCAGTTACTTTTCTCTAAGCTAAATCAAATAATTAGAATTTAATCAAAAACTTATTCAATTTTACTTTATTTTTAAGCTTGCTTGTAAGAAATGGTTTTAGTACTCTTATTGGGAGTGTAAATATATAGATTTTTGGGTTTTCCAACTCTGGAATAAGGTACATATAATTGTCCGAGAGAAAAACGTGGATGGATCTTTAAGTCATTGTCTTTGGGCATTGTTTATAGTTATCGCAAAAGCAATTTGAACTGGGAATTGCCGTTGCTTCAATGCAATTATGGTCTCAGAAGAAATCAATGGAATCTAGAATGGAACAATGGATACGAATTCCTGAGAATCATAATTGCCGTTGACAGCACAAAAGAACTATTTATCATACTTATCTATAATGGCAGCTATAAAATAGTTGTAAAATTGTACTGCACTCAAAAAATGTATTTTCTAGTTTTTAGAAATGCACCCTAAATAATATTTCTTTCTTGTTTTTAGACAGTTTTTTCTTAAACTTAGAAAAAACAGCCCTAAAAAAGAATTTTTAGAAAATAATTTCTTAAGTCTAGAAATTCGATTTATTTTTTCTTAAGTTTAGGGTAATTTTTCAAGATTTCTTCCTAAATACTTTCTTAAATTAAGGGCGAATTCGCCCTTGGATTTAGAAAAAAATACATTGCAAATAGGGCGAATTTAGAAAACGCCCTAAATTTTAGGAAGCACATTTCTTAAATTTAGACAAGCCATTTAGAAATTCTCCCTAAAACATAGACAAAAAAGTCTAGAAAATCGCCCTAAAAAATAGAAAAATTAAACAGACACCCCTTGTAATTCTCAAGTACGAATTCCGTGCACTCGAAATATAAAAGGGGCAACTAATATTCGGCATGCTGAGAAAATCGCCCTAAAATACAGAAAAACAAGAAAGAAAGTCGGTCAAGCCCGACTATAACATACTCTGTACCAAGAAATTTTGTCTTTTGATCATAACTCGAAAACCGTTCATCCGATCTTCTTCATTCCTTTGGCGGATCGATAAGTTATTCTAATAACTAAATATGTCCAGAAGGAACAAGCCATCTATTTTCAAAACTGTGGGAGATATGACGTTTTTTCTAAATTGCGGGGGCGGGAGGGGGCGTGGCCAAAATTGAAAATAAACTTGATCTGCCTGCAGACATAAGAAGCATATGTCCCATACATGTCAAACCTCTATCTCTTACCATCTCTGAGATCTGTGCGTTCATACGGACAGACGGACAGACGGACATGGCTATATCGACTCGGCTGTTGATGCTGATCAAGAATATATATACTTTATGGGGTCGGAGATGCTTCCTTCTGGATGTTACATACTTTTGAACAAACTTATAATACTCTATGTACCTACGGTACAGAGTATAATAATCTAGAAAACCGCCCTAAAATTTAGAAAAATAGAAAAAGACACCGCATGTAATTCTCAAGTTCGAATTCCCTGCTTTCGGAATATAAAAGAGGTAGCTGAGTGCTTAGCATTTGACTGCGTTCTTTACTGTGACTCACGCGAGTGCTTGGTGGTCGAGTGCGGTAAGATGCCTTTCGTGTTGAAGTTTCCCCGAGGTCCCGAGTTCGAGTCCCAGGCAAGGTAAAGTTAAACACTAAAATAATGATTACTAGTAGTGAACCAACAGAGAGAAAATATCCAATATAAATAATATATAAGGGGTTATAGGAAGTCTCCTTCCTCTTTTATATCCAGTCCCCTCTCACTCCCTTTCCTGTCTGTAATAGTTGAAAATGTATTTTTTCTAAAATCTAGAAAGGTTTTTCTAAAATCTAGAAAGGTTTTTTTTTAAAATCTAGAAAATGCTTTTCTACAATTGAGAAAATATTTTCTAGCTTATAGTAAACATTTCCTTAATTTCAGAAAGTCTCAGTGTTATATTTAGAAATAATATTTCTAAAATATATGGCGAATCGCCTTTGACCCCTTTTTTAGGGCGAATTTCTAAATTTTAGGGCGATTTTGGCTGTTTTTTTTTTTTGAGTGTGGATTTATAAAATATCATTATAATTCCTAAGCATTTTTATTGAAAACAACAACGTTTTCATTTCCCACAGCAGCTATGTATGTATCATATCATGTTAAGTTTCGATTACGATGAGTAATCAATTAGATTATTATATTACATATTCTTAAATAGCTGAGGCAACAAATTAAAAGGCTAAACAAAAAAAACAGCTGGCTCTGATTTTTTCCTTTGTATTCATTCATAATAAAATATAAAATAAAAAAAGCATTTTCGCATTTTCCCACTGGGACTCGAGCCCCGTGCTCATTACACAAGCGCCGAGACTTTCACCTATTCTCCATAGAGCTCGCTGACAAACATGATACTTAGGAAGGCATAAAAGCATTAGAAAATAATCAAAAATAATCAAGAATATTCAAGAGTAATCTTATTTTTGAATTGTTTTGATTTTTTATACTCTGTACCGTAGGTACATAGAGTATTATAAGTATGTGCAAAGTATGTAACATCCAGAAGGAAGCATCTCCGACCCCATAAAGTATATATATTCTTGATCAGCATCAACAGCCGAGTCGATATAGCTATGTCCGTCTGACCGTCTGTCTGTTCGTATGAACGTACAGATCTCAGAGATGGTAAGAGATAGAGGTTTGACATGTATGGGACATATGCTTCTTATGTCTGCAGGCAGATCAAGTTTATTTTCAATTTTGGCCACGCCCCTGTCATATCTCCCACAGTTTTGAAGATAGATGGCTTGTTTCTTGTGGACATATTTAGTTATTAGGATAACTTATCGATCCGCCAAAGAAATGAAGAAGATCGGATGAACGGTTTTCGAGATATGATCAAAAGACCAATTTTCTTGGTACAGAGTATGTTATAGTCGGGCTAGACCGACTTTCTTTCTTGTTTTTGATTATTTTTGATAATCACAAACCATCCCGACTATTTTTTGATAATTTATAATCGTAATCAATTAGTAATAGAGAAAATCTGAAAATAATCGTCATTTAATAATTATATTTCATTTTAATAAAAAAGTAGTCAAATATGTAATGATTACGATTATTAATCATTATTTAACAGCTATGGTATGTATGTCCTATAATCAACCGATCAGGCCTGTTCCGACAAATTTTCATCGTTTCGTGCATTTCAAGACTTCATGGAAGAAAGCTTTAAAACTGACATATCTCGTGTGTTAGCATAGTTACTGATTGTCAAACAGAAGTACTGACGGCAAGGTTATAATCATACAAGAATTTGGGAGACATATAAAAGCAACCTATCTATAGCGTATTCACGTTTTGAAGAATTAGCGTTCAATATGTTATCGACTTGTAATCTGTATCTGTTTATTTCACAAATGTACAAGCACAATGGATAACTGGCGCCAACTGCAGAAACTAACAGATATTTTGGTCGGTTTTTTTTTTTTTGTGCCTGACTGATCGAGTTTGTGCGAAACGCAAGAAATTATTGGTCTATATTTAGTTCAATACAAATAGGATTTCAGACTCGTCGCCACCAGCGTGTGCAATGGCTCAACTGGCTTAGACGCCATCATGATGGAATCAGTATAAGGTGGTCTCGTCGGCTAAAAGTAGTCCGTTGACGATGCCAATAACAAGTGCGGGTGAAAGAGTTCAGCGCAGTAAGTGTGAGTGAAACGACAATAGGTAGGTAGGTAGTTCCGGCTGACCCCAGATGGGGTCACACATGAGACCTTAGGGTCCTTAATGAGGCCGGGTGATTATTTGGGTACGTTTGTCTTAGAAGTCCAGGAGGATTCTTGTCGTTTTGGCAAATGCCAATAACTGTTTTGGGGGCCTCTTGGCCGCTTCCTCCAAAGAAGAGAACCGTGGGGTGTGCAGAATTTGTAATCTTGTCGTGGCAATTGCTGGGCAGCTGCAAATTAGATGTTCTAGAGTTTCTGCGACTCCAGGTTCCATACATTTCCTGCAGGTGTCCTCTGTTGTTATGCCTAGCTTTATCGCATGAGCGGCTGCTAGGCAGTGTCCCGTTAGTATGCCAATGAGCAGTCTACAGTCTCTTCTCTGGAGCTGTAGCAGATAGTGCGTAAGTTTTTTGTCTCTTGTCTTGCACATAATTTTAGAGATTCTGCATCCGCTGGTGTTTTCCCACCTTACCTCCGCTTCTTTCTCTGCTATCTCCTCCATCTTGCTATGAAGCGTCTGTATGGAGATAGGTATGTTTAGTGTTTCTTCTTGGCCGAGTACGACTCCGGCTTTTGCAAGACTGTCTGCCATCTCGTTTCCGTCGATGCCCCGGTGGCTGGGAATCCAGTAGATTTGCACCTTTCTGGAGATGCTGAGGGAATCTAGCGCTTCCCTGCTCGCCAGGACATTTCTGGAGTTGATGGAGTGTCCTTGCATTGCCTTGATTGCCGCTTGGCTGTCCACGTAGATATTTAAATGGTTGTATGGAGCGTGAATTTCCGCCAACTCCACTGCTTTCCTCATTGCGAAAACTTCCGCCTTGAATATGGCGCAGTGGTGTGGCAGTTTGTATGAGAGCTTTATTTCTGGCTCTGCACAGTATACGGCGGCTCCGACTATTATGTCCATCTTTGAGCCGTCTGTAAAGAGGTGCGTGGCTTCTAGGGCCAGTCCTGTATGCCAGTCTTCTGGTCCCAATAGTGCTGATGTGCATATTGAGTTGATCTTTGGGATAATGTAGTCCGTGCAAGCATTGATCTCTCTACCAACCATGCTGTGTCCATAGCTTTGTAGCGCCATGGTGCCTGCCTCACGTAGACGTTGAGCGGTCTTTTGTGCCAGAAGGCGTGCTTGGATGTCCAGAGGGTTGACACCTAAGATGTGTTCTAATGCTTTGGTTGGAGTGGACCTCAGCGCCCCCGGTAATACAGACCAGTGCCTGTCGCTGGGTCTTCTCCATCAGCTTTAGGTATGTGGTTTTCTCCATGGCTAGCCACCATACCAGTATAGCGTGCAGCAGTATCGGTCGTATTACTGAAATGAAGATCCAATGAATCAGACTTGGTGATAGGCCCCAAGTGCTACTCAGCATCTTCTGGGATGCATATAGTGCGTTGGTCGCCTTCTTCACTCGTTCTTCCACATTCGGCTTCCATAGCAGTTTACTATCGATTTCTGCTCCAAGGTACTTAACGTTATTCTTTGGCGTTAGTGATATTCCATTTATCTTTGGTGGAGTCCATTGCGGTACCTTGTACTCTTGTAAAGAGAATGAGGTCCGTCTTCTCCGCATTAATACTAAGTCCGGCTTCTGTGGCCCATTTTAGTATCTCTTTGAGTGTAGAGTCCATGATTGAGCTGATAGACGATGGACAATTTCCCCCGATAATTATGCTTAAGTCGTCGGCATATGCGGTTATCTTGGGTGCTTTCCTGCGAAATTTTCTTTTCTCCATCTTCTCGATGGTGGCTACTGGGGAGTGTAGCGCTGTTTTCACCGATTTCCCTTTCGTGTATGCGTGTGGTTGTTCTCCAAGGTCAGGTTCATGCCTTCCATTTTTCCATTGTTTTAAGCAGGAATGAAGTAAGGCTAATGGGCATTTCCCCGCTTTGGGTAGGAACACAACAGGTGCTGTCCTCCAGGCCACAAGTACATACCCCACCCCAGGCAGGCCATGGTACGACTAAACCTTTGGTCGTTTTAAGCATTGCGGGAATTATGCCATCCAGTCCGGTGGATTTGTAGGTCGCGAACTAGTCGATCGCCCATCGGATTTTTCCTGGAGTGACTAAGTTGGTTGGGATGTTAGTTTGTTGAGTGTTTAAGTCCTGAAGCGTATCTGGCTCGGTGAGTATAGTGCAGCCCAGGAAGTGCGAATCAAGAGAGGCGCATAAAGCTTCCTTGCTGCTTTCTGTTCAGTGACCTTTGTCCGTTTTTAGTTGACTCTGCATAGGTGGCTGCTTTGAAAGCAGCTTCCTGAGTCTGGCTGCTTCCGAGACCTTCTCTTATGCTGGAGCAGAAGGTTCTCCACGAATGGTTCTTTGCCTTCTTTACTTCTTTTTTGAATAAGCGAAGTCTTATCTTATGCTCCTTCCAGATGATCACTCCATCCGCTTGTGTGGCGAGTTTAAAGTATTCCTGAACGTCCTTCATCTGCTTTTACAGTTCTGGGGTCCATCAGGAGGGTCTGATTCTCCTTTTTGTAACTGTGATCTTACACGAGGCTTTGTATGCTTCGATGAGATTGACAGTGAGCGTCTTCACGGACTTCTCAATATCTCTCACCGAGCAGATGGGCGTTGGCGTCGACAGTTTTGATTCCACTGTCTTAAGGTACTTCCCGGTATTCCCGGGGGTTCCTAGAGACGTTTCTAGTTTGACAATAGTCGAATTGGATCTTGAACTGGATGTACTTGAGGTCGGAGAAGGCGGGTTTATCAAGAACTCTCCATTCTGACGCCTGAGTACTGTTCCCTAAGGTCATGGTTAAGTCTAGGACGTTGGCCGAGGTTGGTCCCACATATGTGGGTACGTCTCTAACGTTTTCTACACTTAGACTGGTTTGTATGATAAAATGTAAGAGAGACTCACATCCGTCGTTGATGTCCGCGCTGCCCCACACAGTGTGGTGTGCGTTGGCGTCCGTTCCGATGACGAGGGGTTGCTTCTTGTAGATTGCCTCCGCCACGGCGCGCCGTCAGTCTTCCGAGTTCAGCCGGTGGTGCCTCTCGCTCATGCGCTATGTAGCAGGACGCCATAAGAGTTGACTCGTCCCTGCCACCCTCCATGGCCACAACAGTGAGTGCTGCAATTAGTCATTAGATACGCATAGATGCCTTATTCTACCAGAATGGCAGTCCTTGCTCTACATACTGTGGTGGGGTAAAAGATGTTGTAATTCTGTGACTATAGCCCGGAGACTTTGTTTCCCGCCGCTATCCAAAGTTCCTGAACTACAGCCCCATCTGCGGGCCCTTCCTCCAAGGTTAAAAGGAACTCCACCGAAGCGATCTTGCTCTTATGCAAGTTGACCTGGAGGACCTTCAACTGCATGACTGGTGTCCGCATCCTCCGGTCACGATGGGTCTGCCTGCAAGCTTGTATCGCCATCCTAGTCTTCCTCCTTACTCCCCATGCCATCGTCCCGAATCTTGGGTGGAGCTAATCCTCGGCCTCTTTGTTGATCTGGACAAACGGAATACGAGTTCTGTCCACAACCTCTAGCTGGGCACTCTCCCATAGGCTTCCCATGTCTGCAACGACGCTTGTGACCCACTTAAGGGTGGGGTCGTCCTTGCATTTTATGATTTTGACTCCATACAGCCAGCCTGCTCCGTCAAACGCTACAGGTTGCGCCGTGGGTCCTCCATCCTTTTAAAAAATTTCCTCGAACAGCTTCTTCTCCACTTGCTTCCACTGTTCGTGCGTCATTTTACCTCTAAGGTCGCTTTTGGCGACGAGAGCTACGGTGAGATGCCAATTTGCTACGTCGCTAGCTGACTCCTTGGGCTGACTGGTCTTTTTACGGAGGGGCTGTGCCTGTTCCTGCGGTCTTTGGCGGGGATTTTTACTGGCAGGGGCCTCCGCCTTCGCATGCTCAGTTGAGCACTGCCGCTTGTTGGCCAAACTCTCCTCCATCTTGGTTGCATCGCCGGTTTCTCCGCAAAATGTTTTCGGTCCTCCGTAATCTTTTGCTCGGCCGACGCAAGCTTGTTTCTCTCCTCTAGGGTGAGCTCACCGCTTCCGTTCAGTCGCGCTTTGATTTTAAAATACGCTTTATGCTGGGCTTTCGCTCGCATGCCCTCCTTTGTTCGTTTGGGTTTTTCCTTATTTTTCGTACTAGACCCCTCCCGGACTGGAGATAGCAGCAGCTTTTCTTCAGCCTCCGTATTAATTGAACCTCCATGCGATTCACAGTCCGAGTCTGTATTGACTGCAGTACCGCTCCACACTTTGGTCTTTGTCGTATTGGCAGTTGCTGTACAACTGTCCTGGCCTGCTCCAACCATGACAGAGGTGTGACCGCTGGCGACACGATGTGGGGATCTCTCCCCACTGTGCCCGCCGGTGGTAGCAGTCACGCCTTCCACCGACGTTTGGGCTGATATCCCAGCCCGAGTTGGGTTCTTTGTGTTGTCCATTGTTTATGTACCCATAGTAGTTAATTAGCATTTTATGCCTGCTGCCAGGCACCTCTAACAATGGCTTTGGCTCAACTCTACCCAACATTGTGCTGTTGTGGTAGTGTTGGCCATCATCTTAGCTGAACACTGCATTTCCTAGGTGTAAGACTAGCAAGAGACACTAGGTATTACCCGCTTTAAGCCGAGGTACATACAGTGTCCATTGCCCAGCCGTGTAGGGTTCAGTTGGAAATAGATTCGTTCGCACACAACCTTTCACATCAACAAGCAAGCACGCAACGAACGAGTCGGCTGCCGACAAGACCACCTTATACTTATTCCATCATGGACGCGCTCAGTTCAAGGGCCCCGAGTTGGACACTTCGAGATGTTTATAAAATTAATACTGTTACGTGGTATTTGTTTGGTACACAAAACAATTTAGAACAAAAGATTGATAAACATTACAATAGATTAAATTTCGACTTTTTACTTTGTTAAAATCTTAATATAGTATCTCATATTTTGGTATAATTATATTTGTCTTGTACTGTAGTGTGTGTTGAGCTTAGATCGATATACGGGGCGCTACTAATTAATTCCACAGGCGAACAGCATATATGAAGAAGTGCTTTTCTGACCCAGATATTCTGGGCAAACAACATTGCTGGTCCTCCTTGAGGCTGAGAAATTTAATTTATCAAAGAGATAGCAGGTTTTACTGGTAACCATTGGTAGAATAAACTATTTTGAACTATTTTCGTCCAATTTCAAGTGTAATTTTGGTTGATTGGTTTGTTGGTCTGCTGTGCTACCGTAATCATTACCTTTTGTGTTATGCCATTTAAAGAGTTCCCCACAGTGAATTCACGACAAGTCTCAAAACATGTTTGCTACTTTAAAATTTTAACCAGAATTCGCTTTAAAAAAAAAAATTTTAACTACGATGCAAACTATTTATGCAAATGTTCTACTTAAAAGTATTTTATTCAAATTATCTTTTTAGGTGATCTGCCGCACCTCTTCATTATCAAATACCAATACCTATTTATCTTGTTAAGGAACACTAATGTGATCATGAGCGAGACACAAACTCGTCGTCTACTCCACATCCCGGCAACAATGCTCATTGTGCTGCAGCTTTGTATGCAGCTGCGATGTGTCAGCTCTAGTGTACCGGTGCAACATCAGTCAGAGGAGAATGAATATATTATTATGGATCAACCCCAGGAAAAAATCGAACAAATGAAAATACCAAAAGATCAGAAACTGATTGTCCGACTGCCATCGAACTCATTACTTAAATACTCATCCTACAAAGATGTTTCGATATTGCACTTTGATGTTCCGGCGGACTCGCGGACAGCCTTTTTTAGCTTTAAGGCCTTTGAGGAATCGAAGAGTACATTTCGTAAGTACAAAATGTGTTGCTGCGATTGTTTGGCACTTATTGAGTGAAAAATGTTAATATTTCCAGAAAGAAAATGTAAAGTTAGAGATGTCACGTTACACCTTAAGGCAAGCAGTTATCCAGTGATAAGTCCAGAAAACATTACGTTTCCAAAAAATTTCCTCAGCTCTGAGCAAAGGTAAGTTCAAGGCGTATGACATGTCTAACCACTTTTGAAGTTTAAAAAAATATAATGAGCTACAACATTTTATACAGTTTAAAATGTTCATTTATATTTTTGGTTATAATTACATTTTAAAATATAAATCAACCCGTACGAGATTATATCAATCAGAAACGGTATGGAAAACAGTAGTCCCGAATATTCATGAGCCAAGCAAAAAAATAGATTGATTTGATCCCACTGTTTTCGATCCTAACCAGTAAGATAGTCCGAATATGTTCAGCATTCATTTTTTTGCTGCAGTAGCAGTTAAAAGCAGCGCAGCTTCTGCTCTGCTGCAGCAAACATTCTTTTGCTCCTGACTACCCTTCATTCGATCTTTACCAATCCTTGAGCGGACTGATAATTCGGATTCGAAGGTATGAACCTTCTATCTACAAAACTGGCAGATATTTTACCTTTTTCCAATATTTCAATTTGCACAAATCGAATAATAACTTGATCTGCCCGAAAGTTTAAGAAGCATTTGTCCCATACACTTCAAACAGTTATCTCTGAGTTCTGCTTGTTCATGCGGACGGACGGGCGCAATTGGCTAAATCGACTCGATTGGTGCTGATCAAGAATATATACTTTGTAGGGTCGGAGCTGCTTCCTTCTGGCTGTGTCATACTACTGCACAGACTTAATATTCTTGTGTACCTTTGGTACAAAGTATAAAACGAGGGCATAAGTTAAAGTCGGCCCTGTCCGACTTCGAAATACCCGCTACTCAGGGCAATTGATGTTAAATAACCTCAGGCGGCTCAGATAAGTATGCAACACTTATTAACTCTGCCATTTATTATCCGATCTTTATAAAAATAATATGTGAGATTGTAGATATTTCCACATACACTGCACTAAAATCTGAGCTCAATATCTTAAAATATTTAAGAGATATTCGACTTTTTTTTATTGCGGGGGCGGGTGGGGGCGTGGCCAACATTTGAAATAAACTTGATCTCCATGCAGACCATACTAGTCTACACTTAAAATTTGGTGGCTCCAGCTCTTCTAGTCTCTGAGATCTACTCCACTATTAGTGCTGATCAAGAATATATATAGTTTATGGGGTCGGAGATGCTTCCTTCTGCCTGTAACATACACGACTTTATAATACCCTTTTTACTCTTCGAGTAACGGTTATAAAAGGGGCTTACTAAAGTCTTTTCGAGTAACGGGTATAAAAATCAAGGCTGCAAACCTCAAACATTTTCCAGGAGATTCGTTCCGGGGGTTCGAACCAATTGTAAAATCCTAGGTTCGGCTCGCGGACCGGTTATTGGAACCCCTGAACCTAAGGTTCTGGTTCTAACCTAGGTTCGCTTGCACATAAAAGAATAGTTTGTCTTTTGATTTATTAATACGTTGACAATGAAACATATATACCTTCTATCATTAATGATCATTACATAAGTTATTTCAATTATCAAATCTATTAGATGACATTAACAGCTGTTAGAAAATGGTTAGTTAAAGTCAATTAGCATTATATCTTATACACAGAGAAAAAAAAGGATATGAAAAAGTATCCATTTGGGAAGGATATGTCTTAAATATCCTTTTAATCATCCAACGGAGCTGAAAATCATCCAAAGCATATGAAAGAGGATCATCCTTGGGATGATTTTTCAGCTCCGTTGGATGATTTAAAGGATATTTAAGACATATCCCTCCCAAATGGATACTTTTTTGGATCTTTTTTTCTGTGTAGGAGCTGTTCATCTAAACTAGCTCTTAAATCAGAAAGAACAAACTTAAGTGTTGAAAATGCTCGTTCAACCGATACCTGAGTTATCGTACAGCTAGTATAGTAAAAGCAATATTTTTTAAGTCTTCGTTATTACGTATTATTTTACCTTTTGTGTCTAACTCGATAATTTATGTCTCCCTTGACTTTTAGCGTTAGGATTATATTTAAATAAAGACATTTGTTTATAAGGTTTTGTAAGAGCCGAACTTTGTTTTCATCTATATTTGTGTATGTAGATATATATTGTAATTTGACACAAAAAATATGTAGTAATCGATCTTGCGTGAATACACCGACTATATGAATGTATTAACAAGCTTAAAATATTTGGAATTAAAAAAGGAATGCGTTTTTCAATGGAGTTCGAAAAAATGTGTATGCATTAATATAATATTATATAAATATATATCCTAAACTAGATCAGATTTTTCCAGTTAAGCGTGATAAAATCTTCTGTTCAAACTAGTTATTATACTATATCTTGGCAGTTTACATTAAGCATCCTCCACGCTTAGTAAAAAATGTAACCGTTTACACTAAAATCTCTAGAGATCTCCAATATTTCCCTGCATGTATCGTTGAAAAAATAACTAAAATTGGTGAACCGAACCCCATTTTTCGTAAAAGTGGTCCGGTTCAAAAATCCCGAACCGAACCGGTTCTCAGGGGTTCGGTTCCGGACCGGTTTCTAGCCTTGATAAAAAGGATATACTAACGTCGTGCAAATGTATGTAACAGGCAGAAGGAAGCATCTCCGGCCCCATAAAGTATATATATTCTTGATCAGCATCAATAGCCGAGTCAATATAGCCATGTCCGTCCGTCCGTCTGTCTGTATAAACACCTAGATCTCAGAGACTACAAGAGCTACAGCCACCTAATTTTAAATGTAGAGTAGTATTGTCTGCACGCAGATAGAGCTTGTTTTAAATTTGGTCCACGCCCCCTCCCGCTCACGCAATAAAAACCGGTTGAATATCTCCCACATTTTTTAAGATATTGAGCTCAGATTGCAGTGTAGTGTATGTGGCCAATATCTACAATCTCACAAATTTTCATAAAGATCGCACAATAAATGGCAGAGTTACAAAAATGTTGCATACCTCTCTGAGCCGCATGAGGTTATTAAACACTAATTGCCTTGAGTAAGGGGTATTTCGAAGTCGGGCAGGCCGACTTTAACTTACACTCTCGTTACTTTTCGAGTAACGGGTATAAAGATTCAATCTGTCCCGCGTCAATGATTAAATTGTGCATCAAAATCGAGTACAATTTTAATTCCAAGGCAGGGTCATTTTCAGCATGTAACAGATTAATTGGAGCTCCCAGAAAAATTAGTTTTCCTTTGCTTTCTTCCTCCTCAGGACCAAACAACCAATTTCTTCTAGTCCCATGTGTTTCGGATGACACTACGATGTGTAATCCGGGTCACTGTGAGGGGTTTAATTCATGACATGGCCCACCTGGGTGAAACTCCGTTTTTTCTTGACATTTTTTCTTACGAAAATTCATAAAAATACTTCAAATGTTACTAAACAATGATACATTTAAAGTAATGTATTAAAAAATTTATTTGAAGTACTTTTTTATACCTTACCTTAATAAACTCTATTTATGTCTTTTAAGGGGGAATTGCTGGTTGGCGAAAATTTTGGCCCAAAATCGATTTTTCATTTTTAAATTTCAGCCATTTTGAAAAAAAAAATCGCAAAATTATGATTGAGGTAGGGGCCAGAATTACATCTGTACTTAATCTAACCCCGTTTACTTTTTCCATTTCGGATGATCCGAAGTGGAGTTATCCATGCCGCCAGCAGCATACCTTTTTTTTCGACGTCCAACTTCGAAGGCCGACAACTTTTTGAACAGCCCTCGTACAAAGGAAAAAAAATTATTTTTTATTTAATTCAATATGTTTTTAATACAATAAAAAAAAAAGAATTTAAATAACTATTACCGTTTTCAAATAAGATTTTTTTTTTAAAATGCCCGAAAACAGCCTTCCAACCAGCAATACCCCCTTAACAGAGCAAATCAATCAAAATCTATCAAAATTGTAATATTATGTTAGCAAGCGGCGCATGCGGCTCAGAAAAGTATGCATTGTTTTTATAACCTTTAACCCTGCCGTTTTTATTGCGGGGGCGTGGCAAAAATGTGAAATAAACTTGATTTGCTTACGGACAATAGGAGCTTTCACTCAGAAAAAAAACCCTTTTAAAATCTACCGAAATCAAGACCATTCGTTGACAAAAGTAGAGTAATCCCGCTTTTTCGTAGATCGTGAACAGTGGTTCTCATATTGTGAACATTTTTTGTTTGTTTCAAAAGTGTCATTTATTAACTAGCCTTCTGCTACCATTTTTGGCCGCTTATACTAGTGTGAAGTATTCGGTATTAACAGTACTTGGCAGTGTCCATTTGGGCTTACCGATAATGTATACGTGTTTTAATGTAAGAAAGTGTGAGAATTTGGGTAATACCCTCTTTAACCTTCTCCTTTGACTTACACCTGGGATCCTGCGTCTTCTTAACAAGTTATTGGCCAATTTGTTGGGGTGGTGTGACAGCTTGTCCAGGTCCAGGGTTGCCCATATTCGACGGACCCATCTGGCAACGCCATAACTTTTGACAGAGATGTCAGATCGCTTAATGACATACCGCGTTTGAAGCGTCAGTCCAAGCAGACTTTTACCATGGAACAATACACGCCACGCGAGCGCTCTGAAATAGTTGAAATTTACATTCAACAGAACAAGTCAATTGTGAAAACTCAACGTGCTTTTAAAAAATTAAAATTTCACATTGAATGGGACCGTAAATAAGCAAAATTGCCGTATTTAGTGCGAAAACGGTCATTGGGCTGTTTTTCTTCCAAAATGAAAATGGCCATGCTGTTACCATCAACCAGGAGCGTTATCGCGACATGATGACCAATTTTGTGATGCCAATTATTCGTCGAAAGCGTATGAGGCAGTTCTGGTTTCAACAAGACGGCGCTCCACCGCACACAAGTCGCATAACAATCGATTTTCTGAAGAAATTGTTTCCGGGCCGTTTGATGTCGAAAAGTGGTGATTTGGACTGGCCACCGCGTTCGCCCGATTTGACGCCGCCTGACTTCTTCTTGTGGGGATATTTGAAGTCAAAGGTTTACGTTAACAAGCCAAGGACCGTAGAAGAGCTCAAGGACAACATTCGTGAAGAAATAGAAAATGCTGCAAAAAGGGCACAATACGCCATCAACGCCAGAGGCGGCCACTTGAGAGATATCATATTCAAAAATTGATGTAAACAAATCTACTTGGAACAAATTAAATGATTAAGATTGCCAACCGCCAAATTTTTATTTTTTTCTTTGATTTTTTTAAAAAAAAACATGGGTCCGTCGAATATGGGCAACCCTGTATTGCAGCGTGCTTATTTAAAACGTCTCCAATCATAGGAACTTCAAGGTCCTTTTCAATATGCCTGGTTCTCGGATACCACTCAGCCCCCGTAATGCGCCTAAGGTTGGACCACTCTAATCTTTGCTCGCTAAATAAAAGAAAAAGAAAAAACTAAACGTTCCAGGGACCTCATGCTTTACACGAAAGGCGGCATCTCAACCGACTCCACCGTCGACCTCACGTGAGACTTTGGAATAAATCACAGTGAAGAATCCATAGTGCTCAGCACTCAGAGAGTAGCATACACATACACGGCGGTGTTTTTCCGTGAACGTAGGGCTTGTCTTGTGATCGAAAATTCACGAACGAAATGGTTCAAAAAGGAGTCCGCTTGGGCTAGGATTTTGACCGTCGTTTTTTTCTCAGTGTACATACAATATTTGGTAACTCTAGCTCTTCTAGTTTTCGAGTAGATCTACGTGTTCATACAGATGGACGGACGGACAGACAGACGGACAAGGCTCTACGACACGGCTGTTGGTGCTGATCAAGAATATATGTACTTTATGGGGTCGGAGATGTTCCTTCTGCCTGTTACATACATTTGCACGACCTTAGTCTACCCTTTTTCTTTTCGAGTAACGGGTAAAATTATGTTATTTACAATTGACTGACTTTTCTACCAGAACATTGCAAATACACAGACAAGTAATTCTAGTCAACTTCGGGCTACGAAAATTTTGAAGAGATAATAGTAAAGGTCACAATGGACCTAAAACCATTTATTTGCGGCTAACTTGCTGGGGAGTTATATTTGAAATGCAAGTAAGGGTTACTCTCGGCAAAAATTTGACGTGAATTGTCGAAAGTGCTCGGCCCCGCGGCATGGCTGGGGACCCTAAATTATAAGCAAAACAATTAGAGGTGAACGTCTATGAATCTAGAGATGGGAGTCTTGTTTGACTTGCTATCGACGAAATAAATAAAATGTTGAGATTTCGCAAAATTTGCGCAAGTTTCTCCATTATAAGCTTTAACTAAGTCAATACATATTTTGATATAATGTGCTTTTCAATATGATTAACTATTTTCGTTTCAGGTTTAAAGTATATAACTTGCAGTTTCAGTCAAATGAGCTGCAGCAACGTATTACCATACTGGGTCCTCAAGTAGGCAACTGGTTCGCGGTAGCATTTGTGAGTTGGACGGATCCCAATAACGATCGCATTGAACAGCAAGGTAATAATTTAAGGAAGCAACTTTAAAACTATTTTAAGAATATTCTTGTTTCGTAGCTCAATTTTTTCTAGATTAAATATGCTGACAACAATGCCTTCTGTGTTATGTAAAAGTATTGTTCTTTAGCTTAATATACAATTCAACAAAGAAACCAAACCTAACAAGAAAGAAAGTAGGTCAAGCCCGACTGTACCATACTCTGTACCAACGAAATTACACTCTCAGCATAAATTTTGATGCTGACCTGATTACTAAATATGTCTAGAAGGAACGGCTCGTTCCTCATGAATTATCTATCTTTTAAGCTGTTTTCTAAATTGCTGGGGAGGGAGGGGGCGTTTCCAAAACTTCATAAGCCCCTTTTACGCATTTTCAATGGGTACAGGTATAAAAGCACTTAAGACATTTGTCACCAAAGCCCTTTGGCACTCCCTTTGTTGCCAATTGTACTGGCCAATACACACTTGCAACACTAAGTCTCAAGTAAAGACAACACATTTACCAGATTGGTTTTATCTGCATGCTTATCGATAGCTCTATAATACTGAGGAGGTATCGCATATTGCCGATACACACACAGAGGGAAAAAACCGAGAACATTGGACTCAATATGAGCACATTCGTTGTCAAAAAATAATCATCTCATTTTCTTACTTCAAGAACCATTTCTCACTTCGAGAACTTTGGTTTTTGAGAACCCTAAATCTTGATGTGAGTTGAAATGTTCAGTTTTTGAGAACATTTTAATTGATTGAGGTCCATTGGGGTCCACAGGCCAGGACCAGATCCAATTCCAGGTCCAATTCCGAGTCCAATTCCCGGACCAGTTTCAAGTTCAATTTTAGTTTCAAGTTTGCCGCTGCAAGGCAAACACTTTTATTCGCTATAAACCTACCCGAACATCTTTCACAAACTATTTATTCATCCATAATTTAGTTTAATGTTAAGAATAATCCAATGGAACATGAGAGGATATGTAAATAACTATAGCCCAGTCCATCCCCATTCCTATTAACTACTCTATGATGGAAAAGAACACCTCACATGCCTATGGAGGTGCATGTGTACTTACTCACAAATCTATACAAGCCCGAGAGATACCAATAAATGGCGATTTTGATGCCATATGTATAGAACTTGAGTTTAAATGTAAATTCAGAATAATATCAGCCTACATTGCCCCCAATCAGCACTTCTCCCGAACAAATATAGAGTCAGTCTTAGAAACGTCTAACGTACCTACGATAGTCACTGGTGACTTTAATAGTTGGCACAGAAGATGGGGCTCACACTCTAAAAAAAAAGAGGAACAATTTTAGAAAAATTCATAACCAAATCGAACTACACCCTTTTAAACGGCGGCTCTCCCACACATCTCAGCACACACAATTCACTCACACATATAGACCTCACTTTCTGCAACCCATCTCTTCAAATCGACAGTACCTGGAAAACTGAAGATGACCTTTACGGCAGTGACCACCTACCTTTAATCACAACCCTCTTTACATCAAATTCAGCGGACTCGCCCGCCAGATCCCACTTTATAACAAATAAAGAAACCTGGACAGTTTTTACAGAGTGAACAGAAACCATATCCTCACAACTACAGCCAAGCATAAACGTAAACAAAGAGGCCACATCAATACACAAAATAATTATATCTAGTGCACACTACTCAATACCACAATTCAATAAAAACAAGTAAGTGCGCTGCAGTCGAGTTTCCCGACCACAAAATACCCTGTTCATTTATTTTCATTTATTTGTTTTTGAATTTTTGAAGATGTCATCCTAAATGTAGGCAATACTTTTCTAGTCCTGATCAACAACTGCTCTTATCAGCTCAACTGTTTCGCTTATAACTCCGGTGTTTTTTTTCCGATCTGATTGTACTTTTCAGAATAGATAGATATTGGGCCTAGCTTGATGTATACTAAACCACGAGGCTCTAACTTGAAAATTGTGGATCTGACGGCTTTTTAGGTCTTGGATTTATAGAGGAGGTCTAGGTTTTTTGGGGATAAAAGGGGGACGGGGTGGAATTTTTCAAATCTGAAACAAACTTGATCTGCGTACAGCATAAATCTACCTTCGTGCAAAAATTTGTGGCTCTATCTCTTATAGTCTCTGAGATCGACGCGTTCATACAGACAGACAGACGGACAGACGGACGGACGGACAGACGGACGGACGGACGGACGGACGGACAGATGGACATGGCTATATCGACTCGGCTGTTCATGCTGATCAAGAATATATATACTTTATGGGGTCGGAAAATTTTCCTTCTCCCTGTTACATACATTCGCACAACTTCATGATCCCCCTTTTCCCATTTTCAATGGGAACAGGGTATAAAAATCAACCTCGTACTGTTCCATGGTGGAACAAATAACTGCAAAAACTACATTCAGAAAAAACAAAAGCATGGCACAAATTAAAAAGACACATCACACAAGAAAACATTATAAAATACAAAAAAAGCAAATGCCCTTTTTAGACGCACACTAAAAATAGCAAAAAAAAGAAAGTACAGAAAACTTTTCCTCCCAAATATCACCTGATACCCTCTAAAAAAAAAATTTGGCAAAACATAAGACGCTTTTGTGGCCTGAATACAATAAAAAACATTGTGTGAACAATCCAGACACCAACCAAACGACCATGAACAAAACAGAAATTCCTGAAATCTTTAGTAAAAACTTCTCAAAAACGTCTCATGACACAATGTTCCCAACAACAACAAACCAACAAACAATAAACGCCAAATATTCATCCTTATCCACTAGCCAAACACATACATACATTCCAAGACCAAAAGAACTAGAAATAGAAAAAAACATAACTCAAATAGAATTCTAAAACCCAACCCAACTAAAAAAGAAATATATTAATCAGAGCTGCAAACCGGTTTTAAACCGAACCGGTTCGAACCCGGAATTCCGACTTTCAGATTACTGTGAACCGAACCTTGAACCGAACCTCTTAAGGTATTAAAACTGAACCTGAACCCGTTCCGTACCCAAAATTTCGATTCGGTTCAATAAAAATTATAGATTTAAACAATTTCCCAGTGATTTCTTCTGTTATCCTGATGGAATTATCCACTTTAGTGTGCCAACACTTTTCTTATGTGTACTACGAAATTGCATTTTACTTTAAGGGCTGAATCCAGAACTTCGAAGTTTTTATTTCGTCACAATACTTTATATAAGTAGAAACACTTAATCATTGCTTTGAGGGTCATGAGTTGTATGAAAGTGTTTCTATTTCTATAAAGTATTGTAAATTCCCATCCCAACCCAAAATCGAGACAATTCCCTAACAGTTTATGTCGGTTTTAGGTCGATTACTATTGAAACGTGTATAAAACTTGGCTGAACCAAGGTTCGAACCAAAACCTTGGCCCAAAAACCTTGAACCTCCAAATTCTGAACCTGAACCATTGGTAAATTTTGGTTCGAACCCGCGAGCCGGAGATCCAAAAAATTGTTTGGGCTCGCAGCCCTGATATTAATACCGTCCAATATCTCTCAATCCATGTTTATCAAAAATACTAGACAAAATAATAGATAATAGATGCTGTGGTGGTTTGTCACCAATGACCAGCTTATACACATTCGCCAAACGGGTTTCAAAAAGGGTAAATCTACTATAGACAGTATAGACGTAGACCATCTCATAGCTAGATCCATCTCCCGAAAAGGTCACACATCAATAATATCCCTAGACTTTGCAAAAGTCTTTGACAGAATAGGTACACACTCTTTTCTAGACCAGCTCGCCGAATGGAAAGTCGGTCCCAAAATGATCAACTATGTACGAAACATCATGACAAATCGAAAAATCATAGTCCGAGTGAATTCGTCCTACTCATCATTAAATCCAATCCACAACGTTATTCCCAAGGGTTCACCACTCTCAGTGGTGCTCTTTGTAATTGCTTTCAGCAAATTAACATGCGAGGTTAATGAGCACCCAATCCTCAGTATAAGTGCATATGCTGACGACTTTCACATAATCCTAAAACTATCAAGAAAGAAAGTCGGTCTAGCCCGACTATAACATACTCTGTACCGAGAAAATTTGTCTTTTGATCATAACTCGAAAACCGTTCATCCGATCTTCTTCATTTCTTTGGCGGATCGATAAGTTATCCTAATAACTAAATATGTCCAAAAAAAACAAGCCATCTATCTTCAAAACTGTGGCAGATATGACGTTTTTTCAAAATGGCGGGGGCGGGAGGGGGCGTGGGCAAAATTTAAAATAAACTTGATCTGCCTGCAGACATAAGAAGCATATGTCCCATACATGTCAAACCTCTATCTCTTACCATCTCTGAGATCTGTGCGTTCATACGGACAGACAGACGGACAGACTGACAGACGGACATACGGACATGGCTATATCGACTCGGCTGTTGAAGCTGATCAAGAATATATATACTTTATGGGGTCGGAGATGCTTCCTTCTGGATGTTACATACTTTTGCACAAACTTATAATACTCTATGTACCTCCGGTACGGAGTATAAAAAACAGAAAAAACATTACAATAGACCTCCAAGCAATACTTAGAACAATAGCATCCTGGTGTGAATATTCCGGAGCACAACTTTCAAACTCTAAATGCAAGCATATGCACGTTTGCAGAAAGCAGAACTGCAGATGCACAATATCCACCGGAATCTCTCAGCTACCAGATGTGGATTATTTAAAAATACTGGCTCTTCACTTTAACAACAAATACAGATGGAATACTCACACCGAACAATTCACTCTGGCACTTAAACAAAAAATAAACATTATAAAATGTCTCGCAAGTACCAAATTTAATTGCAACACCACTACTCAAAAGCTGACTACTGTCTACCCATTTATAGACACAGTCCAAAAACCACCATTCGATGAATAAAATCTACTATAAATACAGCCTATAGACTTGCTCTTGGAGCCTTTAGAACCACTCCCTCCAAAAACATCCTGTTTGAGGCAAATACCACCCCAATCGAAGATCGTCGCGATCTTCTCACAGCACAACTTTTAAGCCCCTTATCACAGCAAGAAACTCACCCATCATTGGCATTACAGAAAACTTCAAGCCCCGCAGAAATCTAAGATTCCAATTAGAGCCCTGCATGAGTGGAATCAAAGTGCCCTTTGATTCTTGTTTAAAAAAAAAGGTTCAAGTAAATCAAGTCTGAATATATTTTGATTCGAGTTAGTCAGCTCAAATTTATAATGATTCCAAACAGATCAAGCTCCAAATAGATCAAGCTCCAATCTGTGCTCCAGTGGTTCATTAGATCATATCAAGTCAAAAATTAAGTCAACACAAAAAAAATTTGTTACCATATTTCCCAACTGCGGAATTCGCTATACTTCGCTACTTCCTCGAAGAACGCTGCTTCATGGTCGAGCTTAGATACGAGTTAAATATGTATGCTTCCAAGGAAGTTTAATTGGCCCAGTTATGTAGAAACTGCACACCGCCGAATTGCTGGTTTCAGACCCCTAAAACACATCCACTTACGCTCCTGATACAGCCTTCTTGGCTTCCAGTTGATGCGTAACTACCCCATACCTAACTCCCCCATCTATAAAAACCTTGACATTCTACCAGCAGATATAAAAACCTTTTGCCGGCCTATACCATCCGTATCGCCAATAAACTGGCGACAAGCAAAATACGAACACGGCTCAAAAGAATCATCGCTTGAGTTGTCTTCGGAGGTTTTGAAGCACTTATGCCGGGTCAAATGGGATGTGCTTTTATTAAGTTTAAAAACACTGCAGCACTTTCTGCAGCCAAAAAAGTTGGCGACCTTTCCTTGCTTCTTCCGCGCTTTTGGCAAATCTTGAGTTCTGATATAAAATTCATTTTAATGCTTTCTGAGATTGTCTCTGAAGCCTCGGTGGAATTCGATGAGGACTATTTTTGAATTAAGGAAAACATTGAATGGTGAAGATCTAATAAACGGTTTTCGAAAGTCAAAAGACTTTTCGCTGCTGCAGCGCAAAAGCACCGCTGCTTTCAGCTGCTACTGCAGCATCAAAATTTATGCTGAGCGTATAATTTCGTTGGTACAGAGTATCTTATAGTCGGGCTTGACCGACTTTCTTTCTTATTAATAGTTTTTGATTTTGCAAAAAAATTAAAATTTTTAATAAAAACAAGTCCAGAAACTTATGACATTAAGGCTCTGAGCTGTTTGATCTATTCATATTGACATTGAACCCTATGAGCTATTTGAGTTGAGCATGAGCTGAGCTGAGCTGAACTATTTCAAACAGATCATATAGCTCATGCCTCATGTCATGAGCTATAACTCAATGAGTCAATAATTTTGTAAACTATGATCAGAAATTCATAGATTCTTCAAATCAGTAAGAAAGTCAAGGGGAACTTTGATTTATCTCATGCAGGGCTCTAATTCCAATCTACTAAAGAGCGGATAATTGACACTTGTCAGGAAAAAATCTACCTTTTCGACCCAAAAAAACAATTACTCAAACAAAACCACCTTGGTACCTAAAACAAAACACAATAGACACATCTCTCAGATTCACTACAAAAGCAAATAAATACAAGTAATCAAATATACCGCACAAAATTTGTGGACAAAAAAAAGGAAAGCATAAATCGAAAATATTGTATTTGCTCAGATTCTCTCTCCGCCATAGATTCCATAGCAAATGTTAATAACTCAGAACACTACTCGACAATAGCCCGCAACACACCCCAAATTTAAAATAGTTTGGATGGCAACGACTTAGCAGACAACACTGCAAAAAACGCATCCAAACACCCATATATTACAACCGAAAACAACAATATACAAGACATTAAAAAACATATAAATTTTACACACTTCATAAAAACCCAAACTAACATAAACTACACATCGAACTGGTACCAACTCATCAACCCAAACAACCTGAACAGCTTCAATTTTTTCAAGCACAACGGACAACGTACAGCCCGTTTAGACCAAATAAAAATTACCCGACTCAGACTAGGACACATAAAAATCACATACCAACACTACATAGACAAAAGCTCAAGCACCTGTAACCTTTGCAACAATTAGAGCCAAACATCAAAAGAACACATAGTCATCACAAACTACACACAGACAAGCAATTTTCGGAAACAAACACCTAGTCCTCCTACTGTCCAATCCCACACCCTTAAACATAACCACAATTCGTAACTACTTAAAAATCAGAAACATTTACCATCAAATTTAACTGAAATTACTAAAATCCATCTTCACTTGAAACTAAGCTAACTAAAATGTAAATAGTAGTATTACAAAATTGTACAAAGTAACGTAAAAAAAAAAAACACAATACACCCAAATATAAATAACTTGGAGGCCCTTGTGGCCATTGCCCCGTTATATTAAGCTAGTCTGTAATTTTACTATTGCTAGGGTAGTTCTTTATAAATATATAAAAAAAAGTTTATTTTCAAATTTGGCCACGTCCCCTCCCGCCTCATGAAAAAAACGTCATATCTCCCACAATTTTAAAGATAGGTGGTTCGTTCCTCTTAGACATATTTAGTAATGGACAGCTGTCCATGTGAGAAGCAATGATTTTCCAAACTCAGTCCACACTCTTGTATCGATTGTCCTTTAGCTTTATTTATAGTCATTGCAAACAGTACATGTTCGCCTTTAAGTTTTCCGTTTAAAATTGTGGCTTCGATAATATTGTTCATCATCTTTTTCACGGAAGTTGTGGTAGATTGATGTTTTAATTTTCAATGTTACAGCTTGCGGCGCACAGTGTAAGATTTTGCCAATCTTGGACGACAAAAATAAAAAAAAAACAAGTGAGGGCGCTGTAGTCGAGTTTCCCGACCACAAAATACCCTGTTCATTTGTTTTCATTTATTTGTTTTTGAATTTTTGAAGATGAACGTAACCGGTTTTTGTAACAGCTATTAAATTGTCATCCTGAATGTAGGCAACACTTTTTTCTAGTCCTGATTAACAACTGGGGGGTTGTCAGCTCAACTGTTTCGCTTATAACTCCGGTGTTTTTTGTTCGATCTGGTTGTAAATTCGATCTTTTCAGAATCGTTAGATATTGGGCCTAGCTTGATGTATACTAAACCACGAGGCTCTAACTTGAAAATTGTGGATCTGACGGTTTTTTAGGTCTAGGATGTCTAGAGGAGGTCTTTGTTTTTTTAGGAAAAAAGGGGGACGGGGAGGAATTTGTATTAGTAAGTCGTGATTAAAGGCCACCCTAGCAGCAGGCTGAGCGGTGACCATCTCTAGAACTTAGTATTCTATACAACACTTAAATGTAAACACTGTACAACACTTAGACATAAGGAGGGAAAATGAGTGTTGGCAGCAGTTCGCCGAATAAAGGTAAGAGAAGCAGACGTGTGTGTCCCAAATTATTGCGTGCTACAAACTCAGAAGTGGGATTGATCCAAAAAAAAGTCCTACGTTAATCTAAGTTAACAAAAACGCTATCACAGAGACAAATTGTACAAACATAGTGACTGAAAATTTTTTTTTCTGATTCTGCGTGACGCCATTTCGAAATGGAAGCAATTGGGGCAGAGGACTATTCAGTCGGAGAGCTGCGCAAATGGCTAAGCAGATTGGGCCTGCCGACAAATGGCAACAAAGCCAGCTTGGCGGCACGGATTAGTGAGCTGCCAATAGAGGTTAGAGGCAAAAACCCATACGTCGAAGGCAAAAATGAATTTCACAATAATGCGGAAAAAACCAACGAATTACAGCAAGAAGTGGATGATGGCGCTAGTGTAGTTGTTGTTTCTAAGGCGGACGACGGCAACGAGAACAACGCGAACAAAACTGAACGGGAGCGTGAAGAAAAGGAAGCTGAGACGGAGCAATTGGCGAGTAGCGGTAAAGTGCTAAAAATGGAACTGAAGTTGCTAAAGCTGGAGAACGAAAAACTAAAGCGAGCGGAAAAGGAGAGAGCTAAGCTAGAAGAGTGCGTTTGGCCGACAGCCAATAGCAACACCAGCAACATCTTTCTATGCACCATGAAAGAAATGGTGCCGACTTTCAGTGGCAAGAGTGATATAAACATTTGGATCACCCAAGTTAAGGCCATTGTTAGTATGTACAAACTGGATGATAACATTATGTTGTTAATGTCGACATTGAAGGACGAAGCTCAAACATGGATATATTCAAACGAGATGTACCTCACTGTACATGTCAACGAGCTGCTGGATTGGATGACCCAAGCATTTGTCGCTAGGGAGAACAAAATGTTGTTACGCCGAAAATTTGAAGAACGCAAATGGCTGGTGGCGGAAGATTTTGCGTCTTACTATACTGACAAGATGAGGTTGGCCTCACGGATTGAAATTGATCAAGAGGAGTTGATCGACAACGTTATCGAGGGCATACCTGATGAGCAGCTACGCAGGCAAGCACATATGCATTGCTTCACACATACATCGGCACTACTTCAGGCGTTTGAGAAGATACAGTTGGGCAAGACATCTTATCCAAGTCGGGCACAAAAGGGTGCCAACCAGAAACCAATACCAACAATCGCTGCTTCAACTGTAATGCAGTGGGCCATTTTGCTGCAGAATGTCGCAAGCCAAAACGGGAAATTGGAGCTTGCTATGGCTGTGGAAGACTGGAACACCGCGTGTCCCATTGCAATGAGTACAAGAAAAAGGATAATGAATATGTAAGGTATTTCAATATATATGTACTTTAGAAACTATAATAACCGAATGTTGCTTCTAGAATGCCTCATCGACTCGGGGAGCCCAATAAGTTTCATTAAGAGGTCAAGTTTTGAAAAAATACTGAATAACTTGTAATGTTTAATGGAAACAGAACGAAAATGTTAACTATTTTGGTTTGAATAAAAGCAAATTAATTGTCTTCTTAAAGGTAGTGAGTTTTGTCAGAAGCAAAGAAATTGATTTTGAACTATTGGTTGTATCCGACGAGTCGATGAGCTATAGTGCTGTACTGGGTAGAGACTTTATGAACCAATGTAAATTTAAAATTGTAAGCGAAGATCTGGATGAAAAATTCATGGAAGATAAAAGGTGTGAAAACAATGAATATTCAGAAGACCGAAAGAGTGATCTGAAAACGAATGATGCAAAACTGGAACGAAATAATAATGATAGATTTAAAGAAAACGAGTGCCCAAATGATAGATTTAAAGAAAATGAGTGTCCAAATGATAGATTTAAAGAAAATGAGTGTCCAAATGATAGATTTAAAGAAAATGAGTGTGCAAATGATAAACGGAAAGAAAATGATCGTCCAAATGATAAGTATGAAGAAAATGTCAGTTTATTTAGAACAAATATGGAAGAGAAAGTAAGCAAGAAGTGTTTAGCAGATTGCTGTGGTGTAAAAAAGTATGAGAATAAGGAAGAAGAAAAAGGGAATCATGTATACATAGGTGAATGTCAGAAAGAGGTAAAAAATAGAGAAAATTTTTGCTTCTTGCCTAAAGAATACCCGAATGTTAAAGAACAGAAAAGTCTTCTAGTACTTGGAGCAAAGTGTGATCTACAATTAAAAAAGAGACTTGAAGATATGTTCCGAAAGTTTTATGTAACTGCAGATCGGCCGGTAGTACCAGAGATCATATTCCGAAAAGGTAGAGGTTCAAAAACTAATCGATAAGTACAGGGTTGTCCATATTCGACGGACCCATCTGGCAACGCCATAACTTTTGACAGAGATGTCAGATCGCTTGATGACATACCGCGTTTGAAGCGTCAGTCCAAGCAGATTTTTACCATGGAACAATACACGCCACGCGAGCGCTCTGAAATAGTTGAAATTTACATTCAACAGAACAAGTCAATTGTGAAAACTCAACGTGCTTTTAAAAAATTAAAATTTCACATTGAATGGGACCGTAAATAAGCAAAATTGCCGTATTTACGCCACTGAAAATCCTCAGGAGATTCAAGAAGTGCCTCTTCATGACGAAAAAGTCAAAGTTTGGTGCGGCGTTAGTGCGAAAACGGTCATTGGGCCGTTTTTCTTCCAAAATGAAAATGGCCATGCTGTTACCATCAACCAGGAGCGTTATCGCGACATGATGACCAATTTTGTGATGCCAATTATTCGTCGAAAGCGTATGAGGCAGTTCTGGTTTCAACAAGACGGCGCTCCACCGCACACAAGTCGCATAACAATCGATTTTCTGAAGAAATTGTTTCCGGGCCGTTTGATGTCGAAAAGTGGTGATTTGGACTGGCCACCGCGTTCGCCCGATTTGACGCCGCCTGACTTCTTCTTGTGGGGATATTTGAAGTCAAAGGTTTACGTTAACAAGCCAAGGACCGTAGAAGAGCTCAAGGACAACATTCGTGAAGAAATAGCCGCTATTCCGGCCGAAATGTTGGCGAAAACGATGGAAAATGCTGCAAAAAGGGCACAATACGCCATCAACGCCAGAGGCGGCCATTTGAGAGATATCATATTCAAAAATTGATGTAAATAAATCTACTTGGAATAAATTAAATGATTAAGATTGCCAACCGCCAAATTTTTATTTTTTTCTTTGATTTTTTAAAAAAAAACATGGGTCCGTCGAATATGGGCAACCCTGTACATTGAAAAAGGATTCATACAGCCGAGTGAGTCGGAATATGCATCACCAGTAGTATTGGCAAAAAAGAAATCGGGTGAATTAAGAATGTGCCAAGACTATCGTACACTTAACAAAAGTATGCTAAGGGATAATTACCCCACACCTTTGATTGATGATCTGATTGATGGATTGTCAGGAAAAAAATGGTTCACAAAATTAGATTTCAAGAACGGGAACTTTCATGTGTTCATGCTTAAGGATTCAGTTAAATTCACGTCGTTCACGACACCTATGGGACAGTATGAATGGCTCAGAATGCCGTTTGGATTTCGAAATGCTCCAGCCGTATTCCAAAGATTTGTAAATAAAATCTTTGCAGATCTGATTAAAACAGGAGAAGTTCTGATTTATATGAACGATATAATGATAGCAACAGAGGATAGTGAAAGTCATATGAAGGTATTAAAGGAAGTCTTTAAACGATTAGTAGCGAACAAGCTGGAACTGAGGTTAGACAAGTGCGAGTTTTTGCAGTCGGAATTAAAGTACTTAGGGTACGTAGTTTCAGGAGTCGGAACTAAGCCAGATGATAGAGGATTAAAGGCAGTGAAGGATTTTCCTGTTCCAAGAAAGGTTCATGATGTGCAAATTTTCCTGGGCTTATGTTCGTATTTCAGGAGGTTTGTTAGGTTTGCAAGGGATAAAGTTTGAGATCGTTACAGACTGCAGCGCTTTAACCTTAACTTTAAATAAAAATGAACTAAGTCCAAGAATTGCAAGGTGGGCGTTGGACCTTCAAAATTATGATTTTGCGCTGGAACTCAGGGCGGGGAAGCGAATGCAACATGTAGATGCGCTTAGCAAAAATACGCATATTCTTACGATGACACTTTTGAAGAAAACTTAATCATTTGCCAAAGTAAGGATAATAAGTTGAAGAAACTGTGAGAAATTTAGCAAGAAACTGATCACAAACATTATGAGATGAGAAATGGAGTGATTTTTAAGAAGAAAGATAGCAATTTACTTTTGTGGGACACGTAGGGATAGATAAAATGACTGATATAATTACGAAAAGTTACTGGTTCCCTAATGTTAGAGCAAAAGCTAAGCAACATATAGACAATTGTCTAAAGTGTATTGCTTATTCTGCAAAACAGGGTAAGCAAGAGGGATTTTTACATAATATTCCAAAGATTTCACTACCGTTCGAGGTTTTGCATATAGATCACTTTGGTCCAGTTGATAAAGGAAGATCAAACAAACACGTTCTTGTAGTCGTATATGATTTTACAAAATTTGTGAGGCTTTACGCTACAAAAACCACAAACACAAAAGAAGTGATCAGCGCTCTTCATGATTATTTTAGAGCTTATAGCAAACCAAGGTGTATCATCTCTGATAAAGGAAGTAGTTTCACGTCGAATGACTTTGAACCCTATTTGGAACAAAATGAAATTCAGCATATTAAAATAGCGACAGGATCCCCCCAGGCTAATGGACAGGTGGAAAGGGTCAATAGAAGTATTGGGCCCATGATAGCCAAACTAGTAGATTCTGAAAAAGGCTTACACTGGGATTTAACGTTAGAGCAAGTTGAGTATGCGCTAAACAACACCGTTCAAAGAACAATTAGGGAACATCCGAGTAAAATGTTATTTGGAGTCTCGCAGAAAGGTAAAGTGGCAGATATATGTAAAGAAAAACTGAAAGAAATAAATGATGACGTAAGAAATTTACCAGAAATTCGTGAAAAAGCAAATACCCATCAGTTAAAATTACAATCGTATAATAAAGAAGTGGTAGATATGAAAAGACAGGAGCCAAATAAATTTAAAGAAGAAGATTTGGTAATAATTAAAAAATTTGATACGAAAAAAATTGATACCAAAATTTAAGGGACCTTATAAAGTGACTAAGGTATTGCGGAATTCAAATTATGTCGTAAGTGTCTTGTTTCCTAAGAGTGTTAACTTATTCTTAATCTTGAATAGTTTAACTGTAACATTTTATATAATTATAATCTGTACCGTAGGTACATAGAGTATTATAAGTTTGTGCAAAAGTGTGTAACATCCAGAAGGAAGCATCTCCGACCCTATAAAGTATATATATTCTTGATCAGCATCAACAGCCGAGTCATGTCCGTCATGTCCGTCTGTCCGTATGTCTGTCTGTCTGTCTGTCCGTCTGTCTGTCCGTATGAACGCACTGATCTCAGAGATGGTAAAAGTTAAAGGTTGGACATGTATGGGACATATGCTTCTTATGTCTGCAGGCAGATCAAGATAGATATAAGATAGATAAGATAGATGGCTTGTTCCTTCTGGACATATTTAGTTATCAGGATAACTTATCGATCCGCCAAAGGAAGATCGGATGAACGGCTTTCGAGTTATGATCAAAAGACTGTTCGCTGCAACTGCAGCATCGAAATTTATGCTGAGCGTATAATTTTCTTGGTACAGAGTATGTTATAGTTGGGCTTGACCGACTTTCTTTCTTGTTTTTTCATCAACACCTAAAAAGGAAGAAAACTTGCAAAACTCTTGTTGCCTTAATGGACTATAACTTCTATATTAAATCGTGTTTGATGGTTCCGCCACATGGGGGATAAGCGGATGGACTTTCAGAACATGCTCCAAAAAGAAAAAAGTGCCTTTTTTTTGCCAATATTGCAGTTATTCATGTTAGTGTGCTTCAATCTAACTAACATGTAATCGAAAGCAGCTCGATATTTGGTGGTATTTTGCTGATAAACGGTAACACTGGAGTATGTTTCTATGCAAGTTGGAGCTTAAAGGCTGATTTCCAGAACGCACGAAAATAAATTTTTATGTCGAACTTCATATAAAAAAAACAGCTTTGAACAGCTGATGAGCAATTTATTTAGTCTCATTTATTTTCTTGATTTCCAGAAGAGAACATAAATATGCGTAGCGTTGCCACATCGAGAGATTGTGTGGATTGCAAGCACAGCCGACTTGGTGAAACTAAATTGAAAATAAATAACTTGCAGCACATTTTTTCGGACAACATCGAACAAATTGGAAGCAAAAGCGAGTCTCAAAGAAAAAGTGCCAGACGTAATAAATAATTTTGCATATAAAATCAAACCTTTTACTAATTTTGATTGTAATAACCTTCTCAGTTTGAGTATCTGCCAAGAATCAGTTGCAGCAGCAGAGTTCACGAGGTCGCCCATAATTGTGGTGGTATCTCATTCGACTTGGAATTGATTTTAAAATTGCTTGAACTTGTATTTAATTATCGCATTTTGAATACAAGCGGCCGGCAAATCAGTATGACCCTAATATCCGACAGCTATTTCAGTTATTTTTTACTACTTTGTGACCCTACTAGAGCTTTCAGTCCACATGACATAAATAATTTGCAATTTCGTGACATAAGTTTTTATTTGTCAATTCGAAGTTGTTTTATTTAAATTAAATACAAAAGGGGCATAGTAAAATCAAATATGATTGTGTTAGGTTTTAACATGCGATTTTTCCCTGAGTGTATTTTTCGGATAACACAACATTTTTGATTGCTTCACAATGACATAGCTCGGATATAAGTTTGGACTAAAATTATTCGTGTGTTGCCGTTGAGGGACTTACTGGTGCATGGATAAAATTGAATCTATTATAATGGCAAGTGCTTGATCAGCTGAAAGACGCTTTGTGTCAACATCACATTTTCTGGCTTTTTATACTCTGTACCGTAGATACATAGAGTATATTAAGTTTGTGCAAAAGAAGGAAGCAACTCCGACCCCATCTCTATACATATATTAATAAGAGTTTGTCCTCACTGACTGACTGATTGGCAATCAACCCACAGCCTAAACGCTAAGAGATAGAAGGCTGAAATTTGGACAGGAGTTTTGTTATGTGGTGAAAGTGCGTACTAAGGCGGGGCGAGGCGGGGGAAAGATAGAGATAGAGATAGAGATAGAGATAGAGATAGAGATAGAGATAGAGATAGATAGAGATAGAGATAGAGATAGAGATAGAGATAGAGATAGAGATAGAGATAGAGATAGAGATAGAGATAGAGATAGAGATAGAGATAGAGATAGAGATAGAGATAGAGATAGAGATAGAGATAGAGATAGAGATAGAGATAGAGATAGAGATAGAGATAGAGATAGAGATTGAGATTGAGATTGAGATTGAGATTGAGATTGAGATTGAGATTGAGATTGAGATTGAGATTGAGATTGAGATTGAGATTGAGATTGAGATTGAGATTGAGATTGAGATTGAGATTGAGATTGAGATTGAGATTGAGATTGAGATTGAGATTGAGATTGAGATTGAGATTGAGATTGAGATTGAGATTGAGATTGAGATTGAGATTGAGATTGAGATTGAGATTGAGATTGAGATTGAGATTGAGATTGAGATTGAGATTGAGATTGAGATTGAGATTGAGATTGAGATTGAGATTGAGATTGAGATTGAGATTGAGATTGAGATTGAGATTGAGATTGAGATTGAGATTGAGATTGAGATTGAGATTGAGATTGAGATTGAGATTGAGATTGAGATTGAGATTGAGATTGAGATTGAGATTGAGATTGAGATAGAGATAGAGATAGAGATAGAGATAGAGATTGAGATTGAGATTGAGATTGAGATTGAGATTGAGATTGAGATTGAGATTGAGATAGAGATAGAGATTGAGATTGAGATTGAGATTGAGATTGAGATTGAGATTGAGATTGAGATTGAGATTGAGATTGAGATAGAGATAGAGATAGAGATAGAGATAGAGATTGAGATTGAGATTGAGATTGAGATTGAGATTGAGATAGAGATAGAGATAGAGATAGAGATAGATGATAGATAGATAACGATAACGCTAACACTAACGCTAACTTTACATGATAACGACTACCTTGATGATGACAACGGCGAATGTTGTTTCGACAAATTCAGCACCATGGGTAGAATCTTGGTGGTCAAGATTGTATAAAAGCTTAGTATCCAGCGATTAGCTCCAACCGTATTTTATGAGCAACATTCAAAAAAATTACGGAATACGTGACTTTAAGTATTTCAAAATCAACCCACAAAAGTTAAAAAAAATGCAGAAAGTTGTTGTATGTAACTCTTTTGATCTTCATTTGATCAGCTCCATGAACATTTTGAAAGCATCACATTATAAAATATTACCAGCATTATATATTAGTAACAAATTGATGCAAAGCGAGCGAAGCCGCTGGTAAATAAAGCTACTTAGGAATATATATTCTTGATCAGCATCAACAGCCGAGTCGATATAGCCATGTCCGTCTGTCAGTCTGTCCGTCTGTCTGTCCGTATGAACGCACAGATCTCAGAGATGGTAAAAGATAGAGGTTTGACACTTATGGGACATATGCTTCTTATGTCTGCAGGCAGATCAAGTTTATTTTCAATTTTGGCCACGCCCCCGCATTATGTAAAAAACGTCATATCTCCCACGGTTAAAGATAGGTCGTTCGTTCCTTCTGGACATACTTAGTAATCGGGGTAACTTATTGATCCGCCAAAGGAATGGTGAAGATCGGATGAACGGTTGTCGAGTTATGATCAAAAGACTGTTCGCTGCAGCTGCAGCATCAAAATTTATGCAGAGTGTATAATTACGTTGGTACAAAGTATGTTATAGTTTGGCTTGACCGACTTTCTTTCTTGTTTAAAGATGAACCTCTTGATGGTGAAGCAATGGCTAGTTATCTTTTAATTAACTTTTCATAGTTAAAATCTCTTCCAAAAAAATTGGACGTGTAATCTAAAATTGATTCAAATCTCGCAGTCTTGGGGCTTATCCCTCATTGTTCTGCAGAACAAAATTCTGCTCAAAGCTAGGTGCTCGCATCAGCAAAGCTAGCGAAGCAGTGAGCTCATTACAACTTTTTTTTTTCTGTGATAGACTTGGTATGTATTAATTTTTAATACATTCACAGAATTCTGCAAAGTTTTATCAAAAACGGCTTTCATTCCAAATTCTTGTTCTGAATGCAGAAGCAGCATAATGAGGACAGCAAACTGCATTTTCAGTGATGATAACATTTTCGAAAATGTGCTTCATTGAGGAAGGCAGTTTGTCGTCTCAGATTGGCAAAATCTTACACTTTGCGGTAGCGTGCCTGTCAAATCAACTGCATTGAGAATTCAGTTGGATAATTGACATCTTCGTTTGGTTGATTATATTGACGTCGTGGTTTTTGGCCACTGATAACTTTTAAAATTTTAAATTATATTTGGGAAAACTTTTGTCAATTAACTCGTCGGTGGCTGCTGTGACTTTACAAATATTAGTTGGCAATGTGGTGCATTGCGTTGATTCCTCGATTCCCATTCCCAATATCCAACAATTGGTTTGCGAAACGATCAGCGGATGCATTTTGTAATTGTACACTCATATTAGTCTTCAAGTTCAATTTATGTATGTGTTGCCATATAACTGATGATTTGAGACAAGCTTTGAGCTGATCAGCGGGTGTTGAACGCGGTATCACTGTTCGATTTCGTCGAAAATCGCCAGACAATGAAACGAGGGCACAACCGAAGAGCTGTTAACTTCCTCTTAAACCATTTAGTGCTTTCATTGCTTTTTGTGCACCATAGTACATTCGTCCCATTGAATAACTTTACATGTTTGGAGTACTTTACCCATTCTGGATTTTTTGGGGATATAATCCATTCCAAAAACAAAAGTATTAGTGTTTTATGTCATGAAACTATATGTATGTATAAGGTTAATTCTTTACATTCTTAGTCATTGAAATTATTGACATATTGTATACAGAGAAAAATATAACGTTCAAAAATCGTCACCAAATGGCAGAGCTCGCAAACAACTGTCAACACTTTCCGACTGTCAAAAAATAACAGTTGGTTTTCGAAACCAACGAAAAGAGGGAGCGAAAGACACTTTGATCTCTGTGTTTGCTCAATTCTGTCTCTCTCACAGCAAAGACACCTTTGAAAACAGTTGTTTGATGAGCACTCGCTTAAAAGTGTTGTTTTGGGGAGATACTATTTTGCATCCCCCTTCGGTATTAAAACAATTAATTAATGTGGCGGGCGTTTTAACCAAAGAATAAAGCGGGGGTGATTTTAGGTTAATTTCACTTATTTGATTTTAATGTGTTTGATGTTTGGCGATATGTGTTTGTTGTTTAACAATGATGTGTTGTTGCTATATGTCTTGCATGGGAGTATGTTGTTTACAAGTTGCGTTTATTTAACAATGTTTAAGAATGTTGTTTTTGTTGTTTTTACTAATTGTTGTTAGCGGGCGGCTAGCTGCATAAGCGTGCGATCGATATAAGATAAGGCAAACGACTGAACAAGCAAGGCATAGAAAAAGAATAGAAGAGCTTACATGCAAGCTTTACATCTGCTTATGTTTAGATAATGATAGTGATGAACCTTTAGCCGCAAACAAATTATTTACAACGCAAACTATTTACATGGTATTTAGGCAAACATAGTATTTGGTTTTTAGGATAATGTAATTTATATTATTTGTTGCCGCTGTCTGCTCCCGACATGCTCCCCCCGTTGGAAACTGCAGGACTTTCAACCGAGGTGGTTTCGAGGGGCAGGACTGCGATTTTGTTGACACATCTTTTGACCAGTCCAGTGGATGTACGGATTATAGCGACACGCACAACGCCGTCGTCGCCGGTGATGATGCTATCCACCCGACCGAGTCGCCATTGGAGAGGTGGAAGGTTGTCCTCTTTTAGCACCACAACGCTGTTCAGCTTTAAGTTTGCTGATGAGGAACGCCACTTCCCACGCTCTTGCAGCAGAGATAGGTAGTTGGTGCTCCATTTTCGCCAGAACACCTGCTGCATCTGGCATACGCGCTGCCATCGACTGAGCCTGTTGATATCAAGATGAGTAATGTCTGGCTCATCTATTGCGCAAAATGAGGACCCAATTAGGAAGTGCCCTGGCGTGAGCACGTCTAAATCCTCTGGGTTCTCTGAAACGGGACAAAGAGGGCGAGAATTTAAAATTGCGGAGATTTCGCATACCAAAGTTCTCAGCTCGAGAAACGTTAATGTGTGGCCTCCAACAACTCGGCAAAAATGGTATTTGGCCGACTTCACTGCGGCCTCCCATAGGCCGCCAAAATGTGGGGTTCGCGGCGGTATAAAATTCCAATTTATTCCCATGGCCAAGCAAGCGCCCAGGATTTCGCCATTCTGCGGGTCGCTGAGAACTAGTTGCCTGAGCTCGATCAGTTGATTTCTGGCGCCAACAAAGTTCGTCGCGTTGTCCGACCAGATGGTATTGGGCCTGCCTCTGATACTGGCGAATCTTTTCAGGGCAGCGATGAATGATGTGGTCGACAAATCCTCTACGACTTCGAGATGAGTTGCTTTGGTGGCAAAGCATATGAAAATCGCTATGTAGCACTTTGCAGGCGGTCTGCTTCTTATCTCCGATTTGCATAAGAAGGGCCCACAAAAGTCGATGCCAGTGACCAAAAACGGTCGATTTGGTTGGACCCGATCCGCTGGCAGAGGCGCCATGATGTGCTCGACGATTTTAGGCCTTAGTCTGAAGCACCGGATGCATTTTCTGGTCACAGCTGCGATAGCTTTCCGACCTCCAATAGGCCAGAATTTTTGGTAGATTGCTGAAAGTAGAAACTGCGGTCCGGCATGCAGGAACTTTTGGTGGAAATGCATAATTAGGGCATTGGTAATTGGATGCCCTTTTGGAAGCAAAAGCGGGTGCTTTGCATCATAATCCAAGCTGGAGTTTTGTAAGCGTCCACCAACACGCATCAGGCCTGCAGCGTCCAGGAAGGGATGAAGCGCTAAAAGCTTGCTTTTAGGTGAAAGCTGACGTCCTTCTTGCAGCGCTTTATGGTCCTCCGCAAAATGTACGCGCTGGATGCCCTTGACGAGGAGATGCGTGCCGCCTTTTATGTCTTCGACCGTGAGTGGTCCCCTGGAATCGGATTGGCCCTTTCCTCTGACCAGGAATCTATAAATATATCCAAACACCCGCTGCATTTTCCCAAACGAGTTTTGGTACTTGCAGGTGCTGGGAATATCCGCTTGCTGAATTGAGATCAGCGCCTGCCGACGACGCTCCGGTAACACCAGCGTAGCTGTTGGGTTTGTCGGCCAGGTAGACTCATCTTCACGCAAAAAGGCTGGACCTTGACTCCAAAGATGCGATTCCAACAGCTCCATTGGTGTACATCCACGAGAGAGGATGTCAGCTGGATTCTTCTCCGATGGTACATGACGCCATGTCATGCCTTTCGTAAGCTCCTGTATTTGTGCGATCCTGTTGGATACAAAAACATTATAATTTGAAGGACATTCTCGTATCCAAGCAAGGGCTATAGTGGAGTCGGACCAGCAATAAACTGCACAAGAGATAAGGATGGTTTGTACGATATTGGAAAGCAACTCCGACAGCAGGTGCGCAGCAGCTAATTCCAATTTAGGGATGGTGAGAGCCTTTAGAGGAGCGACTCTAGGTAGGTAGGTCGAAACAGATCCGTTTATTTCCGAGCGAATATATAAGCAAGCTCCATATGCAGCCATGCTTGCGTCACAAAATGCGTGAAGTTGCCAAGATGCGTTGGGTTGCAATTTTGTGGGGCTATGTTAAAGCTCATGTCTATACAGACAACCGCTTCAATTGACGCATTGGAAGACAACATTGAACATTTATTCTGAGACTACGGCCGAAATGTTGGAAAGATATGCAAAATGGGACTAAGCGGATGGACCATTTAGGCGCAGTCACTGCAACATTTAATAAATAATCTTCAAACATTAAATTATATGGACCGTACTATCGATTCAAATAAAGATTTCATGCATTTTTCTGAACTACAAAATTTTACAAGTAATTCAAGAATTTCGATATTTCTTACAATCTAAAGAAATGCGCTACGTCATTTTTTCAACTCGCCATTTATTGCGGCGCTGTGTCGCAGTGCTTGTATTATATTGCTTTTTTTGCATTTAGTTGTGTAGGAAATACCAGTTTGGCGTCGAGGGACGGTTCAAAGCGCAATGATGTCGCTTATTATTCATTATTAGAATACATTTAAGAAAAGGTCCGAAAACCAATTACCCTCAATTTGAGGCAGCAACAGTTTTGTTTGCGCGTGCACGAAGTAGCAAGTCCTTATACATATGTCCGTTTGCACAATCTAATCCTTTGAAACACATACAGTCCTAGTCTGGACTGTCATCCTCCTAGATCTGTAATAGATTTTGCAATGGTTTATACTCAAAACATTTTAAGATCAAATATTGTCAATAATGATTTCAAAGGCTACCACAGTGATTCATAAGCTTGTTGGAAAACAGAGTGCTTTGTTGATGTAGCTTACGAATCACTGTGGTGACCCTTTTGAAATCATTATTGACAATATTTGATCTTAAAATGTTTTGAGTATAAACCATTGCAAAATCTATTACAGATCTCAAAAGGATGACAGTCCCAGGACTCGGACTGTATGGGTTTCCAAGAGAGCTGATTGTAAAAACGACATATGTATAAGGACTTGCTACTACCAGTGCACGCGCAAATCAAAAATGAGGGTAATTGGTTTCGGACCTTTCTAAATGTATTCAATAATGAATAATAAGCGACATCATTGCGCTTTGAACCGTCCCTGCGACACCAAAATGGTATTTCCTACACAACTAAATGCAAAAAAAGCAATATAATACAAGCACTGCGACACAGCACAGCAATAAATGGCGAGTTAAAAAATGACGTAGCGCCATTTCTTTAGATTGTAAGAAATATCGATTTTTCGCGTTTTAAGAAAAAAATAAAAAGCACCCCCCCCCCCCCCCCCCCATTTCGTGAATATTTCATAATAGCACTTCCCACAGTCCAATGTTCCGCTGTCCTATTTTCTTACTACTTAGGCCCAATTATAACGAGGTTCAAAACATTCATGCAAGCCTTGTGGAAGGACAAACTGGATTGGGATGAGAGTTTGCCGCAGGAGCTGCATTCTGTCTGGCTCGATCACATTTCGCAAATTTGTTCGATCGCCTGCTTCAAATTTCCGCGCTTTGTTCTGCAACTCAACGCATCTTGGCAACTTCACGCATTTTGTGACGCAAGCATGGCTGCATATGGGGCTTGCGTATATGTTCGCTCGGAAATCAACGGGTCTGTTTCGACCTACCTACTCTGCTCCAAGTCTAGAGTCGCTCCTCTAAAGGCTCTCACCATCCCTAAATTGGAATTAGCTGCTGCGCTCCTGCTATCTGAGTAGCAGTCCAATATCGTACAAACCATTCCTTGCTCTTGTACAGTTTATTGCTGGTCCGACTCTACTATAGCCCTTGCTTGGATACGAGAATGTCCTTCAAACTATAATGTTTTTGTATCCAACAGGATCGCACAATCACAGGAGCGTACCAAAGGCATGACATGGCGTCATGTACCATCGGAGAAGAGTCCAGCTGACATCCTCCCTCGTGGATGTACACCAATGGAGCTGTTGGAATCGCATCTTTGGAGTCAAGGTCCAGCCTTCTTGCGCGAAGATGAGTCCACCTGGCCGACAAACCCAACAGCTACGCTGGCGTTACCGGAGCGTCGTCGGCAGGCGCTGATTTCAATTCAGAAAGCGGATATTCCTAGCACCTGCAAGTACCAAAACTCGTTTGGGAAAATGCAGTGGGTGTTTTGGGTATATTTATAGATTCCTGGTTAGAAGAAATAGCCAATCTGATTCCAGGGGTCCACTCACGGTCGAGGATGTAAAAGGCGGCACTCATCTTCTCGTCAAGGGCATCCAGCGCGTACATTTTGCGGAGGACCATAAAGCGCTGCAAGAAGGACGTCAGCTTTCACCCACAAGTAAGCTTTTAGCGCTTCATCCATTCCGCGGCAGGCCTGATGCGTGTTCGTGGACGCATGCAAAACTACTGCTTGGATTATGACGCAAAAGCACCCGCTTTGGCTGCCAAAAGGGCATTCAATAACCAATGCCCTAATTATGCATTTCCACCAAAAGTTCCTGCATGCTGGGCCGCAGTTTCTACTTTCGGCAATGTACCAAAAGTTCTGGCCTAATGGAGGTCGGAAAGCTATCGCACCTGTGACCAGGAAATGCATCCGGTGCTTCGGACTAAGGCCTAAAATCGTCGAGCACATAATTGCGCCTCTGCCAGCGGATCGAGTCCAAGCAAATTGCCCGTTTTTGTTCACTGGCATCGACTTTTGAGGGCCCTTCTTATGCAAATCGGAGATAAGAAGCAGACAGCCTGAAAAGTGCTATGTATCGATTTTCATCTGCTTTGCCACCAAGGCAACTCATCTCGAAGTCGTGGAGGATATGTTGACCGCATCATTCATCGCTGCCCTGAAAAGATTCGCCAGTATCAGAGGCAGGCCTAACACCATCTGGTCGGACAACGCGACGAACTTTGTTGGCGCCAGAAATCAACTGATCGAGCTCAGGCAACTCCTTCTCAGCGACCCGCAGAATGGCGAAATCCTGGACGCTTGCTTGGCCATGGGTATAAATTCTCGCCCTCTTTGTCCCGTTTCAGAGAACCCAGAAGATTTAGACGAGCTCACGCCAGGGCATTTCCTAATTGGGTCCTCATTTTGCGCAATAGATGAACCAGATATTACTCATCTTGATATCAACAGGCTCAGTCGATTGCGAAAATAAAGCACCAACTACCTATCTTTGCTGCAAGAGCGTGGGAAGTGGCGTTCCTCATCAGCAAACTTGAAGCTGAACAGCGTTGTAGTGCTCAAAGAGGACTACCTTCCACCTCTCCAAAGGCGACTCGGTCGGGTGGAAAGCATTATCACTAGCGACGACGGCGTTGTGCGAGTCGCTGTAATCCGAACATCCACTGGACTGGTCAAAAGATGCGTCAACAAAATCACAGTCCTGCCCCTCGAAACCACCTCGGTTGAAAGCATTCCGGTTTCCAACGGGGGGAGCATGTCGGGAGCAGACAGCGACAACAAATAATAATTAAATAAGACATCCTTAAACTATATTCAATGTTTGCCTAAATATAATGTAAGTAGTTTGCTTTGTAAATAATCTGTTTGCGGCTAAGGGCTCATCACTGTCACGTCATAACTAGTTAAGTAGATCAGAAACATAAGCATAAGCTTTTCTATTCTTTTCTATTCTTCGCTTCGTCAGTCGTTTGCCTTGCATTAAATCGATCACACGCTTATGCCGCTCGCCCGCCCGCTTAGAACAATTATTAAAACAACAATAACAACATCACCAAACATTGTAAAATAAACTCAAATTGTACACAACATATTCGCATACAAACATTGTTTGAAGTAGTTTCCATGTCCCTTGTAACACTGTATCCGCATTTGTCTCTCTCATTCTCTCTTACTCTCCACAACTCTCTGCAAACTATTAAGGCAGAGCCCTAAGCCCTATTATAACTCACTAAGTAACCTCCTTACCGCCCACACGTGAAGTGAAGCCTGAATAAATCCACGAAAATCGCACAATTAACCCTTGTGAATATAATTGGAAAACGCATCTCTCCGACGTCACATACAACCAAGGTTTTTCATCGTCCTTCGAGCCTTAACACTTCGCTCGCCCCAGCCCGCTGTTTGGTGAAAATCAAGAAGAAAAAATAAGATCCGTAAAATTTTCCAATTACTGCTACATACCGCCATTTTTTTGCATTCGCCATATTTTTTCCCGCAAAAAAGTATATATATCCATTATCCAAACTCCAATCCGTATCAGAATTTCTTGGATATCTAAATTAATTTGGATCATCAAGTTTATATCACAAGCCAATTAGAACAGTGCACGTTCAATAAGATTATGTGTCTAACATTTGTCTGCAATCATACCACTAACGCTTAGACATACGTATGCCCAAACAATAGTATGTACGTATGTAATTAATTAATAATCAAAAACATCCGTATCTCCGCCTCACGACAAGGCGTGCCTGAGTAAAAATTAATCACTTTTATGCACAATACATACATACTACAAACATACTCGTACGTATCCACACACACACACATGTCCACATACATAACACATATTTATTTAAACACACATTTGGCGCGACTTGGTAAATGAGCGTAGTGGATTCTTATACATATTAAAAACAGATATATTAAATTGCACGTTGAAATCAACAACAATAAAAACGTATCCATACACTTTATAAGTGATTAATCCCACACTCAATATATGTATGCACATCCGCTCATATTGCTTGGGAGACTTGCGAAAACGATCACAACACTGACGCATCTAAAATAAATTAACTGGCCGCACACAAAGAGATGAATTTTCAACAAAGCGGCCAGAGTTAACAAATAAAACAACAATCCAATAAACGCAAATAGTAAACAAGTGATGTGCATTGATCGCAGTAACGAGTCATATTCGTTAACTTAACTGCAACGTGTAACTTTTTTCATCTCATATCGATTGCTACATTTTATTAATAAATTATTCACATTGTTTATTTGTTCTTACACACAACATACAGTTTTTGAACATCATCAAATTTTGAACCGTTTCCACTGCCGTTTTTTTTTATCCATTCCTTTCATTGAGCCGTTATACTCTATTATTTTGCCAACGCATCAAATACAGTCTGTTGGAAAACTGTTCGATTCCTACCTACTACCCCTTCACGTCAAATTAGCTTAATATTTTTTTTGAAGACTTGAAGCAACACTACATTTTGTGAGCGTAGAATACCGACTCCACTGTGAGTCTATTATGCTCACAGGGGGAAACCCGACCAAGAAAAGCTTACAGTTCCGTCCATAAGTATATCCAGGCGAAGCACATCATCCTCGCCCTTTCCTACACTGAAGCGTAACACTTCACCGCCCTACCCAGAACCAAGAGTGATTCATCTACATCTAAGGACAAATCAAGTCCTGTATCCACCAGATCTGTTCTTAAAAAGACAATGTCCGCTTCCAAAATAGCACTAGATGATTTTATTGCCGTTACTGACAGGATCAGTCTGTTTAAGGCAAAGGTAAATACACCATCGGACAGTCAAGTGACACTTTTTACACTCCAAGTTCGCAAGGATCAGATCCGGTGCGATGTGCATCTAGTATCAATGAACAGATTGAGAATGCAACGGCTCGCAATAGACCCCAGCAGCAAGATTATGTTCCTCGAGTCTGCAACCTGCCCCCATGTGACACGGAGGTGTTTTGTGGTGACTACTTGCTGTGACCCACTTTCCGGGATTTATTTACAGCAGTGTATATAAACAACCCAAGGCTTACTCCCGTAGAAAAACTTTATCATTTGAACGTTAAAACTAGTCGCGAAGCCAAGACGATTGTCTCCAAGTCTCCCCTTACAAACGAAGGTTTCAATCGGCATGGCAGAACCTGACGGATAGGTTTGAGAACAAAAGATTGTTAGTCTACAGTCAACTCAAGGACTTGTTTTACCTACCCTCTGTGCTCCAAGAATCGAGTGCAGTCTTAAAAACCTTCAGAGCACCGTTCAAGGGTGTCTGACGGCATTAGAGTTGGCCGACATTAAAACGGAGAATTGGGATTTTCCTCTGGTTTTCTTTTGCTCCTCAAAGTTGCCGATATCGACGCTCGCCTTATGGGAACAATCACTACACAATAAAGCTGACATTCCGACTTGGGTTGAATTTAATACTTTCCTTCTCGGTCGCTACTTTGGAACTTTGGAAGCCATCGAAGACATGCACCCTAGTACAAGGTCTCACGCTCAGAGCAGGTTTTCCAAGAACGAATCGACTTCCAAAAATATAAATTCTTTTGAAAATAAGATTAGCGTAAAAACGCAGTCCGGTAAATTATGTTCGAAGGAGAACCATCCTATCCGATTATGTCCACAAATTCTACAAATGTTTAATTATATAATATTAGACAACTAAAGTTATGCCTCAATTGTTTTGGAAGGGGCCACCAACTAAAAGAGTGCACTAGTGCTTACAACTGTAACACGTGCAAAGGCCGACATAATACCCTATTGCATCGGGGAGGCCCTCCACAAGTTGGCTCATCACTCTCCACAGCACAAGTAGTTTTGGACTCTCCACAATCAGAGATACAGTCCACTTCTTTCAGTCAAGAGCAAAACGTTCAAAACTATTTTGTTGCTAACACTCAAGGTGTCCTCCTTAGCACTGCCATGATATATGTGTGCCATTTGGGCACGAAATTCCGAGCACGGGCTCTGATCGATTCCGTTTCCGAGGCAACATATATTTCTGAACGAATGTTTAAAATTATAAAATTGCCATACCAATCCGTGAAAGCGCAAGTTTCTGGACTTAATCAAGCCATTGCAGTCCAGCCTCATAAGCTCTGCCACTTCTACATTGGCTCACCTTCAACACCAAGGATAAAAATCGAAGCTTCCGCTTTCGTTCTACCACAGCTGGCAGGAAACCTTCAGTCATATACGATTCCTCAAAGTTCTTTAAGCAACCTGCCAAGTCATCAACTAGCCGATCCATCATTTTATCAAAGCTCGCAGATTGATGTGCTCATAGGCGCGGACATTTTTCCTTCTGTCCTGGTTGGCGGCTCCCGTTCAAAGATGTGTGGCACCCTTTTATGCCAAGAGACGATCTTGGGTTGGATCCTTACGGGTCCTATTGCTAAGACCAATTCGAAATCTATTTCCTTATTTTCCACGGAAATTGCGATAAGTCCTGAAACGATACTTGACCAACGTTTCACAAGTTTTTGGGTGGTGGAGGATGTTCCAATGAGACTACTACAAAAAAAGAAAAGAATTTTCTAGAGACCACAACAAGGAACGAGGAAGGCAGATATGTTGTCACCTTACCGTTCCGAAATCCTGACCACATAGATCTGGGACATTCGACACTATCTGGAGACCACAACAAGGAACGAGGATGGCAGATATGTTGTTACCTTGCAGTTCCGAAATCCTGTCCACATAGATCTGGGACATTCGAGATCCATCGCACTTGATCAATTCCTTCAAAACGAAAGTCACTTTAAAAAAAACTATCCCCTGAAAGAGCACTACGAGTATTTGGACTTAGGTCACATGTATAAGGTCTCAGCAAACGATCAACAAGATAATTTTTGCTTGCCACATCATGCCGTCTTTAAGCCAGAAAGCACCACGACTCAGGTTCGTGTAGTATTTAACGCATCCAATCCGTCTACAAATGGCATAAGTTTAAATGACACCTTGCTTCAAGGACCTACGCTCCAGACCGATTTAACCCTGCAAATATCAAAGTGACTTTTTCCGGTTCGTATTTAATGCGGACATCACAAAAATGTAAATGCAGATCTTGGTAAATCCAAAGCATAATCCATTTCAGAGGATTCTGTTCCGGAACAGTGAAGGAGAAATTACTGACTATGAACTAAACACAGTCACCTTCGGTGTTACATGCGCTCCGTTCCTCGCAATAAGAGTGTTGCATCAGCTTGATCAAGATGTAAGTGCACAGTATCCTTTGGCTAGCAACATCAAATCCTCCTCGATGTATGTCGATGATGTGCTAGTAGGGTCGCACATGAAACAGAGTGTGATTTCGGCTATTTCAAAACTCCGATTGGCTTTGGAGAGCGCTGGGTTTCCTTTACGCACATGGACGTCCAATGCAAAAGATGAATTAACGGAAATTCCAAAGGAGCATTTGCTATATGCCGACTTTTTAGAGCTGGAAGAGGCCAGTACAGCAAAAACGTTAGGGATTCGCTGGCAGGCCAAGAGTGATGAATTCTTCTTTGCACCGTCTCATCCGCCATCAAAGCCATCTTACACCAAGCGTGAAGTTCTCTCTGAGATTTCAAAATTGTTTGATCCTGCAGGATGGCTAGCGCCTTTTATAGTCCGGGAAAAAATATTCATGCAGGAAATCTGGCTACACGAACTCAATTGGGATGCACCCCTACCAGTCGAACTCATCCGAAAGTGGCACGATTTCCTCCAAGATTATCCTGTCCTTCGTGAAATCCGAATTCCCATTTTAGTCCAGAGGTAAATCTTCAGTTTCATGGATTTTGCGATGCTTCGAAACGCGCATACGATGCTGTGATTTTTGTCCGTATCGAAACTGAGCATGAAGTTTTAATCCATCTGCTTATGGCTAACACCAGAGTCGCTCCGACTAAGACAGCGTCCCTGCCTCGGTTGGAGTTGTAAGGTGCTGTACTACTTGCTGAGCTGCACGCAGCTGTCATTCCTAAGTTGCTGGCCAGTGATTTCGAGTCATATTTCTGGACTGACTCCACCATAGTCCTAGCTTGGCTTAGCCGGCCTCCAAGCAAGTGGACTACATTCGTGGCGAACCGAGGAGCGAAGATTTGTGAATCTGCTGACTCTGAAAACTGGCCTCATGTCCGTTCAGAGCACAATCCTGCTGATATGGCCATCAGAGGAGTTGCGGCCCGAGAGCTAGTAGACAATACGCCTTGGTGAAATGGGCCCGAGTGGTTACAACTTCCAAAGGACCAATGGCCAGCTCTTGAAGAATCGGTTCTGGAGACTGACTTAGAGCAGCGCGCTGTAAAATGCAATGTTGCGCAGTTGCCACCAACGCCCGATATCCTTGACCGATTTTCCAAGTTTGAAAGAGCCGTGCGAGTGACGGCTAACGTCTCACGCTTTCTTAAACACTACAGGAGGGCAGCGACAAATGCCATAGTAGAATTAAGTAGCAAGGAGATTTCTGACGCTCAAGAGCTACTTATCGTGGCTACTCAGCGCCGCGAGTATCCAGATGAATGCAGGTATTTGCTCGATCAAAAGCAACTCCGGAAATCCAGTAGCATTCGTAATTTGAACCCTTATTTGGATAAAAATGGGGTGCTCAGATCTTGTGGAAGGGTACGAGCATCCGAATCTTTAAGCTACGATGAAAGGCATCTTATCATACTATCTTACACGTGTCCCTTCTCTCGCCTTCTAGTGGCTTTCACTCATGGCATTTCCTTGAGTGGGGGAAATCAATTAATGATGCGTCTCATTCAAACGAAATTTTGGATTCCGAAACTTAAGGTTCTTGTCAAATTCACCATCAATTCCTGAAAGGCCTGCTTAATCCATGGCAAGCAACTCCAAACACAGCTCATGGGGTGCTCCCCAGGCAAAGAGCAACTTTTTCCCGACCCTTCACAAATACAGGCGTAGATTTTGCAGGACCTTTGAATATGAAGAACTATGCGGGGCGCGGGTGTCGAATCTCAAAGGGTAATGTATGTGTTTTTGTATGCTTTAGCACAAAGGCACTACATTTAAAAGCCACAACCGCCTTGACGACCGAAAGGTTCTTGGCGGCTTTCTCCCGGTTTGTGGCACGACGGGGCTGTCCGCAGAAAATGTGCTTTGACAATGGCAAAACGTTCGTCGGAGCTAAAGCATTATATCGCGATTTCCTTGAAGCGACTAGAGCGCTAATCCTTTCCAAGCACGGCCATCAGAATCTGTCTTGGTGCTTTAATCCTCCACATATGGGTGGACTGTGGGAAGCAGTAGTAAAGAGTTTTAAGACTCTCTTCTACAGATCCACCACTTCATTCAAATACACATTTTCCACCCTTTTGTCCAAGATTGAAGCCTGCCTGAATTCTCGACCGATTTCTCCTATGTCTGAGGATCCTACTGATCTATTGGCCTTTACTCCAGGCCATTTTTTAGTAGGTGGTCCTCTTCTGGCAGTGTCCGAGCCAGAAAAACAAGAGAATGTCAACCGATGGCAACGTCTTAAAGCTCTCAATCAGCAATTTTGCTTCCGTTGGAAGGACAAAAACCTAAAGGAATTGCATAAGAGGAACAAGTGGCAAACTCCCACTAGAAATCTCTAAGTAGACGACATGGTCATCATTAAGGAGAATAATGTTCCGACCAATGAATGGCGACTTGGGAGAATCCAAAGCACAAGTCCCGGGACTGATGAGAAGGTCCGAGTCGTCGATGTACGTCATTCGGAGACCCATAGCAAAATTAATTCTGCTTCCTTCAGAACCTAACATCCAGGACTCTTCTAACTAACTTCATGTTTTCTCATAGTCATCATCCACATTTGATTCATTATCTGTTTCATTTTTTTGTTTTGCTCTCCATTTAGCATCATGCCATCTCACAACGAATCTCGCAATCCTGCTCGCAGCACTATACGCCCTGTCGTCCGCAAGGGTTTTTTCGGAACCGACTCGTTTCGATGCCGAGTGTGCAGAGGGGTGCACGCACTGCGAAAGTGCCAACGTTTTTGCGGCTGACCACAGAGAAGCGGCTCCGCGCAGTTCTCATCAACCGGTACTGCACCAATTGCTTAGCACACCAACATGTGTGGTGGGTCCACCTGCCAGGTCTGCCACAAAAACCATCACACCCTCCTCCACTTGCGGGATGACGATCCACAGACGAACTGTTCCCACCGGTCTCGGAGCAGCGTCGCTTCGACTCCACATCCAGAACAGGTCTCTCGCATTCGCCGTCAAATCGCTCCTCGTCCTCTCGGGCGATTCCGACATTATTGTCATCGCTACTGCTGCACAAGGCCGTGAGCGTACTGCCGACCGCTATCGTGGTGCTTGACAACGATGTCACGCGTAGTGAAACTCGAGCTCTAATTGATGCTTTCCGGGCTTTCCGTCACTCGCGTCGGTGCAGAAGCGGCTTGCACAGTTGTGCTGCGTTCCAGGACGACAGCGGTGCGACGAGAGATCATCTTCCAGATTGCTCCTCAGCTCAACCAATGCTTTCCGTTGAGAGCCATCTTCAATGAAGTGTGTGAAAAGTTCAGCAACGTGATACTGGCAGACGAGCGCTGGCACAATCCATCCAACATTTCGGTTATACTTGGGGCAGACGTATATCCATACATCATGTTGCCAGGCATGTTGCCTAGCCAAGGCGGTTTGCCAGTAGCCCAGAACACGGAGTTCGGATGGATTTTAACCGGAACCTGCAGCCAATGACGTGCCAGCTACTTTGCAATCCATTTATTGATGTACTGTATTGGGGGAGAATGTTTGAAGTTGTTTCCATGTCCCTTAAACCACTGTACAATCGTACGGCACTTAACATACGTTCCGTATTTGTCTCTCTCATTCTCTCTCACTCTCCACAACTCTCCATAGCTCTCTGCAAACCATTAAGGCAGAGCCCTAAGCTTAGCTGTTAGCATATTGTATTATAACTCACTAATTAACCTCCTTACCGGCCACACGTGAAGTGAAGTCTGAATAAATCCACGAAAATCGCACATTTAACCTTTGTGAATATAATTGGAATACGCATCTCGCCGACATCACCAACAACCACAGTTGTTGTACAGTAAACAACAAACACATTAAAATCAACTACAGAAGGGAAATTAACCTAAAATCACCCCCATGCCTTTTCTTTGGTTTAAATACCCGCCTTATTAATCAATTGTTTAATTACCGAAGGGGGATGCAAATTAGTATCTCCCCAAAACAGTACTAATTCTTTTCTTTGTTGATCATTTATCGGTGATATTTCATAGTTTTGAAGTGATTCATATTGGAGTTTGTCTAATTATACTCTGTACCGAAGGTACATAGGGTATTATAAGTTTGTGCAAAAGTATGTAACATCCAGAAGTAAGCATCTCCGACCCCATAAAGTATATATATTCTTGATCAGCATCAACAGCCGAGTCGATATAGCCATGTCCGTCTGTCCGTCCGTCCGTCTGTCCATCTGTCTGTCTGTCCGCATGAACGCACAGATCTCAGAGATGGTAAGAGATAGAGGTTTGACATGTATGGGACATATGCTTCGTATGTCTGCAGGCAGATCAAGTTTATTTTCAATTTTGGCCACGCCCCCTCCCGCCCCCGCATTTTAGAAAAAACGTCATATCTCCCACAGTTTTGAAGATAGATGGCTTGTTCCTTCTGGACATATTTAGTTATTAGGATAACTTATCGATCCGCCAAAAAAATGAAGAAGATCGGATGAACGGTTTTCGAGTTATGATCAAAAGACAAATTTTCTTGGTACAGAGTATGTTATAGTCGGGCTTGACTGACTTACTTTCTTGTTTTAGAACTTGAGTTTTGTTTGTTGTATTTAGTATGCGAAAATTTCGTTGCTGTCTGTATTATAGACAATTGGAATGTGTATTGAAGATTGTAAATTATTTGGTCGTACTATTAATGAATCGCTTTCTGGAGTGAAGTCGAGTAGACCATTGAATGTTTTTATGAAGTCCAAGAATTCCATTTCCTGGTATTGGAATCAGTTGGTACGATATGGAAGTTGTATGGTATAATAAAGTTACCTGTTCTTAATTCGAGAAATGTTTGACCAAGTGATTTTGTTGAACCTTTTCCTATTCCTGTTATTTGTGCAATATAAGTGTCATCGATATCTTGAAATATATCGGAATTTTCTTTAAAAATTGAAATATCGGATCCTGCATCTATTAAAAATGTAAAAAGTTTTCCTGTGTGTTGATTTTTAATATTGATGAAAATACTTAAGCTGAGATTGATAGAGTGAATTTTTGAGTTTATTGGTTTGGAATACTTAAGGGATTCTGTTGGTTTTCCGACGTGCTTTGTGCATGTCTGACGTTATTAGTTCTGTTATTGTTGTTGTTCTGGTTATTTTGACTGTTTTTGGTTGCCTCGATTTCCGTTGTTGAAATTTCCTCGATTGGCATTATTATAGTTTTGATTAAAGCCTCTGTTAGCGGAGACCTTAGTTAAGTTAGGAATTAAAGTTAGGAAATGAAATGAAATGAAATTAAATGAATTGTAATGAAGCAGTAGCGTGTAATGTAGCCCTAAGGTAGAATAGTGGGAGGAGAAACCAGAGAGAACGACGCCTCAATTGGCGCGCTCGAAAAGGAGATCGGGCTTAAGGTCGCTGGCTTCTTCTCTCGTTGGTCAGTGGTCATTGGAGTTAGTTCGAAAGCGCACGCATTCACAGAATAAAAGTTGAACTTAATTTAATTAAATTGTTAATAACGAAACTAAGGTACCAACAACTGTCCACAAACACAAAACACATTAAAAAACCAAGATTTATAAAACAACTGTAAATCATTTTTCATTAATTGGTGGCTCAGTGCAGTGAGCAATAGTTAAAACTTTGTGCCGGAATACAAAAGACAAACAAACAAATATCCGTCTTAAACGCGAGCGGGTCGGTGAATAAAACACACATATTAAAAACAATTGCTGCTGTGGATTTGCTACCCAACTTGTTTTGCTGTTGAATCTGCGCCTTTTACTAAAATTTGCTGAAGCGAAAATCGTCGTGGGAATTCAAGAGGATGGCCAAAGAAGTTCCACAGTCAAGGAAAGTCAGCGCTGGCAGTTCTGCCCATCAGGTAGTTAGTGCAAACGTTGAAAGCCAGATTTAAGATTACTTGTGGTTAACCTTTGGCCCACCTTTCAACCTTTGGCACATACCAAAACGGTAGATAGTTGAGCATTTTTTAAATTTAACACATACATATGCATGCTCATTGCTAATACACATATAGTACATACATCAACAAGTGAACCGCCTCTGATTTGAACAAAATTAAAGTAAAATTTCCACCATACATCCATCCATAAAAGTCGTGCCTTTAATTAATCATATACATTCAAAATTGGTGTTGCAATTGACTAATTTATTTCCAAATTGCAATTGTTCATCGAAATTGTCAAATCAACCCCCACTCTCATTGTCATCCATCAGCTGTGCATCAGCCTATATACATACGTACATATACAGGGTTGTCCATATTCGACGGACCCATCTGGCAACGCCATAACTTTTGACAGAGATGTCAGTCCAAGCTGATTTTTACCATGGAACAATACACGCCACGTGAGCGCTCTGAAATAGTTGAAATTTACATTCAACAGAACAAGTCAATTGTGAAAACTCAACGTGCTTTTAAAAAATTAAAATTTCACATTGAATGGGACCGTAAATAAGCAAAATTGCCGTATTTACGCCACTTAAAATCCTCAGGAGATTCAAGAAGTGCCTCTTCATGACGAAAAAGTCACAGTTTGGTGCGGCGTTAGTGCGAAAACGGTCATTGGGCCGTTTTTCTTCCAAAATGAAAATGGCCATGCTGTTACCATCAACCAGGAGCGTTATCGCGACATGATGACCAATTTTGTGATGCCAATTATTCGTCGAAAGCGTATGAGGCAGTTCTGGTTTCAACAAGACGGCGCTCCACCGCACACAAGTCGCATAACAATCGATTTTCTGAAGAAATTGTTTCCGGGCCGTTTGATGTCGAAAAGTGGTGATTTGGACTGGCCACCGCGTTCGCCCGATTTGACGCCGCCTGACTTCTTCTTGTGGGGATATTTGAAGTCAAAGGTTTACGTTAACAAGCCAAGGACCGTAGAAGAGCTCAAGGACAACATTCGTGAAGAAATAGACGCTATTCCGGCCGAAATGTTGGCGAAAACGATGGAAAATGCTGCAAAAAGGGCACAATACGCCATCAACGCCAGAGGCGGCCATTTGAGAGATATCATATTCAAAAATTGATGTAAGCAAATCTACTTGGAACAAATTAAATGATTAAGATTGCCAACCGCCAAGTTTTTATTTTTTTCTTTGATTTTTTTAAAAAAAAACATGGGTCCGTCGAATATGGGCAACCCTGTATTTAGTTATATTCCCTTCTTACTTACGTTTACTTCATCTACCTCCAAATTCGAAAATCCCGTTGCTATATTTCGAACTCGCTCTCAATTTCTGCCGCCAAATCTAAGTCGCATACATACATACACACGCAAATGCCGCTAATTTTGAGTGGCCGGTATAAGCACAGCTGCACACACACATACACTTATAGGCGCATCATTTTCGGGCGTCTTCTTTGTCGCTTTTCGTTTACTGCAACTGAATAGCTTTGCTCTGGTCATTTGAGTGTGCTCCCCTACACTGTTGGATCGGGTATATCTATTTTTAGTCTCGTTTGATGCCTGATTATTTTTCGCTTCGCACTTAGCTCAATTGATAAGTTAATTCAAAATGAGCAAAGATTCACTCGAAGATCTCCGTAGGAAGCGTGATGTATGTTTTAATTCAATCAGTCGTATGCATCGTCTTATTTCGGATGGGTCAATGTCGTTACTTCCCTCAGAGTTAGAGTGTCGCTTGGAGATTCTCAGCACACATATTGAAAATGCGACTACTTATCAGAGTAAAATTGAAGCGAAGGATCATGAAGATGTATTTCGGGGAGAACTGGAAGAAATGTGTATTATAACAAGGGGCAAGCTTAAAGCGGCTTTGGAAAAGACACGAAGACATAGTATAGATCATTCCCAAATCCAATCCAATCCTGTGCAACAGCTGCCTCGTTGTCGATTGCCCACCGTCTCTCTTCCAACATTCAGCGGAAAACATTCCGAATTTAAAAATTTTATGAGTTTGTTTGAAACCTTTGTTCACAATGACAATTCTATACACGACATTGAAAAATTCAATCACCTTATTTCATGTCTGTCTGGTGACGCTTTAGGCACAGTCCGAGCCCTCCAAGTTACGGAAGCCAATTATGCCAAGGCATTAGCAAGCCTAAAGCGGGTGTATGATAATGATTGTCTTATATTTTTAGACAACATATCAACATTATTTAATTTGCCTAAAATGGGACAACCATCAGGCACAGCCTTGAGAACATTAATTGATACAGTTTCTGCCACATATGATTCGCTTCTGTCTCTGGGTGACGACCAGAAAATCACAAATGCCATATTGATTCATTTGGTTATGGGAAAGGTCAATTCAGTTACAAAAAGAAAATGGGAAGAGCAGTTAGACTATCCGAAACTCCCTCTGTGGAGCGAATGTGAAACTGTGCTAAATCGACGTTACCAACATATCGTTGCAGAAGAATCAAGCAAACCAAAGACTTCTGAAGCTCAATCCAATCAAGTTCAAAAGAAAACTCCAAATAATTATTCGTTTGTAGCAGCTAGCAATGAACATAATTCAAATCTCTGCTTGTTTTGCAACTCCTCCGATCATTATATTGAAAAGTGTCCGTCCTTCGCAGCTATTTCCGTTCAGCAGAGATTCGATTTTGCTAAAAAGGCTCCGCTGTGCATAAATTCTTTGCGCCGCGGCCATACTGTAGCTCGTTGCAACGCTCGAAAGTGTAGCGTGTGCAAACGTTCGCACCACATGTTGCTGCATATATATTCAGCTAGTTCGAACCTTGCTTTACCACCTCCTCAGCCATCCATTGCCCAAGAAGAGTCTTCCACTTCGCATGCTATGCATGTGGCAGCTTCGGACAAGGTTATTCTTGCCACAGCAGTGGTAAATGTTAAGACAAAAAATGGCGATTTTGTTTTAGCAAGAGCTTTGCTGGATTCGGGTTCTCAAGTCAATTTTGTGACTGAGGAGCTCGCACAAAAATTACAGCTCAAAAGGGAGGCTGTGTGTATGAGCTTACGGGGCATTGGTGAATCCAATGCTCAAGCTAAGAAAAGAGTACACACTTTGGTAAAGTCGCGTATTAACGGTAGCGAGTTTTCATCTGATTTTTGGATTATGCGTACTATTTCTGGTTATCAACCTGATACTACGGTGAACACCAGCGGGTGGAGGATACCCAAAAATCTACAGATGGCAGATCCGCTCTTCAATAAACCACAAAAAATTGATATGTTGATTGGTGCAGAAACCTTCTTCGAACTATTGTCAGTAGGTCAGATAAAACAGGGCCCTGAATCACCTACACTTCAGAAAACAGTTCTCGGCTGGATCGTGTCCGGAAAATATACTTCAAAATCGTCAATGATATTAGAACAAGTCTCGAATTTAAATTGTCAGGAAGAATGTTTGCAATCTATTGATAAGACCATGTCAAAATTTTGGTCGATTGAAGATTTGCCAAAAACATTGAAAGTTTGTACTCCTGAACAGCAAAATTGTGAAGATCATCAGGTCGGTTTGAGGTTCGCCTCCCATTTAAATCTGATCCTAAAAAACTTTACTCATCATACGAAGTAGCGAAACGACGTTTCTTGTCGCTAGAAAGAAAATTGTCAAAAGATGAAAACTTAAGACAAATGTATCTGGAATTTATGAATGAATATGCATCAATGGGTCACATGTCGCCAACCGACAATACAATTCCAGATACACCACACTATTTCATTCCGCATCAGTATGTTCTTCGACCTGAAAGCTCATCTACTCAATTACGGGTTGTTTTTGATGCGTCTAGTCGTACATCAACTCAGATTGCGTTGAATGACACTTTGATGGTTGGCCCAACCATTCAAGAGGAGCTTTATTCTACACAGCTTCGTTTTCGTTTACACAAATATGCCCTAGTGGCTGATATAAAGAAAATGTACCGTCAGGTGATGGTTAACAAAGCAGATAGAAACTTTCAGCTCATAGTGTGGAGAAGAGATCCGTCTGAGTCCCTGCAGATCTTCAGATTAAACACCGTTACTTATGGTAAAGCACCTGCTCCGTTTTTGGCAGTACGATGTTTAATAAGGCTGAGCGAAATGGTAGAATCATCGCATCCAGCAGCCGCTGAAGTCATTCGCAAACATTTTTATGTCGATGACATGCTAACCGGTGCAAGTTGCATTAGCGAACTTCAACACATTCGAGAAGAAGTTGCAAAAGTGCTATTAATGGCCGGTGTTGCCCGTCCGACTAGTTCCAAGAGCACCGCCAACCAGAAAATGAAAACAGCTCAAACACAGTTAATGGCACGTTGTCTCTTATATATTTGTGATGATCAAATTCAGTTTCTATCAGTGATGATGGTTTGGTGAGGTAGCGAGGTGCTTTAAAAAACTGCAATTTAACTTAGGTTAAGTTTGGTCACAATTTTCCATTAATATAGATCTTACCCTAGTCTTCGTCTCTCAACAGCGAACAAACAACTAAATTAGAGGTTGGCCACGAGGCTTGGCTTCACCTATTACTTTATGTGATTCAGCGCAGCTGAACTGCATTTACATATACATAGATAAAGAACCGCTAAGAATGGCAAGCTCAAAGCAAAGAGTGTGACATCACTGTGGGCTGCCTAACAGAGTTTGTTGTTGTTTTTGTCTTTTGCGCGCGCGCATTTGGTTTGACTAGCAGATGATTTGGTTATAAATAATTATTTTGTTTCTGCTGCTGGGCTTTAATTATTGGCAGACCTAAATTTCGGCAACATTCCCCTCCCAGTAAGCGGACGGAGTCCGCAGGACGCAGGAGCTTACTTACTAATTGCCGACATCAAGGACTGCTAACTTGACTGCTGGCCTGGATAGAACGCCATCCGATGTCTGGACCTTGGCACGCCTGACTTGTCCATCTTCTGCGGTGGTAACCTCGATGATCCGGCCCTTTGTCCAGGTGTTTCGGCGCTGATTTTCGTCGACGATCAGTACGATATCGCCGACAGCAATGGGATTAACCTTTTGATGCCATTTAGTTCTCCTGGTTATGGTTGGCAGCATCTCTTTGACCCATCGTTTCCAGAACTGGTTGGCGAACATCTCACTTTGGCGCAGAGTCCATTTGTAGTCGATTTGTTCTGGCTCGCAGAACGGCTTTTCGCCATTTGACGACCCGAGCAGCAGGTGATTTGGGGTGATGGCTTCTTGGTCCTCGTGGTCGAGGGACACAAACGTTAACGGCCTCGAGTTGACCGTCATCTCCACCTCCATCATGGCCGTGAGTAGGCTCTCGTCGGTGAATTTTTGGTTTGGGGCTATACGGTAGAGTACAGTTTTTATGGAGCGCACTAAACGCTCCCAGGCGCCACCCATATGAGGGGCTGATGGCGGGTTGAAATACCAGGTTATTCCCCGCTGCGCCAATTTTAGTTGCATTTCCGAGTCGTCCAGTTGTAATTTCCCTCGTAGAAAGGCATCTGACCCGCGGAAATTCGTTCCATTGTCAGAAAATATTTGTTTGGGGGCCCCTCGACGAGCTATGTGATGACGCAGACCCATAAGGCACGAGTTCGTGCTTAGGCTGTGGACGATCTCAATGCTTATTGCTCGCATCGTGAGGTAAGTTATGAGCATGCCCCAACGCTTGAGCGCCTTCCTGCCGTCGATGACTGTTATTGGGCCAAAGTAGTCTACGCCCACGTGCGTAAATGCTGGCTTGAATGCGCCCAACCTGGCTCGTGGTAGTGGCGCCATTAGTGGTGGCACAGGCTGAGCATTTTGTAGCTTACAGTGTTGACAGTTGTGGCGGATTTCCTTAAGGAGAGGTCTTTGTTTGGGAATATAATATTTTTGCCCCACCTCGTTTATAGTGGTTTCGTAGTTGATATGGAAATACTTTTCGTGATAGTGGCGCACTATCAACTTGGTCACCCAATGCTTGGGTGGTAATGCGACTTGGTCCAATGGGATGCTCGAGTAGCGCCTTGCGCGGTCGCGTACACACATCACTCCAGAGTCGTCTATGTAGAGTTGGAGTCTCCACAGCGGGCTGCTGCGGCAGACTGATTTTTCTTTGGTGGTGGCAGCGTACTCGTCGGCATAATTTTCCAGCTGCATGGTTCGATATAAGAACAGCTGGGCATTGGTGATATGATTCACCCGCAGACCTGTAGCTCCACTGGTTTGGCGAATCTTGTGGACCAGCTTCTCTTTGTAGACGAGCCAATATGCGACAGCTCGTGAGAGCCGATACCAGTCGGAGAAGTACCCCTAGTTGAGCCGCGCCATTTCCTCACGCATGTATAGGAAACGGGGACGCAGCTCCTCCGTGGCTTCGACTTTGTTGGTTGTTTTTGCCGGCCATTCGGAAGGCGGCAATTTCAGGAAATTGGGTCCGTCGAACCATTGCTTATAAGCATCAGGTCCGCGTTGGCGTTTTGTGGCGACGTCGGCCACATTCAGTTTGCTCGGCACCCATCTCCAGTAATTGAGGTCCGTGAGCTCAGAGATTTCGGCAACCCTGAACATCACATATTGCTGATATCGTCGTGGATCTCCAGCGAGCCATGCCAGAACGGTTTTGGAGTCCGTCCATTCATAGAACTGTTGGATTTCGACCTCATGTTGCGTGTTGATGCTCCTCAATAGTCGTGCGCCGGTGACTGCTGCCTGTAACTCAAGGCGTGGTATGGACAGTGGCCGCAACGGCGCTACCTTTGACTTAGCTGAAACGAGACGAAGAAAAATCTTACCCTCATGCTCGATCCGAAAATATGCGAACGCAGCATAAGCATCTTCTCCAGCATCCACACACACATGGAGCTGAATTTGGCAATCTTCGGCTTCCAAGCCATGGAAGTAGCATCGCGGAATTCTGACTTCAGCTATCAGGGGAAGGAACGATAGCCACATCTGCCACATGTCCAGCAACTCCGGTGTCAGATTCTCGTCCCAATCTATTTTCATACGCCAGACATTTTGGAGCAGGATCTTGAGGTACATCATGATGCAGGAAACGAATCCCATGGGGTCAAACACCGACATCAGGACTTGTAGGACTTCTCTTTTGGTCGGCGTTATGTTATCCGATATGATGTTGCGCTTTATACGCACAAACTTGAGTGCATATGTGAATGCATCTTGGTTTAGGTTCCATTGCATACCCAATATTTTTTCGTGAGAGTGTATCTCCTCGTTGTTGTAAAATATTTTCTCATCTTGATTTTGTGTGGTCCCATTTAGAGCAGATAAGACCATTTTTGAGCTCGAGCACCACTTATGCATATGAAAGCCGCCACGTGCGTGAACTTCTCGAACTTCCTTCGCTAGATTGATAGCTTGCTCTGGCGTGTTGCAAGAATCTATGTAGTCGTCCACGTAGTGGTGTTGTGTGATGGCTTTCACGGCAGCGGGATACTCGGTGGCATATTTGGTGGCGTTTAGGTCACGCACGTAGTGCGCTATACAGGCCGAGCACGTAGCTCCGAATGTGAGGACGTTCAATTGGTAGACCTCTACTGCGCCTGTTTCTGAGTTTTGCCACAAGAAACGCTGCGATCGGGCGTCCTCTCCTCGTACTGCTATGCGGTGGAACATTTCGGCTATGTCTCCACATATGCCGACTGCTCGCATTCGGAAGTTGTACATTATTTTTAAAAGTGGTACAAGCAGATCTGGCCCCTTCATCAGATAGTCATTGAGTGATAGGCGTGATGACTTAGCTGCAGCGTCCCACACTAATCGTATCCTGCCTGGCTTGTGAGGGTTTTGTACGGTAAATATGGGCAGATACCATACGTCCTTGGGGCAGTTAGCCAATGCGCTGGCGTCCAGCATCTCGGCGTAGCCTTTATCGATGAGATTTTTGATTTGTTTATTTAATTCGATGGCGAGCTCGGGGTGGCTGGCCATCTTCCTTTGGAGACATGTTAGCCTCTTTGATGCCGTTGCCAGGCTATTCGGGAATTGGCGATTATCATCCTTCCATAGTAGACCCACGGAATACCTGTCGGCTTGGTATTTTGTTGTATTTTCCAGAATCCGCAATGTTCGTTGCTCCTCTGGTGATTTTGTCAGCTTCTGGGGTGCGTTGTCCTCGGAGAGCATGTATGTTTTGACCATATCGTGTAGGTCATGGTCGCACTGACATTGGTGAAGGTGGAGCTTGCCTTCTGGTCTGCGCGAGCCACCGTACACGGTCCATCCCAATCTCGTCTTCGCAGCAATTGGTTGCTGCCACTTTCCCTCGCGAACTTTAAGCGAAGCTATGAGATTAGGATTGTTCACTCCTATTATCATTTGGGGAACTGCCTTTACGTAGCTTGGTAATGGCAGACCTTTAAGATGCGGATATTTAGTTTTTATTTGATCCGCAACCATTGTCTCAGCAGACATGCCCAAGCTTTTGACTGTGTGAACATCGTTCAGCTTGAATGTTTTGGTGCCTGGAGCCTGCTTCGAGATTTTTAGATTTAGCCGCCTGGATTGGGGCTCTTGTCGTTTGACTTCTCCGGTCCAGTTTATGCATAGGGGGCTGGCAATGCCTTGTTCGCCCAGCTCTTTGGCTAAGCCCTCCTCCAGGAGTGTAAGGGTCGACCCGTCATCCATGAATGCGTATATATTGATCGACTTCGACTTCCCATGCAGAGTTACTGGAACGATTCGGAAGAAACTTTCTGCTACATTAGATGCTGACTTACGATGATTGTGGAGTGCGCTGGTCGTTAGTGCCTCTTTGCTTTTATGGAGGAGGCTGTTATGATTTTCGTGGCACCCGCTTACGACACAGGATATTTTACTCCAGCACGATCCCTTGTGCCGTTTGAGACACTGTACACACAGGCGGTTGGTTTTTACAGCTTCCCACCTGGCCGCCACGGTCATGCGTTTGAACTTTTCGCACGCTGTGGTGCTATGTGCCTCCTCACAAATCGCACATGGTGCGCGTTGCTGATCATCGGCCTTGACTGCTGCATGCGTGTTAAGCGCAGCCTTTCGCGCTGGTTTCTTGTCGGTTGTCGGAGTTATATTCGGCGTTGATACGCGGCATGCGGCATCCGCTAACTCAAACAACCAATTTGCCAAATCCTGTAAGTTTGGGTAGGCAATCGATTTGGAGTGTATTGCCCAGTTCAGCATCATATCTTGGCCCATCTTCTCGATGAGCTCCTGCAGTAGCGTTGGATTGTTTAGGTGTGCATCCAACTTGGTTGCTCTCATGGTTGCACACATATTTTTGACCGCAAATGCAAACTCGATCAGTGGTTCTAGCTTGCCCCTTGGTGAAGGTAAATTGCGTACATTCTCAATCAGCATTTTTATTATATGTTCCGGGCGGCCGAAGTACATTTTTAATGTGCGTACCACGTCGGGCAGCATGTCAGGGAACAATAGGCTGTCTCGCACGGCATCTAATGCCTTTCCCTTAAGGCACTTCTGCAAACGGATAATATTTTCTTCATTGCTGTAGCCGGCGATCTTTGTGCTGGTCTCATATGAGCTGAGAAATAGTGGCCATTCTTTGGGGTCTCCTGTGAAGACTGGTAAGTCCCTCGGCAACGATTGCCGAGCGGCCATTTGTTGTGAGGTTATGCCTTTTACTTTGTCGGGCACATCCTTGTTTTTAGTGCACGATGCCTGCGGAGTACTGCAACAGCCAGGCTCCATCAAATGCGTATGAGCATGAAGATGACCCGCTCCATTCGTAATGGGCGGCTGCCGATGACCTGGTGCTGGTCCGTCTGACGACACGTGCTCGCTTAGTAATTCGTATTTACGGCGCAAGTATTCCCTTTTAATGCACATTTCTTCTTCAAGTTGCTGCAATAATAAATGCCGATCCTCTTGCGTAGCTCCATCTCCAGCCAACTCGCTTCCTTTGTTAGGTTGGTTAACCATAACACATGATCCGCCTTCAGAGCTTGTCGATGACGGGCGAGAAGTGAGGTTATGTTCACCTCCCGCAGATGAAGAGCCATTTTGCAGGTTAAGTCGGATACAGGGTGCACACAACCGGGTGTTCGTGGTGGCGTCATTGTCCGATCCACAACATGTGCAATGGAATTGGCTTGAACACTTTGAGCATGTGAACATCTCATCATTATCCGGTGCGGTACATACTTTACAGCTGCTGTTCGATTCCATATCTGATAGCTGCTGCGTAGCCTTTCCGCCTCGAGTGACTCGTTCAAGACATTTCTCCATTTTACTGGCTGCAGTGGCAGCCGGGAATTTGTTGGTTATTTTCTACTCCGCTCCCGTAGGAATAAGAGTAATTGTATTTTTGTTGTTTAAAGAATTGCTCTGCAGTTCTTTAATATTATAGGTTTTTTAAAGAATTGTTGCCCGTCCGACTAGTTCCAAGAGCACCGCCAACCAGAAAATGAAAACAGCTCAAACACAGTTAATGGCACGTTGTCTCTTATATATTTGTGATGATCAAATTCAGTTTCTATCAGTGATGATGGTTTGGTGAGGTAGCGAGGTGCTTTAAAAAACTGCAATTTAACTTAGGTTAAGTTTGGTCACAATTTTCCATTAATATAGATCTTACCCTAGTCTTCGTCTCTCAACAGCGAACAAACAACTAAATTAGAGGTTGGCCACGAGGCTTGGCTTCACCTATTACTTTATGTGATTCAGCGCAGCTGAACTGCATTTACATATACATAGATAAAGAACCGCTAAGAATGGCAAGCTCAAAGCAAAGAGTGTGACATCACTGTGGGCTGCCTAACAGAGTTTGTTGTTGTTTTTGTCTTTTGCGCGCGCGCATTTGGTTTGACTAGCAGATGATTTGGTTATAAATAATTATTTTGTTTCTGCTGCTGGGCTTTAATTATTGGCAGACCTAAATTTCGGCAACAGCCGGGTTCGAATTAACAAAATGGTTTTCAAACTGTACAGAGCTATCTGCGTCCGAAGACACAGCGATACCTCTTGCTAAGGTTGACTCAGACGCAACTGAAACTCTCGGGGTTATGTGGTTGCCAAGGGAAGATGTATTTCAGTTTAGGCTGGATGCCTCAGGTCTTGATCTCAGAGCGACTAAAAGAAACATTTTATCAGTGACTGCTCGTCTGTTCGATCCCCTTGGTCTTTTGGGTCCTCTCCTCATAAAGGCAAAGATACTCCTTCAAGA